>CM059217.1:21711455-22163955 GCA_030347435.1 Clarias fuscus
ATAAATCATTTCCTCAACAGAGGTTCATTAGATGTTAATTTAATTATTTGAAAAATAGGACTTTGATTTTAAATGCATGTGCAGAATCTATAAATAACGTTCTTTCAATTTTGTCACATTATTTTGAAAAAAATGTCAGGCTTCATCGTAATGTAAAAAAAAAGATTGTTTATTTTACAATTAAATTGTGAAAGGTTTATGAGAGAAATCGCTCACTCACTCACTCACTCACTCACTCATCATCTATACCACTTAATCCTGCATTCTGGGTCACGGAGGGCCTGGAGCCTATCCCAGGAGACTTAGGGCACAAGGCGAGGTACACCCTGGACAGGGTGCCAATCCATCGCAGGGCACACACACACATACACACTCATTCACCCACTACGGGCAATTTGGGAACGCCAATTAATCTAAGTTACATGTCTTTGGACTATGGAAGTAAACCGGAGTACCTTGAGAAAAAATCAATCAAAATAAATAAAAACTGTTAAATTAATATAATTAAGTAGAAAATAAATATAATTTCAGAACTTTAAGTAAATGAACATGACTATTAATAATATATATATATATTTTTAATGTAAAAATGTATTTGCTTTTCTAACGATGTTGATGTTTCCCGAGTGTTGCGGTAATGAGATTTTTTAAGACTTATTTTGGAAATTACGTTGAAAAAGATGTTTTATGGTAAGTAAAAGTTTTCAAATTAATATTCACAAATACTCCAGATTTTGTTGCTAATGTCTGGGGAAAAAAAAAAAAAAGTTAATTTAAGCATACTGTAAATCCGCCGCTTTTTTAAATGGACTCATCCAGCAACAGGATAAACAAGTTACAAACAATTACATGTGAGGCTACTATAGAATAGAAAGGGCCAGTTCATGGGTTGTGATTAATTAAGCTGTTGCAAGTTAGGAGCACTGATATAGCATTGTGAGGTCGTTTATGTGAACAATCAATTTTTAATGTGAACAATCAATACCTTTAAACAATATTAAAATGGGATCTTTGAACGACGTTAATGTTTAAGACATACTTTCTCTGGCAAGATATCATCTACAGTACTTCTCTGTCTAGTTGACCATTCTGAGACCTTGGACATTTATAATGACCTATCAAAGCAGAGGAGACATAAGCCACTGTCCCTGTGTCCAAACTCCCAAAAGATGAGGGTACATGCACTCACACATGTTTAAAACAAATGCATGCAAGATGCGCTAATTCAGACAATAATATAACACCACAGTATCAGTGTATTGGGGTGAATGGAAAAAGGGTATACGCAGTGCTGACTGACAAACAAGTAGGAATATGTATAGGTGACCTACAAAGTAATTTAAACTCTAATTACTTTAGAGAAGGACAGTTTTCCTTACAGGAATCATGAGAGAACAGACACAAACTTCTTTGTCTTTTGTACATCAACAGTATAACAAATTACTTTTGTTTAATTATGAACATTTAAACTTCCTAGCTAGCCACACTGTTCCGTATATATGCACCGTTTTAAAACTTATTTCCAAAGTTGTTTTTTCAAGTTTTGAAAGAAACTTTCAGAGGAAAGGGTTACAATCCATCTTCAAAAGTTAGCATACTGTGCCTGACAAGTAAACATACTCGCCCAATGGCATTTAAATAAAATGCCTTTTCCTGGCTCTTGAGTGTTTAAGGTACTTTAAAAACAATCATGCTAAAGTCAGAATCTTGGAAAAGAAGCAGTGAATCTAAAACTCATGTCACAAAATGAGACTTGAGAAGAAACACTGCACATGGTATCCAGAAAGCTCATTTCTTGATTTTCTTGATTTAAATCAACTGAAATGTGAATATGAATATGTGACCAGATGAATGCAGTATGGGTTGAAAACATCTTAAATAAAAGCCACTAGAAGCCAAAAGTTTCACATTTGTCATGCCACAGTGCCTTTAAGACAAATTTCATTACAAGATCTCAATCATCACGTAATAATTTTTTTTGACAAGCTAGAAGAAAGAAAGTACTTCTTCATACAGACATTAGTGCTGCACAAATTTGTTTTTTTAATATTCATGAGTAATGTTTAAGTGGAAGCTTAAGGGTCATTGATAATTTCCTAACAACAGCACAGTCAAGTACTTTAGTCCAATTAAACTATAACCCAAATATTTATTATTAGGGCGGCACGGTAGCTTAGAGGTTAGCACTGTCACCATGCATCTCCAGGGTATGGGTTCAATTTCCACCTGGGTTCGAGTTCCACCTCTACGTGCATACAATTTCCACAGTCCAAAGACATGCAGATTCGGCTAACTGGCATTACTGGCATTGCCCATAGTGTGTGTGTCTTGCAATGTATTGGCACCCCTCTCAGTGTGTACCCCGCCTCAAGTCCTAAGTCTCCTGGGACAGGCTCCAGGCTCCCCGCGACCCTGTATACCGGATAGTGTGGAATATATGATGAATGATAAGAAGATGAGGGTTTTGAAGTACAGTGGAACCTCGGATTGCGAGTAACGTGGTTTACGAGTGTTCCGCAAACTGAGCAAAGATTTTTAATAAATTTTTAATCGGAAACCGAGCCGAGTATCATGTATCACGCCTGCAACTCTTATTTTGACACCAAACGGCAAGTGATCACAACTGAGCCAATGATTTTTATAGCTCTTGCGCTGCGGGAATTATGGGTAATCGTCTCCCCTGCTGCGTCCCCTGTGTCAAAATAAGAGTCCCCTGCTGCGTCTTAGCTACTCTTATAATCAACATCTCCCTCTCTCTTCTGTTTGCGCGCGAGTAATTTGACACTGTGCCCCACACACACCGACACACACACACACACACACACACACACACACACATTTACTTGTGTGTGCGTGTGCGTGCACAAGTAATTTGACACCAACACACACACACACACACACACACACACACAGACACACACACACAGATCTCCCTGGTGCTTTACACACGCGCTTTATTTACACAGAAAACTCAGCTCTGTCGCGATTCTCTTCAAAGGTAAGGTGCTGGTTTGTTATTTTTTTATTTTTTACTTTACAGCAGTGATTCCGTTAGCATGCTCACGCGAGTATCATTAGAGAGATTTATTTTTTTCCCCGTTAAGACAGTGTTTGCATTGTGTATGTTAGTTGTGAAACTTAAAAAGCGAGGTGTGGGAGGGAGAAGGAATTTTTCCTGTTTAAGACGAGGCGAGGGGCTAATTCCACACACACACACACACACACACACACACACACACACACACACACACACACACACACACGCATACAAATACACGGCGCCTGCGCGCACAAAAGGAAACACTTAACTGTTTAAATGTTTAAATGTTAAGTGCAGGTTCATTTGTTTTATTTTTACTTTATATGTTGTATTAATTATTTTTATGTATTTATTGTTTTGGGCTGTAGAACGAATAATTTGAGTTTTCATTATTTCTTATGGCAAAATTAAATTTGGTTTACGAGTATTCTGGAATACGAGCCCGCTTCCTGAGCGAATTATGCTCGTAATCCAAGGTTCCACTGTATATATAAAAAAGACTAAATCCAAAACGGCAAAATACATGTTTCACCAGGTCCTCTCTCCTAATTCAATTGGACTGGCTGGATTCCAAGAGTGCCGACAGTTTAGCAGCATTGCCATATTCGACTTGTCTGTGATTTCAATTCTAGCAACATTACACTTATGACAGGCTGTCTATCCAGCTGTGGCCATTTTGGGAACTATTTTTTTAATATTAAATGAATTTTAAATAATAATAATATGAATATATGAACAATATCACACTAGCAATCATGCTGTTAAACTGAATATCAGAATTACTGTGATTTCATTTGGCTGAATCACAGCTATGCTAATGAGTACTCATGCTCTTGTCATACTGCTTAAATGTGCTGCTTTCACTATACCAAGCAGTGTAGTAGAGATGATGACAATCTCATTAATGTAAAGGGATCTGACTTAAAGCATCCCAATTATAGTGCTTTAATAGAAGTTAATATAATTCTAATAGCGTTTCAAAATGTGTCTGTTAATTTTTTCAGCTGAGGTCATGCATTGTGACATGCTTGGTTTTCTTTCAGTGTCTGTAGTTTTTTTTTTTTTAATGCCCTTTGCTAATATGCATTTTATTAACCAATCAGAGGGCAGGAAGAAAAGAAACAGTTTTTCCAGTGCAACCGATTTCTTGTTGTATTTATAGTGTTGTGGTGTAAAATAGTCACTGTTCCGACTTATCCTTTAGAACTTGTGTATGCGAACTATCTCATTTGAAAACTAAGGCTTTAAAATTCCTGTTTCAGAGTTACAGAGGCTATAATAAAGAATTTAATTCTCATCTGCTTTATACACCTTTGGACAGAACAGTGTCTATTGCTTCAAGTCAACAGGGTAATTTTAGAAAGTCTACCAGGCTACAGCCACAGGCCCGGTCACAAATTTATCCCAAAGCTATTAGAAAATCATTTTACACATGTATTTGTAAAAATATTTCCACAAATGCCCATAAATGTCCAAAATTTTGCTATGGGTTCATACAGTATTATTCTTATTCTAATTATATGCCAGTTCTGTAACGTCGCAGGTATTGCGGCAGACAAACCCACAGACAATTGATCCACAAGTTTCCAGGCAGGCAGGCCCGCGGCCACCCTCACATGCAGTTGCTATGCAACGTGCCATGATGGCAATCAGGGGGATGCACAACACCTGGACGGATGTCTATATATTAGCCCCCAACACAAAGCAACAGAGATACGGTCATTTAGGTAGAAACAGGTTTAGGAGCATTGCTCCAATATAGAGAAGAGAAAAGTGAAAAGAAAAGAGAAAAGTTAAACTAAAAAGACAACAGAGAAGAATTAACCCTATCTCAAGGGGACAGGCGACTTCTTGGTTATGTTTATGTTGGATGTTTGCCTTTTGTTTCATTAGTGATCTTGTGTTCAATTAATAAACCCACGTTATCTCCAAAATGGGATAGCCTCCCGAAAGTGTGCACAATCACTCCCACAGCTCTGTATAAAAAGACTCAGGCGCGCTAGCACCACGCACCATCACTCCACATCATACAGTAACAAGCGCTAGCTTGTTCAATCACAAGTGAAACTATTGTAACTGGGGTGAATAGGGTATAAAAATGGTTATGAAGAAGGGGGAATTCTACGCTTTCTAATGGTAGATTGTGTTACCATATTGCTTAATAATGAAGTGAACTGAAAGAAAGTGGGCCCATATGAACATAGGTGATTATTAAGAGGTTAAGAGGTAGAAGTGCTTTTTAGAAGAAAAAGCATATTACTGTAGCTACACATTGGGATTTGTGTAGTTCTGCTCATAGGAAAAAGAAAAGCAGAAAGTACAAGAATTCATTACTGGCCTCCGAGTGGCGCAGTGGTTAAAGCGCTCGCCCTATCATCCGGAGATCGCCAGTTCGAATCCCGGGTGGTGCTGTAACCTCTCGCAGCCGGAGGTCTAGAGAGAGCTGATTGGCCGAGCTCTCTCAGAGGGGAGGGATGAGAGGTACTTAGTGCTCCTACATTAATCACGGCTCTACAGCCAGTCAGGGGCGTCAGGGGCGTCTCGCGCAACGGAGGGAGCGGATAGCGCTGTCCTCCGAGTGTGTTACGCCGCCCCCAACGGTGCGCGAGCGAGCAGTTCAAAAAGTGGCGTCACGTGGTTCGGAGGAATCACGTGATAATCTTCGGCCCTCCCGGCTGAGTGGTAGTAGTAGCCTTAATGTGGGAGCCCCCTAGTGACGGGGAGGAATTGAACATGACTAAATTAGGGAGAAAATCGGGGAAAAAAAAAATAATAAAAAAATAATTCATTGCTTTTTTAAAAATATCTTTATCAAAACTCTTTTTCGTCCTTAACAGAAAAAGAGTTTGAAGAAATTAGGGATGCAACTAAGGATTATTTTGATAATCGATTAGTTGGTCGATTATTTTTTCGATTAATCGAATAAAAACTAAACGCTTCTTTAATTTCATGTTTTGCTTATAACTATATAAAACCATAAATCAGGGTATTAGTTATATGTATAAAACTAAACTTTTAAACTTTTGACATTTTAAACCTTAAATTAAAGACAACGTTTGTTTTTGAACAGTAAAACTCCTCTGAATATCCAAAATATAAATAAATAAATAAATAAATAAATAACTAAACAATTTTTGTACTCTTATTATATTGGATGTCATCTGTTATAGTGGCTGCTTGTTGTGGAGTGCATGGGGGATTTCTTTTTTTAATGAACTCACTTATGCTGACTTGTCTCTTTCTAAAAAAAATTTAAATAAATAAATAACAGCATTTGAGTATGCAAAATACAGCATTTTAACAATAAGTGCAGATATTGCCAGCTGATAGAGAAGAAACAGCCAATCAGAAGTAGTGTGTGGAAGTCTGTGATTGCGCGTGAAGGCAGAGTCGAGCGCACACAAAATCGAGATGTCGCGCGTGCACGGAGAACATGTTGAGCGAATCAAAGATGAGAAATCGAAAAAGTAGATCGGAGAAAGATTAAGTTTTGTCTTAAAACAACTCCAGCGCGTTAAAATACACTTATACCACTTCAGCGCTGTTATTTAAGTGGTGAAAATATTAATAAAATAACCAGTAAAAATATAGAGTTTAGCTTTTCTAATTAATATCTATTTATACAGGTGTTTGTTTATAAAAAAAAAAGACATATATATATATATATATATATATATATATAATCTTTTTTAAGTAGATTATTAAATCTGGCACATAACTTCATAACATCACTTATATTCCACATTTTTATTTCAGTTATGGTGCAGGTTAAACTTCAGGCAGATATATTGTGTGTGATGCTGTGACAAAATCTGGAAAAACATACAAACAGAAGACCAATGTGTGAAATGTAAAAATATCATTGATCATTGAAAAGGTGAGTTCTAACCAAGGTGAGTCTGTCTGATGTACAGACAAAACCTTTCCTTTATTTATTTATTTCCCCCCAATTTTTCTCCCTAATTTAGTCATAGTCACTAGGGGACTCCCACATTAAGGATGCTACTACTACCAGCTAAAGAACAGGGTGACGCCAGCCGACCGCATCTTTTCGAACTGCTCGCACACGCACTGCTGGGGGCGCCGTAACACACTCGGAGGACAGCGCTATCCGCTCCTTCCTCTTGCGTGAGCTCACAGACGCCCCTGATTGGCTGTAGATGTGAATGTTATTGATGTGAGAGCGCTAAGTGCCTCCCATCCCTCCCCGCTGAGAGAACTCGGTCCATCAGCTCTCTCTAGGCGCCCAGAATCGAACTAGCGATCTCTGGATGACAGGGCGAGCAACTTTATCACTGCGCCACTGCTTCATTTATATAGATTACATAAAACCAACAATGCACATCCTGAGACCTTTAATGTTAGCCTGGAATCGTTTAGATTAGAAACTGTGTTATATTACGTATATGTTGTGTTTTGAGTAAACATTTATTGACATTTAATATTTCATTCAACTGCCTTTATACCTTTTATCATGAATTGGTTTTCAGCAATCTTCTGTTTATTGCAAAGAAATGTCAAAATTTACATTCATGAACGCAAAACATTATTCTAAACCGTATGTCTACGTGAATGTAAAAGCACCTGCATTGTGGCATGTTTATACTGTAAGTAATATTTAAATTTCAGTTCAATTGCATTACATTAGTATAGCGCTTAACAAGATGCAATGTCACATACAAGGTTATCAGAAATCCGGATTTAGATCTGAATCCCTAATGAGTGTGAAAAACAAAATAAAACCCCCCTTACATTTATTTCTAGGATTCACATGCGCCTCCAGTGATCAGATCACAAGTGGTCAGCCGTGATGGATAGCCATTCACACCTATCATCCGTCTCAACTGGGTCTTCAGTGACCACTTGTGCTTGCATTTCGTGACTGGAAAAAAGGTTGCCAAAGCCTCCAAGGCTCAAATAAAAGAGCGTATATCAGTATGCTGCACACAAATCAATGCAGGAAGAATGTCTCATGCAGAGCCTCCCACTCAGTCAGCTGCAACATACATAGGGAACATATTTTCACAACATATAATAGATTTTCCTGTGTGGTTGCAGTCAGTTCACACACTGCCGGTTCCTTATTCCAAAGGAAGGTATTGTAAAGGTTTTTGTCATCTTTGGACTACGATGTCGTGACCCACCGCGGACCCCATGCAGGTAGGCTTCTGCAGCCCGACAACCCAATTCATAAAACACACTGGCTAGAACAGTCCAAAATACACATGGCCTGTTCCAGTGGGTGGAGGAAAGCAAACTTATTTCATCAGTGCAAGTTGTTGGAAAGCCCTTCTTTGGATTCTTTCAAGCCAGTGTCCCATAAGCACCGCACTGAATGAGTGATTCTCATTCGCAACCAACAGATGTTGAGATATCCGTGTCTCTTGTGGATTCTCTCACACATTTCAGAGTTCTGCTTTGACATAACACGTACAGAATGATGTTTAATGGTGACATGGATGAATGAACATTTCCAGTTCTCTCGAATTGGTTCATGTCTCGAGGATGTCATCTGTAAAGCAGATGGTAGCAAAACACTTAAGAAAAAAAAAAAAAGATGGTTGAATGATACAGATTCGGTCTTGTAATCCATAATTAGAGACCCAACAGCTGCATGAGCTAAAAGAAAAGCACTGAAAAGGGCTAAGAATATCTGAAGATATTTTTGTACTTGCGAGATATGATACTGATTTCCAATCATCATAGTAATAATAGAAATAGAAATGGCATAAAGAGACATTATGAGATTCATTTTATGTTACATGTGGAATTAGGAGTGATGGCTGCAAAGTGTTAGATGCCTGATGTTTCCCTGTGAAAATCTCTCCTGTGTTAAAGTTCAGTGCTCGGGGCCTCCGAGTGTCACAGTGGTAAAAGCGCTCGCCCTATCATCCGGAGATCGCTAGTTCGAAAAGATGCGATCGGCTGGCGTCACGTGGTTCGGAGGAAACACGTGATAGTCTTCGGCCCTCCCGGCTGAGTGGTAGTAGTAGCCTTAATGTGGGAGCCCCCTAGTGACGGGAGGGAGGAATTCCTGAGGGAGGAATTGGACACGACTAAATTAGGGAGAAAATCGGGGAGAAATCCCCCCCAAAAAAAGTTCAGTGCTAAGGGCATTAGTTACGATACATTCGTCTTGAAGCATCTTTTCATTTTTTTTTTACTTCAGCCCTTTGATATACATTCTGGAGATTTATATAAAAGTAAATTGGGCACTGGTGACTCAGTGGAAGGTTTCTGGCCTGCCATGTCAAGACCCGGGTATTTTGTCGTTGAGATTATTTATTTGAATTGAATTATTTTATTGTTTTAGGTCATATTGACTATTTAGTGTAAACAAAAAGCAGACCACCATATGGATGTGAATCTACAGTAAAATATATACTCTGACTGAACTTGAGCAATCAACAAATACTGAATTAGATGCATTGAACGTGTGACCAAACCACCCACAGTACTGTAGCTGATTTTGTGCGCAGAATTTATGCAAATTATTTATCTGAAGGCAGCTCATTAGGGAAAGTATTTCACAGACTTTCATTTCAAAGATTCATCCTCTCTTGTCTAATTAGGGAACTGACAATGTAGCTTGTTATAAATTTAAAAAAAAGCCAATGATAGAAACTGAAAGCTTCAACTTCCAAACAGATGTCTTGTTTTGTCCATGACACTAGTTAAAAAAAAATTACCCTGAAGCACTAGTGCATAACAAAACACACAGAACCATAACATTAAGCATTAAGGGACAACTATAGTCACCCTTGTACTACATCAGTGGTTCCCAACCACCGGGTCGTGGATGATTTGGTACCAGGCCGCACAGAAAGCATTAAAACTATATATTTGATTTTATTTCCATTCTATTGACTCTCAGAGTGTTTTCTTTAGAAAAATGATCAGATTGTTTCCTGTTCGTTTCTGTCTGCACATCGCAATACAGTATGTAATTCACATACTCAAAGCCCGCTCTCTCTCATAAACGTGGCCTTAAAAGTGTGTTTAAAGCATCTTCAACTCTGCTGACATTCGGGATTAAAATCCAACCGTAACATCACCAAAAAAGCATTTTCCAACAACCTTTCTTTGTGAGATGGGGTCGTCTGCAGAGACACCAACGAAAATGAAATCACGAGTCAGACTAGACATGCGGAATACACGTCAGGTGTCACTGTCCTTCATCACTCCTGGGTGGGAGCGTCTCTTTACAAGGAAACAAGCTCCTCGCTCACACTAATTCTGTGTTATGGTGTTATATTTATTATGCTCTTTATTATGCTTTGATGGCCAGTCCATGGAAAACTCACACTCACTCATCATCTATACCGCTTAATCCTGTATTCAGGGTCACAGGAGCCTATCCCAGGAGACTTAGGGCACGAGGCGGGGTACACCCTGGACAGGGTTAGAGTTCCATTGCAGGGCACACACACATACACTCATTCACACACTACGACCAGTTTGGGAATGCCAATTAATCTAACCTACATATCTTTGGACTGTGGGAGGAAACCGGAGTAACCGGAGGAAACCCACCAAGCACGGGGAGAACAAGCAAACTCCATGCACACAGAGACGGAAATCAAACCTGGCCGGGAATCGAACCCGGACCCTGGAGGTGCAAGGCGACAGTGCTAACCACTACACCACCGTGCCCCCTCCATGGAAAACTGTCTTACATAATGGTCATTTGCTTACCTGGACGAACTGTAAGAAAGAAGTTTTCAGAGCACCCGAGCAATGAAACAGCAGAAAGAGCGTTCCAAAACGATGAGGAATCTGTGCTCTAGGGATGATGGCGATTGTCAAATCTCAGCTTTAATGCCGAAAAATAAAGAACTGCAATCTAAGAAAGTCCATTCCACTAAACAAACTTTCTGCATGTCACTCTGGCTATAAGAGCCCCAGAGGCTTTTAACAGCTACTTTAATTCCCAAGCTCAATTTAGCAACAGAGTCAATATGCATTTTTGCATGCAGTTTTTTTTTACATACATTTATTTATTTATTTATTTTAATTAACCATATGGTTGAGCCTTCATCTAATAAACAATACCTATCACTTATGCACCTCTGTGAATGAAAGCCGGAGGTTTTTTAAATTTCAAACAGGTGAGCCAAACTGTCCTCCTCTCAAGAATGAAAATCTGTTTTTTTTTTTGTTGTTTTTTTTACAAATGTGCAACCGCTTCGATATGAAGCCATCTGAGAAAATGAAAAGAGGGAAATCACTTTTCCTCAGCACAGCGAGGAGATATTTAAGGCAAATGCGCGGCAGTGGAACGAGCAAGATAAGGGATTAACTTGCGCTCCAGAGGAATGATAAAGCTCCATATAGGACAACAGAAAGCACAATGATATACATGAGTATCTCATAGACAACGGGTCATGTCTCCTGTGATACTATCTTGTACTTGATTATTTTTGGTGGCTTTAACTCTCACCCCATGAAAGGAGCTGTCGATCATGCCGCTTTCATCCATTTTTAATAAATAAATAAATAAATAAATATATATATATCATTGTTGGCTTCTTACTCTACCAATGTTAAGTGAAAAGCAAAGAACCAAATAAGTGGGACTGTTGGATCCAAACCTATTTTCACGGTTCTCGGCTTTTCACTTTCACATTTGAATGAAAACCTTCAACATTCTCTAAGTAGGAAATCGTCTAGGAATTGCTGAAATCCCAATTGTCTTAATTAAGAAAAATAAAAAATGCATCAGTGCTAATTAAGACCAATATATTAGACATTTCCCCAGACAATGAGCTCCCTGACTGTGCAGTTTTAACACATTTTCTTTGTTTATCACGTCTCATCTCGCTCATTGACCCACACTGCCCTCAAGCCAGTAACGTGAATCACCGAGTGACACCATGTCACAGTACCTGACTAAAAGGCCAATCTAACAGCAGGACTGTAGAAATCAATGTCCAGCATTGGACTGCATGGAATGCAGCTCTGCTGATGAAGAAAGGAGCTGCGTAGTTTATTTGCCTACCCTAGATTCTTATTACCTTCTGTTACTATTTAACGTCAATTACTTAAAACAAATCTTATCAACGACACACGATACACAGTACAGTATGTATTATCTATAATAACAGACATGACGATTTATACTGTACTGTATGTGACTTCTCATAGATTTATTTTGCATGTGTAAGTTTTTCTAAAATGTATTGATGTAAAGGCTTCTTCTAACTGCGCACACACACAAGCATACAGTACATGTACACACGCTCACACACACATATTCCCGACCAAAGAAAAGAGTCGCACACTTTTATATTTCCTTTCACTTTGATTGCATTGCACAACGTGGCGGCCAATTCGTGATGATGTGAAAATGATTCCTCATGTTCCCAGAACCATTCTTTCACAACTCAATAGTTTTTTAAGAATAATGAATCATTTTCACATCATCGTGAATTGGCCGCCGCAGAGTCCCGCCTTGACCCTCTTTGGAATGTGCTTGAGCAGAATTTACTAGCTTCAAAGCCAGAAATGTACAGTGGATACATCAATAGATAGACATATAGATAAATTATTGAAGTGGCACGCGACGAAATGCAAATAATTTGTTACTGTACTTATGTATTTCTTGTTTATCTGTACTTTATTCGTCATGTGTGATTCTTCTTATTTGTATTCACTACTTTTTTGTTGAAAACTGTACTTTTACTTATTATACTTTTCAGATAGAGATCACACAAGTGCTTTGACTTTCTAATCTAAACATCACACCATACCGTGACCTAAGCTACCCCACGCTGGAAGTACAGTACAGTACAGCTACAAAACAATTTCACTAATACTAGTGTACAGAAATGACAGCGAACATGATTGACAGTTCCCAGAGCAATGGGTGCTGTTCACTTGGTCTCTGGTGCTGCAGATTCCTCTGGCTCCTTTTTTAAATGTCTCAACTTGTTAAGTTAAGATTAGAAGTGACCGAGCTTAGGTTTGGTGTTTAACTCCAATAAAACTTGCAATAAAACTTGCATTGTACAAGGTAGCAGCTGTTGCATCTGGCTAGTTTAAGTAAATGTACAGAAATAATGAGAGACAGTAACAATGCTGCTTGCTGGATTGATTTTTTTTTTTTTTCCAAGACATACTGTCAACCACTAGAGAAGTGGCTTTTAGAAGCCTTTACGTTTTAACAAGGTCAATCAATAATTTATTTTTAGCATTTGAAGAACCACAACTCTAGTGACTGTAAATCAGGCAATTTTCAGCTTGATCGATCATGACCAGTGATCAGCCTAAGAGACTTTGTGACAAACTTACATGGCCGTCCCAGTGGTACAACTATTTTTTATACAGCCATCTGTAGATGGAAGCTCTTGTGGGGCAGGAGTGCACTCTCACATCACGATTGCATCTCCAGCCAATATTATGCCTCTATCCCTTATTCCTCAGGTATACTGTACAAAAAAAAAAAAAATCCTGGAGAAAGTCCTGTAACTATATGTGCAGTTTTTTTTTTTTCAAAAGGGAAATGGCCATTAAAAAAATAATCTATTTTTGTTCTAAGAAAGTAAAGCTATTGCAAAATGTGACAGTTTCTGGGTGTACCCGAACTTTTGACCTGTAGTATTTTTGAAGGGTTTGCATTTTTTTTTTCTCAGTTTAAGCAAAAAGTATTGCTTGATCAGATCTGGGATCTGGGAAGGCTCAGTCATCAGCCATTGCCTGCTGGACCCAGGCTGTGATGCACTGTACTGTATGCTCTGGTGCCTCTCTTTCATTTTCAGCAAGTTGTGCTGTGTGTGTGTGTGTGTGTGTGTGTGTGTATACAGTATATATAACATGCAACCTCCATTCACACAGACCCAGGACGGGAATCGAACCCAGACCCTGGAGCAAGGCTACAGTGCTAATATGCAACAGTGTCGCCGTGTATATATATATATATGTATCCAGTTTGTAATGTACCACAACCTTTTTTTGACATGTGTCTCAACACACTTACAATGAAGTCCACAGTTCAGGTTATTAAAAAATCAACAAATGACTGATTTGAAAAAAAATCCTCATTGCTAACTGCCATGTCTCAAATATAACACTTTCTTAGTCATATACTGTACAGTTCTTGCTAAAAATCCAACAACCTTACATTTTTTTCAGACATCCTCTGTGTATATTATGTAAAACTTTGCTGTCCGCTATGTTCTATTAATCAACGTTTTTGACACTATATACTTCTACCTACCTTATCTATCATTCTAATGTCACTACTTCATACTCTTTGACTGGGCTCTCTGGAAGTTCACCAGTGAAATCGCTTGGGCTAAGCTACAAAGCAGACTCAACCTCTGGAAAGATGGAGACCTATGAAATGCTAACAATAAACCACGAAATCTCCTGTTGAGACGCTTCATGTCAAGCTGCTGTTGATGTCCAAACATGCAGTATAAATCTGCTGACTGGGATTCCTCAACTCAACAACTGCATGAGCAAGCGGCAATAAATCAAGCGGTCCTACTGCACATGTGTCTTACTCACTTGAAGAAGGCTGATGTGAAGTACTTAAAGAAATATTTTAAACATGACATGCGTACAGTGTATCAACTGAAATACTTCTTGCACTGCTTCTTTCTCTTTCTTCCTGTCCTTCTCTGTTCTTTGATGGACTATAGTAGACATATCTTCCCTGCCATTGTTTTGCATGTTTGTCAAAGATCTTTATCTTAATTAGTCTCGAAAATAGCAATGTGGTGTCTGCAATCACCCGCCTGTAGGGGAAAAGTGCACTCTATTGGCAGTTACAGCTCTTGATGAATGACTTCCAATTATATTTTTCTAAACCAGCATCCACACCAAGTAAAACAGGAGCTCCAGACAGTAACAATGGTTATCAGTGCTGATCTGGTTTCCTAGAGCCACTTTAAAAGCAGCTTGAGCGCGGTGGTGTTAAAGAAAGCGCGAAAAACTCTAAACACTCAACATGGCCACCATAGTTCTAAATGGAGATTGCAAACAAAAGAAGGAAAGTCTCAAGCCTGCTCATTTAGCCAACTGGACGTAAAGATAAGCCGGGAGAATACAGTGAGCTCGGGGACGGTGGAAAAAGCGTCTAATTGTAGGATGACGTTTGCCTAGTTCATTAGAATGAGTTCATACTGTACATTATACAACAGCAGCTGTGAAAATATTACCAGCTGTCATTTTAATCACATGTTTATATTATTAATGCACACATTCTAATACATGATGGTTTCATTCACAGGGATTACGGCAGATGTTCCACATTATCTAAGATGATAAAAATAATGAATGGATTTAAAAAAGAAGGGGTTATTTCGCAAGCGCTTGCACAAACAGAAGCTTTCCATAAGGAGCCTTTAACGCAAAGGTCTTTTCATTTTCTCTGTAGTTGCTTTTTGTGTACTGTATTATTAACATCATAGAGGGAAAAAAAACAGACCCGTGGTGAGGGAGTGAAGAAGGAATCAACTTGCTTCATTCCATAACATTCCATGACAATGAAACATAACTCAAAAAAGTGAAAAAACATTATGTATGATTCATTAATATATTACCAGTTGGATATATTGGCAAAGTGAGGGACAACAGCACACCCCGACTATAGATTTTAGCAGAGGTTAAAGCTTGTGATTGTGGTCATCACACCATGTGATCCCTTGCATTGATGTGTGCCGATTGGAAAACATCAAAGCCTCAAAGAACAGATGTTACATTGTTAAAAGCAACCCTAGAGATTTAAACGTAATGAGGATGTAATGCAGATGTAACATAATGTGATGTTAATCACAGACCTGATAGCAGATACACTTAACACCAAATGAGAAGAATACTCATGTGATTGTACTTGTTAATCCACTTCAGTAGTATTTTGGAACATTTCAAATATTCCATATAAATCCCAAATCCCATGAGGTTTTTTGTTAACATTTTTTTCCTTTGTAAGATGTTACAGATGCATGGTGACATTTTCCTTCAAAAAAAATGTATGAGGGATGTTCAAGTCAAACCAGGACTTTGGATTATGCAGAATAACAGAGATCGTTAACAGAGTAATATCTTTTGAGAGTGAAACTGCCTACTAGTGTGATCATGACTTATGAGGCGTAGTGAGAAATCTAAACACACACAATCATTCGTGAACGCCACTTGCACGGTACAGAAACTCGACTGAGAAAATGTTCTACTTTGATGGTATCCAAGCACTAGCAAAGCACTGGGATAAATCCTGTACATTAGTGTGCAAATAGCTTATATAAAGTAATACGTTTAGCTTTTACTCTCATTACTGTGTTGTGTTATTCTGCACAATTCAAACCCCCAGGTTGACTTGAACACCCATCGTAAAATGTAGTAAACTAGCTAGTTACTTTCGGCAATTTAGCTAGTTTAATTAGTTTTGTTAATTAGCTTGTTGCGTTGAATTTTTGTTGTTGTTAATGTGCTTTAGTGTTCATTCCAGTAAGGTTTAAACATTAGCTAGCCAGCAAACCCATTCGCAGGTTTGTTTCAGTTTGAGTTAGAATAATATTGCCTGTACCACTGATTGTTAACAGACTAGCTATTCATGCCCAGTCAAGCATGATGAATTTGTGGTTAGCAATTTTCAACAGTATTACTTACTTCTTACTCTAAAAACCTGCATATGGAATAATTGAGTTTAAACCTAGACACTTTTTGACTTCCACTCAAGTAGATGTTTGGTTCCTTACTTAATTAAGCTTTTGACACATAATCGCATAATCAATAATTTTTTTACTTTTAGATTTTGTCTTTTCTTTTTCCAACCCTGATTACGCGAGCTGGTCTTCTGCCCTGAGCTTCTGACAAACAAGAAAAAAACATTTAAAAATTGTATCAATAATGATCAATAAATATTCTTCATATGTACAACATGGAAAACACTAAATCAGTTCAACTGCAACAGTTCAGCTAGTTACATGAGCTACATAAACAACGCCCTAATTAGGACCATTCATTCCTGTCTCCTTTTCTGAATCACGAGAATTATTCTGCAGACATTTATTTAAGAAGAAAGAAAGAAGAAGAGAATAGAGAAAAGAAAAATGCAGACGTGGTTTAACTACATCTCAAGGGCAATACAAGGCTGAGGCCTGCTGGCTTAAAACCAAACACACCATCATAGATTCAATATTTCCCTTGGCCTTGCCTCATGTGTTGAGAGAGAAGCAACAACATTTTCATGAGCAAAAGGCAAGAATGATCATTTTCTATTTTATTACATCGGTGTCCAGTCTAGAAACAGAATCATTTCTTAGAAGGACACCTTGAGGCAAGAGGGACACGGGTATGAATCTGCTGCAAGTGTTCATAATCAGGGTGTGTTTTCATGATCAGGATTTTCACGGCCCTGTGGGTACTGATGGCATCCCAGCTCAGGGGGGACACAATCATGTACACTCATTTATTATATGAAACAATGTTTATAGGGGTGACCTACTGGACACCAACCTGTGCTATTACAGTATGTTTTGGCAGAAAATATGAACAACACATTATCAACCCAGGTGTTCCTAAGGGTGAACTTTGTATACTGTATATCAGGAACATAGTGAAGGAAATGCAAACAATGAATAAAGGTATTAAAAATCTATAGTAGCTTCTATGAATTGTGGTGATGCTGGTAAGACTTCAAACACTGTACAATGATGTGACTCTCAGCTGCAGTAAAACGTTTGAATGGCGCAAACATTTTAAAGAAGACTGTGGATCGTGAACGTAAAACCCAGCCGAGGGGGCTCAGAGCCATTCCAATGAAGATTCAGTGAGTGGAACACCTGATCCTTGAAAATCAATGGATAACTTGTAACCAACTTGTAGAAGGGGCACATCTGACTGTAAGAACTGATCATTCATGAACACCGCTTGCACATTACAGGACCTTGGTTGGGAGTAATTGCCACATCCCTTGTACAGTCCTGACCTCGCTTCAAGCCATTTCCACATGTTTGGACTTTAAAGGAGTTCCTGGGAGGCCAGGGTTTCAGACATAAAACATGCAGAAAGCGTTATATTTGTATGGTATCCAGCACTAATAAAATGCTAGGATAAGTGCATTATTGTAGCAGGGGATTATATAGAGAAATAAAGGGAGTTTTTCTCTCATAACTCCGTTCTGTTATCTTGCACAATCAAAAGTCCCAGTTTGACCTGAACCCCCTTATAAGTTTGGACCTGTCTTCTCATCCTAGACGTTTAACAGGCTTAAGGCTTAAACAGTGTTTAAGTCTAGGCTAAAAACCTATTTATTTAGCCAAGCATTTTTGTAAATAGATTAACCTTAGGTAAAGGAGCAGATCTGGGGGACTCATGGATGTAGATTATTCTGGTGAACTGGTATGTTTAGATGCTGTCCTCCCCACTCTCATTGATCAGTCAGGTTTGTGAGGTGATCGGTTGCTTTACATCTCAGGGAGCCCTCATGTCTGTGTTTCCTTCTGGCTCTCCCTTTTAGTTATGCTGTTATAGTTAGTCCTGCCGGAGTCCCTGCTTGCACTTTGCACTAAATATACATTCACCTTATACATGTTGACTGTGACCATACCTAACTGCCATCTCTCTTTCTCTTCTGCTCTCTCCTCTTCTGCTCTCTCCTCTTTCTCTCTCCCTCTCTCCTTTCCCTCTCCCTGTCTCTCTGTCGAGCTATACATGTCACTCCTGAGTTGCCAGTGATCCAGACCCCTCTGCCCTCTGGACCCGTCTAACCCGTCCTGGAGTCCTGCTTCTGGTTGGAGATCTCGTCGCATGGATGCCCCGTGTGGTCTGCCTGGATTCGAGTGGTGGCTGGGGATGGTTTCCACGAAGACTGTCCTGTCCTCGATTGATGCTGACAGCTGTTCTCTGGGGACCTGTGACTTCAGTTGTTTGATAGCTCAGGACTGGAATTTCCTACAGTCTACCTGAGCCTCCAGGAACAAACTGGACTCCTTTTAATTTTAATTTTAAACACGTCTCCTGTTATACTGAACTTCCAGTCTTACACATTATTATGCTGATCAATCCCTGCTATCTGTTATCACCCAGATGAGGATGGCTGCCCTGTTGAGTCTGGTTCCTCTCAAGGTTTCTTCCTATAACCATCTCAGGGAGTTTTTCCTTGCCACCGTCGCCCTTGGCTTGCTCATCAGGGACAATCTTATCATTCTGATTCATACACATTGCATACAAACTTACTTTTTTTATTGTGTAAAGCTGCTTTGCGACAATGTCAATTGTTAAAAGCGCTATATAAATAAAATTGACTTGATTTGACTTGACTTAACTGATATGGCAAGTCAACTCCACATATGCAATATCCTGTCAGTGTGCTTGACATATAATTCTACAATCAGACGTTACTCAGAAAGGGATAGGTTCGCTTTTTTGTCTGGTTGCTCTGAAAGTTTATTTGTCATGTTGACTCAGGAAGTTTTCCTTTTCACTGTCAGATCTGCCTTGCACATTATGGATCAAAACTTTTATCTGGATTTCTGTAAATCTGCTTTGTAACAATGTCTATTGTCAAAAGCACTATACAAATAAAATTGATTTAAAAACATTATGATGTGTTTCTTATTATGACATAATGCATTGTAGCATTACAGAACCCAGAGTGCATCAAGGGGAATTTTCTAGCCTTGGCTGAACTGCTCTTCCCACCCTTTTTAAATAGAGTGGAAAAGTCACTCTTGATCCGTCCAGTTTCAACAATTAATGGTGAAAATCCAAAAATACTCTAGCCTTGACCTTTATAAGGCCAAACAACAATGCGAGACCAAGATAACGTTTGACATTACTGCACTGTTTACCAAAAGCATGGGATCAACACACATACTGTAGAACAGTGACTTACAGTACATGTGTTGGTCTAACTGCATATGTTTCTCATAGTGTGTGCTTTTTTCGTTCTGAGGGACAGTGCTTTTGCGTGCCATGCTGATGGATATAACGAATGGGGTTGGGGCCTGCACAGGTTTTTTTAAAGCTCTTATGGGAGATATTCTCTCATTCATTTTCCATACCACTTATCCTATACAGGGTCATGGAAGGCCTGCAGCCTATCCCACGAGACTTCAGGCACAGGGTGGGATACATCTCGGACAGGGTGCCAATCCATCACAGGGCACAAATGCAAACATTACAGGCAATTTGGGAATACCAATTAGCCTACTCTGCAGAGGAGACCCACCATGGGAAACATGGAAACTCCAAGCACACAAACCTGAGGCAGGAATCCAACCATTGACACTGAAAGTGTGAGGCCACAGTACTAACCACTATGTCAACATGCTGCAGAGCATTTTTTCCATTTATACACTTGCGCCACAAAAGTACTATGATGACAGATAATGAGGAAATGCACTGATTTGCTGCACTGACACCAATCAGCCACAACAACAAAACCTTAAAACATTAAGTCCTATATTGTGTAGGTTCCCTTTGGGCCACCAAAACAGATCAGATCCCTCGAGCCATGACCCCTTAAGGTGTGCTGTAGCGTCTGGAACCCTTTATAGGATGTTTTAAGTGGTTGATTTGCATGGTGCCTCCATGGATCAGACTTGTTTGTCCAGCACATTCCATGCATGCTTGATCAGATTGAGATCTTGGGAATTTGGAGGCCAGATCCACAACCTTGAACTTTTTCGCCTGCTTAAGCCCCATACACCGCAGGCTTGATGCACTGAGTGTTCTAATACCTTTCTATTACAGCCAGCACCATTCTTCTTTAACTCTAGTTTATCATAAAAAAGAGGTGCCACCTTGTGATGTTAGTATTTATGAATATTTTAAATCTGCTAATTTTCAATTATTTGAATCAATCAAATTGAATTGGAAATCTTAGTTAAACTGAATCAAATAGATAGTATATAATGATTTCACAGCGCCTTTTACATACAAAGAAAAAAATCTAGGCTTGGTTTGTCCCAAAACTTGGCGGTAAGTACTGATTGAGATATAATTGCGTTCCAACATCATATAAGCTCACACATGTGTGGCAGCCTGGGAAAACCTTTTACACAATCAATTTTTGACATTTTCAAATATATGTAGTGTTTTTAAAACTACATGCCTGAACTGAAATATGTAGCTCTTTGAAGTAAGTTTTTTTCTTTGCAGATGTTTCAACCACAAGTAAAGGAAATTATTTCAAAATATACAGTAGTTACCCCAAAAAATGGAAAAAGCAGGCTTAACATTTGCATTTAATGATTTCATTCTGACCATGCAGGAGCACCAGACATTTTGACATCCGGCATGGGATTTCAAACTCTATAAATGAGGCTTATGTTAGTTTCTCCATGACACAGCAATCATGAAAACCTGACATTTGCTGAGTAAGGAAAACGTATTTTAGTTAGGAAGGCTTTAGACATCTTTAGACACACAGATTGCTGGCAGGGTGATGACTTTAACAAGTTAAAGTTTCTGGATTACTGATTAAAAGGTTGGGGGTTCAAGCCATAGCACTACCAAGCTGCCAAGCACTTGGGCCCTTGAGCGAGACTCTTAACCAGGGACATTGTGTCATGACTGACCCTGTCACCTCTGACTCCCAGGGTCAAAAAACTGGAATATGCAAAGACTAAGAAATGTATTGTGCTGTATTGGATAGGGGACAAAATACAGGTTTCTTTAGCAAACCAGTTCATAAAGAATGAAATACCTTAAAAATTTCCAACCAGTGGTGACGTACAATGATGCCTTATCAGTATGAAAAACAGCTTTCCTTTTTCCCTTGCCATCTCATATAGGAAGAAAAACCTCCAAGTGTTCCTATTCTGAGAGAGTGGCTCATGTTGAACTGTTTCCTACTAGCACTTAACAAGATAACCAATTCCTCGGCTTATCTAGCTAGACATGAGCAGCATGCACCAGGAAGACACCACTCAACAAAGACTTTGGGTCTTCTCCTCTAACATAGGAAAATATATATAGACATAAATTTTAATGGAAAGGCATGCACTGATGATCCTCAATGAATGCGTATAAGTTCCACATGCATTAAGAAAGGGATAATGTTTGTCTAATTGCTTTAAGAGGTCTTTGCACAATTAGCTGACCTTTTCATCCCGCTGAGATGGATGGCTGCACAGAGTAAATGCTTTAATAATGAAATGGTTGTGTCAGCGTGAGTGAAATGGCAAATGTAAAACCAGACCACTGATTGAATCATTCGACTTAGCGACTAGCTCCATACTAGTAAAAGCCTGAAATTCACTAAATAATGGATTATATGAGTGAGTGCTTATACACTGTGAATGCTGGTTATTGGATATTATACGGTAAGGCTAAATTCTAATGCCTACAGTATCACTAGCAATTAAACTATAATGTGACATTATAACAATGCACTGGGGAAAACCTTAAGTTCACTCTACATTTGAGAACATATTGTAGATGATAAAATGACCTTTACATCAATGTTGCCATTTTAAACACTAATTATGCTCCCTTGCATGTCCCAGCATCAATGTTTCTCCCATATAATGCAGAATAGACAGAAAACAGAACTACATCCAAATCCTAGATCAGCAGAGATCATATAGCAATCCCCCCTTATGTACCCACTTTGGAAAGCAGATTTCTGAACATTTGTCTTTGATGTTTGAAAAAACACTGTTTAGCAGGATGGAAAGGCGAAATGAATTTACCCATGTTGGTGTGATCTAGGACTTAACTATGTGTGTACTCACCCTCTGTGACTTCTGCAATGGATCCGAGTGTGTTGTCTTTCTCTTCCTTTCCCTCAGTCTCTTCTTCTTCCTCGTCAACTTCTGCAACTTCAAACGGACTCTCCGAAGGTTTATTTACAAGCTGTCCATCTTCACTGTTCCCCCTCAGAAATGACTGGGTGGTTGGGCTGAATATCACAGGAGGATTTGTATACATTTCTGGTTGTACCATTGGTTTGGTTTCATTCTCCACTAAAGGACTGTCGGTTACTGCGGAAATTGTATGGTCACTGCTGGAAGTGCTTTGTGAACCCGTAAAAGTGTAGATTTCGTGTTTTTCAACAGTTCTATCCTTTTCATGATTTGTGTCGACCTCTGTGACATTGTTTAATGAGATGTTTTGGGATTTTATGGTCACCTCTTCCTTTTGTGTGCTGTACAATTCTGTAGTTTCTGGTGTGCTAGGGTAAAATTGATCGGGTGAAAAAATGCCCCCAGTAGTCTGCCAAGCTGTTGTCACCTGTGTCTTCTCTGTAGTTTGAGGCATAGGTGGAACTTCAGTTACTGGAGAGTCAGTGACTACTTCACTGTATGTGGTGTCTTCGTATGAATCAAACTCATTACTATCAGTGGTTTCTTTCGTTTCTTCTGGCAGCATCGTCAGGGTGGCTGTGTCACTATGTTCAGGAATCTCAGTGTTGCTATCATCTTCATTTTGACTGAAACTCTCATTTACAGTGGTGTCTCTGAAAATAGAGAACTGTTCTTCATGGGTGATATCTCTATGGATGGGGATTTTCTCTTTGTTGGCACCAGCGTTATGAATGTTAATTTGTGGCCCTCTAATATTGTGTTCAGAATCTTCTGAAGGGTCTTTTATAGAGTTCACTTTATGACTACTATATTTTGCCCCATCTGCTCTCTCTTTATGGAAGGGAAACCATGATCTTTCAGTTGTTGATTCATGAACACCAATTCTATCTTTAAGTTCTTGTTTGGTTCCTCTGGCTTGGTGGGGGGGGTCTGATCTTTCCAGATCAGAAACTGAAATAACATAGGATTCCATTAGAGATGTTAGGTCAGGATGAGACTGCGTCGAGGAGTCTGTAGTATGGTAGTCGTAGTCCTCCTCCTCCTCCTCCTCTTCTTCATCCATGTCGCTCGGAGTTGGTTTGAATGGAGACATACTTCCAAGGAATGACTGTGGAAAAGGTTTGGAGAAAGGACTTCTTGAGCCTTGAAGGTTGAACAGATTTTGTATTTTATTTTGACGTTTCCATGGTGTGTTTTCCTCTGTTGTACTTGCAAGTATGGGTTTATGTACTTGCCTCAGATCACATTCTGGGATTGGAGAACACATTAACTTCCCACCATTATTAGGGCAGTGGCAGACTTGGCAGACTTCTTCCATGCGAAATGAATGGCCAGCCTCATACTTTTGCCCTTCATACACGCAGCCTATCCGCTCACACTGAATACACCCATCCATTGGCTCAGACATTTCAATGCAGTTAGGAGGAAGCTCAGGACATGGAATAAAATGGCAACTGATCCGACCACCACCCTGTGGGCAAGAGCACTCTGTGCTTCCAAAATCCACCAAGTAAGATTCTCCCTCTGGCACTTGGCCAGATCTGAAACCAGCATTAAGACAGTCATAGTACTGGTAACCTTCACATGTGCATCCAGTTTTTAGACAAGTGGCACAACAGGCGCCATTTTCCAAAACTTCCTCAATGCAGTTATTAAGCAGAGGGCACGCCACCCCAGTACAGTCTTTCTGGCAGAGACTTTCGTTCGCACAGAGCAAAAGCAGCACCAACAACAGCCTCATTATGACAAAGAAGGCTGCCGGTTATTCAAATATAAGTTTATGCCAGTTTAAATATAGTAGACAAAGCTACGTATTGGTTTTCCAAGCATAAACCCTCAGCATCCAATGAAACCTAGAAAAAAGTACAGGAGATGGAGGGTGAGGAAGTGAAAGCATGTTAGGGAGTGTGCAGCAGATTTCCTTTGGAACTTTTTCAATTAGAATGAAGTCACTGCTACATAATCGACCTCAGTCTTCCAAGTTCTTCAAACAAATGGTCCTGTAGTCATTGAGCTTCATGCATAAGATTAGGTTAGAAGCAGTTTCATACCAATCCAGTACAATGCTAGTTTTGTATCATTATAATATATAATAATAATATTAATAATATGGTTAGTTTTGTATTAATCCTAAAGACAAAGCACATTCATTAAGCACAAAAATATTTTTCATTGTGAAATAGTTTGTTGTACACAGATTGATGTTCAGACTGCCATTTTAATGCAATATTTAAAAAATTATTTAAAGAAAACCCGAAATTTAAGATTTACATCAAACAAATGCATCAATTCCAGAAAAAAAAGTATTATTAAACAAAACTTTAATCTCTAAGAAAAATATACAGTGTAAATGAATTTAAGTTATTAATTGAGTGTTTTTCCACTGTCTTTTAAAAAATCTGTGTGTTTTTTTTTCCCCCTGCATGGGCCTTATGTGGGTCACTTGTGAGGCATGGGAAATCTGTTAATGAGGTGTTAACTGGTTTAAAGGAATAACACCACTATAAACATTATATACTAGAATAAATAATAAAAAGTGCCTTTTTTTTGGAAAATTCTCAGGGATGGCAAGTGAAGCTTTGGACCTCCATTGGAAATGAAAAAAAAAAAAAAAAGAAGGTTTTGCCAGTCTTTGATTAAGTTGCTTTTGCATGGAGCAGCTTTGCCCTGAGACTCATCTGGGGAACAGATTCTGTTTTTTCTGGAGACTTTTCAAGCCCTAAGGATCAAACCTTTTAGATTTCTGTCCAGATGAAGAAAAACAGTGTTAGTGTTCCTAAAGCAAGGCATTTAGAAATAAGAGTCTGGACTACCGGAGAGTTTACACAAAGATATTAGGCATGAAAGGACCAGTTTTTTTGTAACTTTGGCAGAATGATGTATGTCTATACACACTAACTAGTGCATGTCTGGGGGGATGATGTTTGAATCATTCATACTGTACCATGCACGAAAATGATGTCACGTTAAACATCAACAACATGATGCATGTGCAGCATGAACAGAATTGAGAAGAAAAAAAAAAAGCTAAACACTAAAGCGATTTAAGTCTTGCCTAGCCTACACAGACATATATTTTCTTAGGATAATGGCTTTTCCTCAGCATGCACTTTTAACCATGTCAGAAGTGCTGCAGTGCTTGCAGTAATGGTGCAATAGAAATCTGCGCTTTTCTCTCTCTCACTGCAGTTATGAGTTGTGTATGGGGAGGTGTGTGAGTTAGGTGTGGAATAATGTGTGTTTATTGTGATTTTTAAAATAAATATGTTTTAAGCATCGACGTAAGTTCAATACGACAAACCCCTGGTTGCTCACAAACTCGTACATTAAAAGTGAGAAACTTCCATCGCATCGATAACCCCAGGTGTCGAAAGGTACGCTGATGCATTCATTTATCCCGTATCCAGATACAGAAAGAGAGCACCGGCAACAGACTAAAGTTTTCACCTACCGAGTAAGCCTGTGGAGAGGGAGCTCGCGCGCTGCCAGTCTCGTGCCAAAGTTCCGAATAGTGAGTTCATATGTGTGTGCAGAGCTCCAGCTTCCACACAGCTGCAAACCACCACCACCGCCGCCACCACCCCGCTAACTAACACATAGGGGAGGGACACAAGCTAAAGGCCATTCCCTATACTATAGCGTGTTAGTCAAGGGGGGAAAAAAAGGTTTTTTTTTTTTTTTTTTGGTGGGGGGTAACCGCAGCCGGTTTTATCACTTGCTAACGTGCTAACATCTTTTCCCTCAACATATTATCAGTGAATGCTCAGTATAACTTCCATGTAAAGGTTTGAACACATCTACTCCTTCACAGATTTTTCTTTATTTCTTCTTTACTCCTATACCAATAATGAAGACATAAAAACTATGAAATAACATATGAAATTACAGTACTGTGGAAAAGTCTTGAGCCATTGCTCATTTCATCATATTTTGCTTCCAAAGAGCCAGACTTTCTTGTATTTGCAAAAGTTCTCCAGGCTTCCTGGAGGACTTCCTTGGCTCTCATTTTTGCCTCTCATTTTCAGTCCAGGGCGCCATGGTGGCTTTGTGGTTAGCACTGTCGCCTTGCACCTCCAGGGTCCAGGTTCCATTCCTGCCTCGATACTGTGTGCATGAAGTTTGCATGTTCTCCCTGTGCTTGGTGGGTTTCCTCAGACATGAGTGGTACTTAACTGGCGTTCCCAATTATATTGTAAATAGTGTGTGAGTTAGTGTTTGAGTGTGTGCCCTGAGATGGATTGGCACCCCTTTCAGGGTGTACCCTACCTTGTGCTCTAAGTCTTCTGGGATAGGCTCTAGGCCCTCTGTGATAAAGCAGTATAGACGAAGAGTGAGTGAGTGATTTTTTTTAAGTTCAGTCCCTGTACCTGACCAGTTTCAGAGGAATTTGTTAATCACACAGTGATCTATGAATCATTAAAACATATAACACCTAACTTAAACTTGCTTACTCACTCATCGCCTATGAGATTCGCTAAAATAGAGTCGGGAATCGAACCTGGACCATGGAGGTGCAAGATGACAATGCTAACCATTTAGCCACCGTGCCACCCCACTGAGAAACTGGTGCAGATAAGGACAGATAATGATCAGGCTGGTGATTAGTATACCGGTGATGCCAAATGCTGAGTGGTTGGAACAGACGAGATGGGAAATGAGGTTGCTGCTGATTTTGTTACATAAATAAACTATAAAACATTTGTTCCCATTTACTTAATTTTCATTTAATTTAATTTACTTTAATATAATGAAATGAAGGGTGGCTCTAGACTTTTGCACAGTATTTTATGTAGTAACCAGAAAAAGTAGAAAGAGCTAAAATTTTGTATTGGTGATGGAAGAGTGAATCCACTCAATAATCTATTCTCCAGTAATTTCAACAGTGGTTAAAGTCTTTGGTGAGCAAAACATGTGTGAAAATGATTATTCATGCTCCCAGAACCACTCATTAACAAAATACGCCTGATGAAACTTGCCACTTGGAATATGCCTGTGCCCTCAGGAAATAATGAAAAAAGCATTGATGTGATAACCTGGTACACTGACGTAGTTAGCTGACTTAATTTTATTGCCATATAATGACGTTTTCCTTGCCACCACTTCCTCTGGCTTGCTCACTGGGGACAAATCTTGGCTGCCAATAGTATGCTGGCAAAGCTGTCATCATGATAAATGGTGGCTTCATGGAAGAATCTAAAACCTATCAGAGGTAGGACACCCACAGAAATACAGACCTTTAACAGCCTATAAATCTTTACATCCCAGACATCTTCAGGACTAATTTCCAACAGTTCTCATACTAACATTCTATTTAAGATTTTATTTTAATTCTATTTACTTGGCTTGCCTTCTGAGTCTTTTTTTTTCTTTCCCAGGATTTGATCAAGTTAAACAAACACATGTACATGTACATATAAACAAATGTTTACATGTCGATTCCCACCTCGGGTCTGTGTGCATGGAGTTTGCATGTTCTCTCCATGTTTGGTGGGTTTCCTCCAGGTACTCTGGTTTCCTCCCATGTAGATTTGGCTAATTGGCATTCCCAAATTGTACGTGAATGTGTGTGAATGTGTGTGAATGTTGACCGGAGGTCCTACCACAGTCATAAAACAGGAATAAATACAATCACAGGAATAAATTCAATCAAACTTGGCCTTCCCTAGTTGGACTACAGAGGTTCCTAGATGGATAGATGGATGGGTACATGCCATTGATATAATCATAATCAGTTTAGTTTGTAATCAGATACTGAGTGTCAAAATGATTGTGATGCATTATGGCATCATCAAAACAGGAAAAAATCACTTACACACATTCAACAGATGGCATGAAGCACAAAAAAGTATTCATCCTCCTATAATTGTCTGTAGGCCTGTGTGTGTGCAAACACTGCCTCTTAAACAAAGCACCTTGTAAACAGACACCACAATAAACTTAACTTTTGTTGCTGTCTAAGGAACTTTCACATTGCCTTCCTCTTGGGTGTAAAGGTTATAACCTTGTTTAAACAAATGCCTTGTGCTCTTCAGAATGACTAGCTAGACTAACGTAGGTAAGCCAATGTTAGCCGGTATGCTGCAAGGTACTGTAAGTCTTAAAGACATTTTCAGCAAACATGCAAAAAAAATATTCACTGATATTGTTATGCATTTTTAAAACATAATTTTGGACTTCCAAATTTTCAGCATCGATGCTCTGATATGCTCTCCAGCTGTACTGCTTTGTTATTACAAATTCAGTACTTCTATTTGAATAAATAATTTGCACAACTAGTTAATTATATAAATTCAAAACTCTGTGTAAACATTATGACCTGGAATCGTTTTACTGCTTGTATAGAACAAAACACTTCCAACACAATCACACCAGTAATTTCTGGATCATGATGGCACATTATCAACCTAGTGTTGTGTACGTACATGTCTTTGGGATGGGCTTCGTAGAGAATGAAGGGGATTGAGATTAATGTGATAAGAATTGCCAACATATATACACTCACTCACTCATTCTCTATACTGCTTATCCTGTTCAGGATCAAGGGAGGCCTGGAGCTTATCCCAGGGCACTCTGGGAATGAGGTAGAGTACACCCTGGGGGGGTGCGGCAGTAAATCGCAGGGTACGAGCACGCACACAATCACACACTCACTCTCACACTACAGGCAATTTGGAAATGCCAGTTAGGCTAACATGACATCTGCTTGGAATGTGGCAGGAAACCCACCGAGCATGGGTAGAACCTGCGACCCTGGAGGTGCGAGCCCACAGTTCTGCAGTGTCGCCTAACATAGATTACAATGTCACTTTAAACTGGTGATCCCAACCATAGAGAAAAAAGTTTTTATCTTTTTTATTGTAAACGTGCATTATTCTGAAATTCACTTATACAGAGTGTTGGCTGAAAGATTACATTTATTTAACATTTATCTGTTTATCTGATTGTGTGTGATCATTTGAGTCTTTAAGAGCTTACATACCTGTCTTGTGTTACAGATACGTGTGTGTGTGTGCGTGTGTGTGTGTGTGTGTGTGTGTATGTGTGTGTATGTGTGTGTGTGTGTGTGTGTGTGTGTGTGTGTGTGTGTGTGTGTGTGTGTGTGTGTGTGTGTGTGTGTGTGTGTGTGTGTGCATAAATTCCAAGACAGAAATCAGTTAATTTATTCGGAGGAGTGCGCATTTACTTTTGGCATGAGCTTTTTTCCTGACGTTTGGCATAGGGACAATGAGGAAATTGTGTTTCTATGGAAAAGAGGTGCATAAGACTAAAGTCTGTTTCTATGTACCTTCTAACGCCAATACAGTATGTACAAGGCACACAACAGTACAAATCACTTTCATCACATCCTGGAGACTGTTTATCTTAATAAGCATAGTCTCATGCTAATACATGATTATATTTCCAGGACATGTTGGTCTGGCCAGACATTCCTCACTGTTTTAACTACATGCCTTTCCTATTTGTTTCTTGTAATCTTCAATGTATTTTATTTGAAGTTGCTTATCTGATGATCAAGAATTTGAATGGGGAAATTGTGTCTTGGACAAGTGACCTAGATTCTGACACTTATGTTAAATGAGGCTTGTCTAACAGCGTGGTTTCAGGAATCCAGAAAAGGCTGACTCCTGAAAAGACAAATGAACATTACTGTGATCCTTGTAACTCGCGTTTCACTAAGACGAAACTTTGTCTTTCTAGTAGACCATGCATTTGGCAGATGAGCAAACAAACACTCCCCCAAATGCAGTTCCATTACAAATGAAACAATGAAAAATCAACTCAAGTTTCAAAAATGTCAAATTCTTGAGGCAAACCCCAAAGCTGTGAACAAGTGATTAATATATTCAATAGCAACTTTCAGTGGAAAGGCAATAACAAACAGTATGCTTGTGGGTTGATGTTAGATAATTACACCACCCACATAGTTGTCGGCGAGATCAGTGCTTATGGAGCTAGGAGTGTGCATGTTGGAACATCTCCTTGCATAATACTGTCAAGCGTGACCACAGGCAAAAAGGTGAGATTTGTGGAATCCCAGTGTGATCTGGAAATGGTTATTCTACACACATGGTCTTTTAGAAGAAGACAGCAGAGACATGGAGATTTTGGGAATTCTGAGCTGTGCACAGCTTTTGATCTGTTTCTTGTAGTGAACCAAACTACAGTAGTGTAATGTGGGGGCAAATGTGAGACACATGAGGATAAGGCTTATAACACTCATATTAAATCTTCCACTGGACAGGACTTGTATTCAACCTTTGTTTAGTCTTTAAGAAAATGTTTCATTTCCTGCCTGTACACGTTTCTCCATTTGTGGATGGATGAATATCATATATTCTAGATTTTAGTTCTACAAATAGAGCACTTTGCCATAATGTTTGATTTAAATGCCAGTGCTAAGTCTGGGTAATCCATTTTTAAAACTATTCTATAGGGATAAAAGAGCATGAAAAGGAACTCTGGAAGTAATTGCACTCGACAGCGTAATATTAGATGCAATTTGGCCATGAATAACAATCGATTACAAGAAGAAGAAAAAATTGTTCTTGACAATCGCCCTGAAATGTTCAATGCATCACCTGTACTACGGTCAGTGGCTAGGAGATCGAGAAATTTTATTGTGTATGTTGGTTGTTTCCAGGCATATGATTCTAATCAACATGAAAATCTCACTGAGTCACTTGATACACCCGGAATGCTCATTGCACCACGTTGTTATTAAATCCATGTGCTGTGTAACTCAATTTCTGTAACTCAATATTATTAAATAAATGTTTTCTAAAATTTGGGGAGGTTTTTCGCTAGTGCCTGGTGAAAAGTTTAGTCCACTTTTAAAAGAGACTTGTTTAGAAGGATTTGCTGATCTTCAAAATTGGCAAAATTAGTCAAATACAGACATGTCAACAATTAGAGTGGGGAAAAAAGTCACCGTGAACACACATACACATTTACACATTAGCCAGTGAAAGTGTTTGGGAGGAGAGAAGAAACCAGGGAACCTGAAGCAAGCCCACTGAAAAAAGGAAGTAATCCAGAATGCCAGTAATATGAGTTCGGGATCATACCAGGGATCCCGGAGCTGTGAGGCAAGACTTCTACTATAGCGCCATCCTTAGGGCAGGGGCATTACAGGAATGGTTGTAATGGTTTAATGCAGATGAAAATGAGAATGCATGCTGTATGCTATGGCCTTCACAAAGCATCAGATATCAATCCAGCTAAGCATCTAGTGCTAGACTTGTTAAAAACACTAAATCTTTTCAGAAGAAAGTTGCTTCATCCTTCCAATACAGTTGCAGAATCAATGCCAATGTGCACTGAAGCACTGCAAGCTTTTCTAGTGGATTGCAGTAACCCACAGTTTATGTATGTTTTTCATTTGCTTTGTTATTGTCTTTATTGTCTGTACTCCATGTTCTTAGGAACATGCATTTAGGCGTTTGAGTGTTAAGTACGGAACAAAATACATTCGGAAAAACATTTGGTTACTATTGAGTGGCACCATATGCTGTGTATTCTTTTTTTTTTTTCTTTTTTCTTTTTTAACAAAAAGTTAAAATACTGTAAAACGTTATAAAAGTTCAATCCTCTCAAAGTCACATCATTTGTCAAATAGGTATCAGGTGGGGTGTCTTGCTCTGTTTGATGACATTACATGGGAAAAAGCAGGAATTTCCAGAATGAGAGGAAGTGGGTGTAGCATGAGGGTATGGAATATCCATCAAACATAGCAGGCGGTCACTAATCTGTTGTAAATCTGTCGTCACGACTTTATGACAATAGACTCAGGAAACTGGGAGTATAGTGTACACAATCAGATCTTTTTTGATATGCACCCACCCACCCTGTTTTTTATTGTTCAAATCTACCACTCGTTTTAAAGAAATTAATTAAAACATTTTTTCTTTTTTTTTCATTAACTCTGCTTATTGATTTCTGTTACAGTGCAGGGCCACCTTATATATACTGTATTAGTGTACATGGAAATATTTTTTAAAACACATCTAGATAACATCTCTGAGGAACCGATCAGCCTTCCTGAGCGATTAAGTGATAAAGTATGGATATACTGTGAAAAGTGGTGTTCAAGTCAAACCAGGACTTTTGATTATGCAGAATAACAGAACACAGTTATGAGATTAAAAACAAACTTTATTTCATTATATAATCCCTTGCTACACTGAGCATTTCACGTGGACTGCTTGGACTCCATCAAGGACGAATGTTTTGAGCCATGATCAGACTGCCTGCTTCACATTTGAAACCCTAGCCTTCCAGGAACTCCCAAACATGTAGAAGTTGCTTGGAGCAAGGTCAGACCTGTACAGGGGATGTGGCAATAACTCCCTGTCAAGTCAAGTGGTGTTTGTGAATGATTGTGTGTGCAATTCCCACAGACGGATGCATTTCTCCCACAAGCTGGCGACAAGTTATTTATCGATTTTTCAGGGACCAGGCGTTCCACTCGCTGAATGTTCATGGGAATGACTGTCGTGGGCTCCGAGCCATCTTGGGCAGGATCATCATTCACGGATGTACAGTCTTTTTGAAAATGTTTGCACCATTCAAATGTTTAACTCCAGCTGAGGGTCTCATTATTATTATCATGATCTCATTATCACGCCCCAGTTTGACTTGAAGACCCCTTGTACAGTATATAGAAAACATTCAGCATAATAATTGATTCATAAATTTGTACTGTACTTTGAGGTGGATTTTTGCATTTGCAAGTGTGTGTGTATGAACGAGAGAGAGAGAGAGATGAAGTGTACATTGAAGAGCCCACTGCACGTGATTGTCTCTAAATCCCAGCGCATCGGCTCCCTCCAGTCTGTCAGCTGTAACGATCAGAACAAGAGAAGCTATTTGTGTTTGTCTGCCAATGGTAGGAAGTGCACTTGCCAAGAATCGCAATCTGTCTTAGTCATTCAATTACCACTAATAAGGACAATCAAACAGTACCAGACAGATGAAATTCGTTTCAGTGGAAACTGTGGGTCTTTTCAGATGGTTGTTGTCATATGTCATACTGTACATGCAAAGTGTCAAGCTTGTTTTTATACTTGTTTTTTTCCCATCCAACATGTATACTTTGGTTTGCTAGATGAATAGATAGTACATTTATAGAGATTTTTTGTGTCAGTGAATTGTCTACTCAGTTGACTTCATTATTTACCTTGACTTAACTTTGACTCCATACTCGATTGGCTCAATTATGTCCAATAGACAGCAGTATAAGATAAGTATAAGTGCAGTGGCGTAGTGGTTGGCGCTGCTTAGACTGTGGTCTGCGTGCATGGTGTTTGCATGCTAGTGCTTGGTGGTTTCCTCTGCATATTTTGGTTTCCTCCCACAGTCCAAAGACATGCAGATTAGGATAATGGGGATTTCCAAATTTATAGTATTGTGTGAGGGAGTTTGTACATATGTGTGCATACTTGTGGTTTCTGATGGATTGGAACCCTGTGTAGGGTGTACCTCACTTACTGCCTTGAGTGCCCTTGGATAGACTTCTGGCCTCCCATGACTCTATACAGGATAAGCGGTACAGAGAATGAGTGAGAGGGACGGCAATATATTTAGTGGTTAGCCTGTTCAAAGTCAGAGTAATCGTAATCCAATCTCTCAGTCATATTAATTTTAATGAATTCATTACATTCAATGGCATTCATAATGAAATTTTGAATTAATTGGAGTCCCTTTTTTTTTTTTTTTTTTTTTTTTGCATATTTGGTCATTTTGGTGCAGTAGGCCAGCCACTCCTGGGAAGGTCCATCACTGTTCCTTTTGTGGATAATGATGGATTGGCTTTGTAACCCTTTCCAGACTGATACGTTTCACTTACTTTTCTTCTCATCTGTTCTTGAATTTCTTTAGATCGTGGCATGATGTGATGCTTTTTAAGAACTTTAAGTGGAATTTAATTCAGATTTCCTAAAAATGTGATTAATCACAGGTCATTTATGATTTAGCAGGAGTAGGGCAATTACTTTTTCAAATAGGGCCAGGCAGTTTTGGATTTTAAATTCTTAATTATTAAATAAAAATATATTTTTGTATTTAAATTATGAAAAAATGTAATAATTACAATTAAATTGTTTAAAAAACAATTTATAATTTTGTATTTATTTATTAGTACTATTTTATTTATATATATATATATATATATATATATATATATATATATATATATATATATTTGTATTACTTGTATTTATTTGTGTAATATTAAAAATTGTTTGATCTAAATCATTTAAGTGTAACAAATATGTGAGAAAAAAAGGCACTGTTTTTCACAGCACAGTAAGCTCAGCAAATCATTTGTCTCTCATGCTGCCCCTGTGTTAAAATACTATTACATCACAATCAGATGATTACAGTAACAGCCGATTTACATGATTTCCCTGAAAATAATTAACCGAAGTCAGGCGTGTAAGGCATGAAGAGAGATCACAGGTTATTACAGAGTGGACAGAAAAAGCAGCCACGTTGATCGAGAGCTACCGATATGATCAGAGCCGGTGAACATTCGGTAGATTTTTAAGGATGCGTGACAGCTTTTAGATTTTGTCCTAGTTATCCCTTATCCCTTAAATCCCTTATCAGTGCAGACTCCAATTACACCTTCACAGCTACGGTTTTAAAGCGGTAGATACAAAGTCCCCAGAAGAATCTCTAAATGTAAAGTGATTAAGTCAGAATTTCTCTCCAAGATGAGGTGGGTGATGATGCCCGGGGGTGGTTAAGGAGGAGGAAGGGCATTTTGGAAAAACTTTAACCTTGGTTCTTCTCTGTTGATGCAATATTGTGGCTAATGTTTACACAGTGAAATGCTTTATGCAAAGGGATCAATACTCAACTAAAGTTGTTGTGGTCTTTTAACTTAATCAGTGTTTGATGTCATGAAATATTTATTCCTTACCTGGAGACTTTCCTTTCAGCATGGGGCACTGGACTGGAACTGTGTGTGTGTGTGCTTGGGTGTTTGGGTGAGCCTGCCAGACAGACAGACAGAGAGAGAGAGAGAGCGAGAGAGAGAGAGAGATTTTATGCAAGATTTTAAAACAAATTCAGAAACCAATGATGAGACAAGGAAGGAAGATGCAGAATGACTAGGAGAAATATTCGTACACAGAGAACAATGAGCTGTGAAGTGCACTGCAGTTGCACAAAAAGTGCAATATACTGTATGCACGCAAATACAGTATTTACACACGATTCCAAGAACCCACAGTGCAGTACAGAAATGAGAGCATCATGATACGGGGCTGCAAATGGCACTGGGGCATTACACATTGAAAGTGTCAGCTCTGACAAAGACGTAAGTTGCTCATTTGAAGGTTGAAAAGATGGCATGGGGAACAGAAGCGTATCTGTGCGTATCTGTACACTGTGGATATATTGAGCTACCTGTTGGCAGTTAAGTCACCTTACGGAAATATTCTTTGGCTGACCGGCTGTGAAATCTGACATACAGTAGTGTGCAAAAGTCTTGAGCCAGGTCTCATTTCTTCATATTTTGCTTCCAAGGACTCAGTCTTTCTTGTCATTTTAATGTAGTCTTGAGAAATACTTCTTCCAGGCTTCCTGAAGAACTTTGTTGGCTCTCATTTTTGGCAAGTTTTTGGCTCTCATTTTCAGTCCAATCTCTGATCCTAGCCAGTTTCAGAAGAATGTTTTTGTTTGTTACGCTACCCTGTGACCTATAAATCATTTATATATATATATAGTACTGTATATCTTAAGGCATGAACCAGTGAGAAACAGATCCAGATGGTAACAGATGTTCAGTACTGTATACTGGTGATGCTAAATGCTGAATGGTAAGAAGGAGTTGAGAGGGGAAATGAGGTTGCTGCTGAGGTTGTGACATAAACAACCAATTAAAAAAAATGTAAATACTGCTTGTTGCAGTAAAACATTGTGTTCCCATTTTGTTAACTTAATCTATATAATTTAATTAAATTTAATATGGAGAAATAAGGGTAGCCTAAGACCTTTGCACAGTGCTTGTAATTATATAGATTGCCATGTGTGTGTGTGTGTGTGTGTGTGTGTGTGTGTGTATATATATATATATATATATATATATATATATATATATATATATATATATACATATATATATATATATATATATGATGTTATGGACGCACGGTGTTCAGAAAGGCAGTAGCCAGGGTCATCATCAACTTTTATGTCATACTGCACTGTAAGGCGTTTCTCACTGACATTGGCAGTAAGCATCATCAACAACAACTGATCGGGTGAAGCCATGAGTAACTGTTGTTAGTCTTTCGGGAGCTCCCATTCAGGGGTCGCCACATGATCCGCACAATTTGGCACAGGTTTTTACGCCAGATGCCCTTCCTAATGCAAACCTCCCATTTTATCCGGGTTTGGGACTGGTGCATCCAGTGTCTGGGCTTTGGGCATTGGCTAAAACTAATCCATAAATATACTGTAAAACAAAAATTCTGCTTGGCCTAGCTGGTGTCTCGTGTTCCTCAATATGTAAAAGTAGGTTTTATTTTATGTTATATTGTAAGGTAATAATATATCTGCTGAAACATTGGAGCAGAGTGAGGAGCTGCAGCAATGTAACCGCACTCCATTCGCAGGTAATGGTAGCGCACAGGCGTCCACAGGTACCCTCTAATTGCTTATAAAACTGGTTATTGAATACGCCCTTATCTTTTTCTGTTTTTGTGCTATGTAATACACCAAAGCACAAGGTGAAGTCATATGGGTTGATATAATATGTGTCATGCTGTTGCCTGAAACAAGTACAAGATGTTCTAGAAAATTATACACCTAACAGAATATGCATTACATAAGATTTATACTGTATATTCATGCTTCAGGGGTGTATCTTTAGACTGTAGCTGATGGTCATTTAATTCTGCTCTGACATGTAATTATTGCATTAAAGACCATTTTAAATTGTATTCAGATTGGAAATTGCTGAAAAGTTCTTGCTCACATGAAGATGAAAGCATTATTTTTCGTTCACACTTTATCGAAGGAGACATGCATGGAGCAACATAGCATAGAAAATATTACAAAAACGTAATCTTGTCGGCCAAAAACTGAATCTGGGAAGAAGATGCGTTCTTTCTTTCTTTTTTTTTTATTGATCCCAACTTCAAACATATAGCCAGAATAAGGGCATGATCTCTTTACTTAGAGTAGCTCTTATCTTAGCGATCAGTTTTTAGGGGGTTAATATTAATCAAATGTTGTTGACCAAAGCAGGTGACATGTAGTGTGATGTTTCTTTAACATAAAACACAATGACATACAGTGCATGCTAGCATTCTTAATTACAACTTATTTATGTACAGGTTAACCATTATCGACACATTCCTGTCACAAATCCTCTCGTTTGGGAATCTGATAATACAGTAAATATGGTTTGCACCATCTAATAAATAAATACATTTAAATTCAAATTCTTTGCTTTTCTGTTAGATTCAAACATATTTTGACACTAATGTAATTGTCACATACATTCATAATAATAGTTTAGAACAAAAAAAAAATCTTAGCAGGAGAGAAGGGATGAATGAACAGATGCCACACTGACACTAAGTGAACTTTCCAGAGTTATATTTCAAAATGTCAGCAAAAGTCAAACAGAATGATCAGCAGCTTCTCCTGTAAAGGCAATACAATGCACAATGCCATGCCTTTTATACTACTCATTCTCAAGGAGAAACCTGCTGATAAAAACAGTGCTGAAGTTATATTTTTTATCTGAAGAATTTTAAATGAAAATAACAGATATATTAAACCACAATGCTCCTGAGCAATCACCAAAAAGTGTCATATTGAATGTGGTTTGCATGGATTGCGACAATGACCAAGTTCTCTACAAAATAAATGAATTGATTTGGTACTTTAATTTCAATTATTTAAAATTTGCTAAGACCATATTTTAATAATACATGGGGCATTCGAGTCAAACCAAGACTTATGACGGACTTCTCATGACTGAATGTGTAAAGCCGATTGCCATTTACAGAACACTCCAATCACAGTACAGTGATGAAATTTGCAGTAACTCGCAGTAAAACATTTAAATGATGTAAATATTTTAAAGATGTCCATACATCTGTAAATTACACTCCCGGCCAAAGTGGCTCAGAGCCCACTGCAGTTATTCACATGAATATTCAATGAGTGGACCGTCTGATCTTTAAAAATCGACGTAAAACTTATCTCTGCCTTGTGGAAGAGACACGCCTGTCTGTGGAAACTGTACAGTCATTTTCAAACACCACTTGCGCATTACAGGAACTTGGCTAGAAGTTATTGCCACATCCCCAGTACAGTCCTGACTTCATTCAAAGCAATGTCCACATGTTTGCGCCATCGAGTTCCTGGGAAGTCAGCATTTCAGATGTGAATCATGGTTCTGGCGTACTGAGAAAGTTTTCTACATTAAGTAAAATCAAGTAAGGGTAAAAAAAAAATTAAGTAATCATCACTCGTGTTATCATTTCTTGTACCCATACCACATAAAAAGTTTATTCTTGAGATTTCAGCCCCGCTCTATTAGCTTAACCTTCAATCCCGACCATGGACTGCAGAGACCAGGAGCAGCTTATGGCAGTTTGTGTGTCATTTTGATTTCTTGCTTAGGTTCTATGTTATTATGGTAACAGTTACTTACTTAGCTTTTATCTGGATATACTGTATACCATCTGCTCTTTCATATCTTGTGATCATAGAACCATTGCGAACCTTTAATTTTACTTTCAGTGGGAAGTGTGTTTTGGGTGGGGCTGCACCCATTGAAGCTGACAGTTGATAGGTTTATGCTTCTCTGTCCTTGTCTAATAACACTCAACACTCAAACTATGAACAGACCACACCAGAATAAATGTTCTTCAGATTCACAGAGGCTGCTATTTCACTTGTGCTGCCAGACACTGGTGCTTGACTTAATACTGCTCCTCACGCAAACCACTATTTCATTGTGTGTTTACTGTGTAAGGTCAGAAGCGTGCATAACACACTCCTTTTTTCCCCCTGCAAACTCTTGCACAATTGTCAAAGTAATGTAATTTAACTAATCAAATTTGTTAATAATAATAATAATAATAATATAGTTGCAAGCAATGATGATCGGGCCCAAGCACCCTGTGCCATCGCTGCCAGGGAGCACCAAAAAGACAGTGGGCACAGTAGGCCCACTTATGACATAATTTTAGAAAAGGGGGAATTTTATGTTAAGACCTCCAAAAAGCCCCAGATGATGGGAAAAAAGCATCACTCAATGTGATCAATGTAATATGGTTAACCACTTTTTGGCATAAGTTTAAGACATCGTCATGACTGACCTGATTAAGATATCAAACCCCACCCCCCACAATTTTGCATCCCCCATGTCTTGGGGTCACATAGGCCCAGTTTGTTGGCGATCATGTAAATCCCCTAGGAGGAGTATATAAAATTCTATTGTGCGCATTTTGCAAATGACCCAAAATAACTGCCTTCCTGTTGAGTAGAGCCCATGACATGAAATGTTAAAGTTGTTCAGCTCAATGAGCTCTAAACGGTTTCGCATGTTTATGTGCAAATGTGTATGAGGTATGCAGTAAAATCCCATGTGAGGGCCCTGTGCAACACCTGAGGCCCAGTCACTTAGGCTTCCTAATTGCAGCAGTTCCAACCTGTGTGTTGATTTTCATGACATTTTGAGAATGTTAAGACCTCCAAATAGACGCTGAAAAAAAAAATCCCTAGAAGAATAAAAGAAACCTTCACACATCATCATAGCAACGACGTAACACATTTACATTTAGGCATTTGGCAGACGCCCTTATCCAGAGTGACTTACATTTTTATGTCATCATTGGGGGTTAAGGGCCTTGCTCAAGGCAGGGAAAACTTTGTGGTCGTGGGATTTGAACCTGGGACCTTCCGAACCGTACTCCAATGCTTTAACCATAATAATAATAATAATAATAATAATAATAATAATAAAGGATTGCCCAGATGAATGTAAACAGATAATTACAGTGTGGGTCATAATCAATTAATAGAAATGCAGTGTAATGTTATATATTTTCTTGTCTAACATGAAATTTTAATTTTAGTACATCACAATAATCCGTGTGTAAATGGTGACCTGAGATCCAACCTCATTCATGGTCAATGGGAATAAATACAATGGTATTTACTATTAACCATCCCTAGTTGGATACAATTCCTAGATGGATGGACGTGAGTTCTTCACAATGGCCTGAACCAAATTCCCGTGGTACTCTTTTCAAAGAGGAAAGTGTGGTAATAAAACCAGGCAAGAGAATAATTTTGTGATCTTACACTGGCTGTTTTTTCGGCATTTCCTGTGTCTTGATAGCTTCATGATGCTCTTTAGCTAGGAGATTACAGGGGTATCCACATCTGTGATGAGGTAATCCACTTCTTTCTTATTATTATGGGAAGTCTTTGCAAGTGTGTCAGAAAGAGCAGTAGGAGACTAATGCCCTGCTCCATTACAGTTGCCTCATCGTGTTTAGGCGAAAACATCTTTTGATGAAAAGGAGCTCGTGCATGGTGTGATCTCACTGCACGTGGTGTGATCACACTGCTAAACACCTCAAACACCATCTTGTATGCACCACTGCATTATGTATAGCACAGAAGTTTTTATAAATCTCTGTCTGAAAAGAAAGGTCATAAATCTGTTTTTCTTTTTTTTTTTGGAATTAATTTCCAAGTTCCAGCTGTTGGACAGAATATTGTTACACTGCGTAGCAGGAGGTTTTGGTGTATCAGGACCAGATGTTGTGAGCGTTGCGAAATGATTTGTAATGGATAAAAGCTATTTGGCATTTTAAAGTAAACAGTAATATGATAATAATGTAAGTAAATATATATATATATATATATATATATATATATATATATATATATATATATATATATATACATTCTACTCTATAAGGATAATCTGTATCTTGTAGACCACCTTAGACCTTAGTGCTTTAATAAGAATGCAAAGACTAAGACACGTTGATCATATATGTTAATTGCCATTTTTATTGCTATATGCTCTCATCATTTGTTGTTAAAGGCTATGTACATGTTAAAGGCTAAGACTGTAAATACTATATATAACTGAAAAAAATAGCTGCATTACTGGTGTAAGCTTATTACTGACAGAGTGGCATAGTGGTTTATTGTTTAGGCTTGAAAAGCTGGAATCTTGCTTCCGGCCAAGACATGCATGAAAATGACTCCTCAGGCAGGAGTCTGAGACGTATAAAAATATGTTTCCAGAAACACATTTTTATAATTTGAGGCTAGGAATAAGTAAAGTGATTGGATAACTTGGTCATTCACTACATTAAGGTCGTCAGCTGAATTCATTTTATTGCCCCATGACATTGTTGAAACCAGACCTGTCCAAATGAAGCAACCCCAGACCATAACCCTGACTCCAGGGGTTGTACAGTGGGCACTATGTACGAGAGGTGCACTGCTACAGCACATGATCTTTTTCCATTGCTGAAGTCCAATCTTTATGCTCTCTAGCAAAACGTTTTTTATCCTGAATAGTTTCATTAATTCTTTGCAGTTGCTTTTCACAAGATTCCCTGTCTGATGCAACCAAATCCAATTTATCTGGGAACAGCTTTAAGAATACACTAACTTGTGCAACGCTGGTTGGGTTGGTTCCCTGACTAGAAATTGAACCCAGGCCATGGCTGTAAAACTGCAGAACCCTAGCCACTAGTCCAATAGGGAACCACTAACTGTGAAATACATTAATATATTTACATTTTTATCAGGAATTTTAAGAATGGTTTAATATATATGGTATGGTTTAATATATACATACCATATATATTCAATATATATACTGTCTCTGTCTCCTAGACACAGAGTCCTTTATGTTTGAAAATTTTGTAATCAATATCTTCAAGTTTTTGCTGATGATTCCAAGCATGGGTGCTGTTGCATCAGTGATGAATGAGTGGCCTCCGAGTGGCGCAGTGGTTAAAGTGCTCGCCCTATCATCCGGTGCTGTAACCTCTCGCAGCCGGAGGTCTAGAGAGAGCTGATTGGCCGAGCTCTCTTAGAGGGGAGGGATGAGAGGTACTTAGTGCTCCCACATTAATCACAGCCAGTCAGGGGCGTCTGTGAGCTCGGGCAACGGAGGGAGCGGATAGCGCTGTCCGCCGAGTGTGTTACGCCGCCCCCAACGGTGCGCGAGCGAGCAGTTCGAAAAGATGCGGTCGTCCGTGGTTCGGACGAGTGCTAGTAGTAGCCTTAATGTGGGAGCCCCCTAGTGACGGGGAGGAATTGGACACGACTAAATTAGGGAGAAAATCGGGGAAAAAAAAAAAAAAAAGTAATGAATGAGTAAGGAACCTAGATGCAGATTTATATATTTATTCTTTCAGGACTCGTGTAAATAATCCACATCTGAAGCAAGTGAATAAAAGTAATTTCCAAAATAAGTGACCTCATTGGTAAGCACGAATGTGTAATGAAAAACCTGCCTGGCATCTTGCACAAATTGTAGAATCTGGGGCCTCAAAAAAGCGTGTGTGTGTGTGTGTGTGAAACGATCAGTGGTCACATTTACTTGAGTAACTTTTTGGAAAAAATTTACTTCTATGAGTAGTTTTACTGCAGCATACTTTTTACTTTTACTTGAGTAGCTTTGTGAAGAAAAGACACTACATTCGGCTCCACTCGACTCGTTACTTTTCTAACCATCTATTCTAAACATGCAGCCGGTAGAGCAACCGCATGACGGTTTCAACAATCAGACGCAGCAACAATAATCACATGACTCCGTTTGACCAATCAGGTCAGATGGCATATTGGGTGGGGGGGGGGGGGCGTAATGTTCAGCCGGTGTCCTACCTGTAAATCCATCTTACATACGATCACAAAAGTTTCCGCATCTTTCTCTGATTTTGAGGAAAGCCCATAAATCCATGCTGCTAATATTGGGATCTTGCGGTTAGTGTACGATCTTGAATGCTTTTTTAAATGTTTGTATGATTATATGTTAACTTTGATTGTACATTTAATGTTACTTTAACAGTCTATGAATATATAAGTATATTTTAGTACACAATTAATCACCAACACACGTGTTGTACATTTTTATGCATACATACTGCAAATTTTTATTCAAACCCAATGACCATCAAGTAGCCACTGTTGGGCTCTTGAGCAAGGCCCTTAACCCTAAAATGAGATTTTAAAAAAAATGTAAGTCGCTCTGGATAAGGGTATCTGTCAAATGCCTAGATGTATATATTAGTGTAATTTTTATAATTTCTAAAAAATAAATGAAACAGTTACTTGAGTAGTCTTTTCACCAAATACTTTTTTACTCTTACTTGAGTAATATTTGGGATGACTACTTTTTACTTCTACATGAGTAATATTATTTTGAAGTACAGCTACTCTTACTTGAGTAAATATTTTGGCTACTCTACCCACCTCTGGTGATGTTCGGTCACAGACGGTTGGCATCTAGATAGATTTTTGTAATCACTTAATCTTAATCTTAAACTGTTCTATCTCTCACATGCATGCCCTCACTGGTTGATTTACAACATTTCACACAACCTTAGTTCATCTAGTGGGAGATTTAGGTTTTTTTAGCCAAGAATATCACCACAAATATGGAGAACTCCATACAGGATTGGTGCCTGAGCTCCAGTTAATATGCACATGCTTTTGCCCCAGTTGTAGTCAAAGAGACAGCAATCTGGACACATTTGTTGCCTTTATATGTTAGTAATTTTCATACTGAACCTAAACATTTTCTGAATAAGGACCTAAAGACATCACTTTGCTGTGGAAGCAGCAAAGTGAAACAGAACTTTCCTGTGCGTATTATAGTAGCAGTAGTAAGAAGTTTAGTGGCAAGAACCCTAGGTGGGCCAATGAATTAAACAAGTCCTGGAGTGCTGCTTTCTCATAAGAGATGCCATTGTGTTCTTTAGTACATTTGTCAACCCCATAGTGGTTTAAAGTTTAGAAAGAATTTCCAGTCCTACTTTGCTTTCTTTAAATCGTGCAATTAGGCTACCATTGAAGAAGACAACAATGTTCCCTTGTCAAGCATAAACTTCTTGCCCAAATGAAAAAAACACAATTATTCTTTCTCTCTTTGAAAACTCTTTCACAGTTAGTGAAATGCATGTACTGCCGTGGTTCACACAGCAAGCTTACTGTAACTTCCTCTGACTGGGCGAGGCTCTTCAACTCTCACAGCGGTTTCTGGAAAGTTGAACTTGGACTGGAGTGTGATAAATAAACTATTGCAGCCTATTTTGAAACATGGCACATCTTCTAACATGTCTCTTGTGTTGATGTAGGCATCTGGAGCTAGCCATTCCGTGAGGGACTTATGGATCAGTTGATTGGCCTTTGCACAGTGCTCAAGAATCCTGGTGCTTTCCACCATTCCTTAATACTGTACATTCAGGCAGCCCCACAACTCCTACTCCTGCATTCTTTCTATTAGGTAACCTCCAGGTAATCAGGAAAGAAGAATTTATTGTCTTTCTTTTTCTTTTTCTTTTCATTCAAACCCAGAGTGTATGAAATGCCTGAGGAAACTAAGCTGACAAGTGGCAGAAAACATCACTCCTTTCAAAAGTAGCAACAGACAGCAAATAAAAGATTGCAAGTTTCAATCCTGATTTATACCAAAGCAATCTATGCCTGGGAGTCAAGAGAGCAAAGCTGGCTGGTCTCTGAGTGGGAGGGATGATATGACTATCTATTTGCTGTCAATCACACTAAAACTAAACTAACCTGTTGGGGTTGTGTGGAAATCTATATAAATAAAAGAAAGGTTTTGTCTGTACATTGGTCAGAACTCGCTCTTTCAATGTCTGTATATCTGTATGTCTGTATATCTGTATGTCCGTCCAGAAGACTTTGTCACAGCATCACGCAAAACTGGTTTTCAGAGTCTTAGCTGCTCAAATAAAAATGTTGAGTAAAAGTGATGTTGTGAACAGTTATATGCTGGATGTGATAAGCTACTTTAAACAGGGAGTGTATTTGGCTCCAACGAAGTTCAACTTATAGTAAACAAGGCGTTAGGATACTTGACCTTACAAAATTATATTTCTTTGTATTAATAAGTTAGGCAGACATGTGTGTGCGCTTTTACCTGAAATAATAATAATATCACTGATTACAGTAAAGCTGATCAGCACATTACTCTGTAAAAATATTTATTTAAGTAGTAAATATAGGAAAGTGAAGATGATTATTTTAAAGAGGTACATCTACATTCATCTTGTCTGTTGCTACAGAAATATAAAGGTGCTTGATTAAATAAATAAATAAATAAATAAATAGAAAAAACCTTAGGATGATGGTCTGAAGAATGGGGTCTTTTGTCTGTGTTTGTCTTGGCTGGTCAGATGTAAGACAGATTATTATTTGGGTTTGGTCCAGAGATCTGGCCAGCTGCCCAGATATGATAGGCTTGCGATGATGAAAGTGCAGGCATCCCTTCTGTGGACTTTGTAGCTGTGTACTTTCTTGCTGCTGTGTTGTCTGTTTATGCAATAGTTTTATTAATCTGTGTCACATTTTCCACAATCCCATGGTCTTGGAATCAGACACAGATACCAACATAGTCTGTAGCACCCTTCACGTATTCTTGTATGTAATCAATATAAGTTGAATAAACTAGACAATTTAGAGTTACAGCCCCAAACACCCCATCCACACACACAGATGACACTATCTTTATATATATGTTTGTATTATTGTTGTGTTTTTGCTTCAGTGCAGAACTGTGGCAAACAGTAATGGGATAAAACAAAAATGCATGATGATGTGGTAACTCACCTTTGCATGTAAAACATGCCAAAGAGTGTACTTTGTAGGTTATTTATTACCAATAGTGCATTTATATTAATTGTAATTGAATTCTTCTTCTTCTTCTTCCTATTATTATTATTATTATTATTATTAATAATAATAATAATAATAATAACTGCCTAATTATTGTCATGGCATTGGATCATTTCCAAGGACACACTTTGTTACCAACAGAATTGCACCAATTATGTGCAATTATATAAGTCAGCTTTCTAACAGAGAAACCATTTTTTTTATTTGCACATAAAATCTACCTTGTGATGATCTAGCCAGATATACTGTACACATATCTATAGTGTATAGACCAGTCCAGTCCAGTCAGACATGATCCATCTGCAGCCCCCTGCTGGTTCACTGCACATATTGCAGGTCCAATGAATAACACATAACCATCTAGGCTATAGAATATAATAATAATAATAATAATAAGTCAAACAATAAATGTATTCAATATACAGCATAATTTACAGCCACAATCTAAGAGCTCAACCTCTTTTTACAATTATAAACTAAATAGTCCCCCAGTATGACGATGAGTGATGATAATCAGTGATGATGAAGCAGCAAGGCAAGCATGTGGCCAGTCTTTTGAGCCTAAAGGTGCAGCTTTTACTGTAACTGGATGGAAAACCCAGGCTTAAAGCCGTTTCTCTCTCCTTCATTTCCTTTCACACTGTGCCAGTCCCATCAATAATGTAAAATTTGTCTGAAATGGGATAAAGGTAAACACTCCAGTAGTTTCAACATAAATCCTAGACACAAGACAGAAAATACCCATATTCCCTCAGCTTACACATACTGTTCAAGGATAATATCACTGATAAGTGCATAAAACACGTATTGTTTAATAGCCGGGGTTAATTCCTTTGCTTATTATGTGAGGAGTATTGTTTTCATGAAAAGACCTCCTTGCCAGAAAAGGAGCTCTCTTACCAAAAACACATCATAGGCACCAATCCAAATGTCTTCAAAAGAGAGAAAACAGAACTCCTAAAGCACTACACTGTTCCAAGATCCACAATAAACATGGGGGGTCTGTACATAAAAAATAGGTAATGTTTACACAAGTTGAGAAAACTGCTCAACACAAGAAAAGGGTCATTTAGTAAAGATTTCAGGACTCCTGTTTTAGGTACCCCTGAGTTCAGAGAGGAGAGTTTACCGTTGGCACCGTTGGCAGAAAATGCTAGTAGAAAAAGTATGTGAATTCCTGAGTTAATGATCTCAAAAAAGCTAATAGTTAAGAAAATGAGTACAGAGGTGTGGACTAGAGCTACTTTGACTAATAAAATCCAATTAAACTTTTTGAGCTTGCTCTGAATATGAAGAAGAATATGCTTATGAGTCATGACTCGCCAAAAAGTACTTTCAAAAGATCTTTGATTAGGAATTGTTTGATTTACATAAAGCTGGAAAGAGTTACAAAGTGATTTCAAAGACTTTAGATGTGACTAGCTTCAAAGACTAGAATGCACCAGTCTACAGTTAGGCAAATGTAGACACTGTGGGCACCTATTCAGTATGACCCGTAGAGCACAACGAAGACTCATCAGCAAGTTAAAGAAACAACCTCAAGTAGCAGCCAACGATTTAAAGACATCACTGGAACTGGCTGACATCTGTGTTCATGAGCCTACAGTACATAAAACACTGAACAAGTAGGGTGTTCGTGGCAGGACACTACAAAGGAAGCAGCTGCTTACTAAAAAGAACATTGCTGCACGCCTGAAGTTTGTCACGCCACAGCGGTTTTGGCAAAATGTTTGTGCACTGATGAAACTAAGATTGAAATATTTGGAAAGAACACGCAGCACTACTTCCGAGGTAAAAAAGGGCACTGCATATCATCATGAAAACACCATCCCAACCGTAAACTACTGTATGGTGGAGATTTGGGCCAGGTTTGCTGCACCAGGGTCTGGCCAGCTTCCAGTCATTGAGTGGAAGATGAATTTCTAAGTGTATCAAAAAATTCTCAACCCAATAGAGATGCTATGGAATGACGTGAAGAGAGTCATACTGTACACATGAGACGTCCAAAGAATATGACAGAGCTAACGCAGTTCTGCCGCAATAAAGGAGGCACAGTGTTATGTTACTGGCGGCTGAGTGGTTAGCACTGTCGCCTTGCAACTCCAGGGTCCGGGTTCCATTCCCGTCTCTGTGTGCATGTTCTCCCCGTGCTCGGTGGGTTTCCTCCGGGTTCTCCGGTTTCCTCCCACAGTCCAAAAACATGCAGAATAGGCTAATTGGCGTTCTCAAATTGCCTGAATTGTGTGAATGAGTGTCTTTACAGTATGTGTGTGCCCTGTGATGGATTGGCACCCTGCCTAGATTACATGAAGATCTAATCACATTTAATGACAAATGAATGCAGAAAACCTTAAAATTTCAAAAGGTTCACATACTTTTTCTTTGCACTTTTTAACTATATGGATAAAAAATAAAAGGGTCATGTGTCAACCAAATACACCAATAAATGTTTTAATAATTACATTAAAAAATATGCCTATTCACCTTCAGGGTGCATGAAAGGTCTGAGCCATAAGGGACAGTAAAACCAGTTGTCTTCTGGTCCTCCTGTGGTATTACATAATTTGAGAGGAATGCTGCTCAAGCCAGTTATGTGTCACTATCTGAGCTGTTGTCTTCTTGCAGTAAATTCACTTTGACAGGATTTTATTAACAGCTCCTGTGGTTGGACTCCCATGCAGTAAAGGTGGCCCTTATTGTGGGTGACTGGCTGTCTTCAAAGAACTGATGCATCTGGCTAAAGCCCAGCTGTTCAAGTCCATTCCTCAGCTGTCTACATTGCTTAAACAAGGTCAGAGCTTTTGAGTGAAATGTCAGAATTTTAAGGATGGTAGAAAATCTGCTCAGAAGTGTTAAAAGAAATGAATCAGTTGAAGCACTGATGAATAGGACCAGGATATTGCCTGAAAAGCTGAATGACTGTTATGATGATAACAGTATCTACATTCCATCAGACCCTGCATTAGTAATGAGTGTGGCATTTAGATTTTAGCTGGTGAGACTTCTAACGCCTTTGCAGTGGTATGAGGCTGTGCATAGGGGGGGGGCTTGAGAAATGCCTTTGAAGATGAGCAATAGCACTTTAATGAAAGGGCCCATTTCAAAATGGATGAGCACATTCAGAAACGTATTCAGATTCAAAAAAATATTACTCCAATATAGTGTTTATCTGTAACAAGAAACTAAATCTAAACAATAAATAATGCACCTGCTGCCTTCCTGAAACAGTCATAAGAAGGAACAGGATACCTACTGGCTTAGTCTGAACTGGAAATGAGAGAAATAATAAGAGAGTCTAATCTCATTTCCATCTATATTACATTGCCATTACAGCACTATGCACTTCTCAAGGTGGTCCCCACCATACCAACAGATGATCTCAGAGGCAGTTTGCAGGCATATAAAGAAAGGGCAGCTTTTTTAATTAGGTCAGCTCAGGCTATGTGGAAAATGGGAACCACTGAATGCTTTAATTTTGTGATGGATGAATATAAATCTGTAGCCCGCAGCACACTGTGAAGTTAAACAGAAAATGGGACCTACTGACAAAATGAAGTCAGCTGGTACTGCCAAATACTGTAGATGTAGTGAAAAGACTAGCTTTTAGGATAACTTTGACAGACAGTCATAAATGATACAGTAAGAACTATGCACTGCAAAACAGAAGTGTGCTAAGTGATGACGTTTCCTGCCATTGCCTTGATTTATTTTTTTGCTCCACACACACGTTTTCTTAATTCAAACTATTGAAGGAGTCAATTATGAAACTCTTCATAGCATGACTGAAGTAGTAAATCCTAGGAATTAACATGTTCACAAGCACTTGAGAAAAAAAAAGAAAAAAGGATTTGAATAGTTACAGATCAAACATCCCCACCATCCATAATTTCATAGAAATGGATTCTCATATAAAGAGGTTGAAATCATTTCAGTCGTAATCCTAACAGGGTTTGTCTCACAGCAATTTGTTTTACAATTACTGAAAGTTTCAATATTTAATAGTGAAGTGTAATGACGTTAAATTAAAACTTTAAGAAAACTCGGCTTTAAGGAAGTACGTTGAACAAATTGCGTAAAAAATTTGAAAGAAATGTGTATATAGTTCTTACACTTTATTCAACAGGCAATGTCAAACATAATCCTAATTCTCTTCATTATGCAAATTACTTTTTGCAATTGTTTTTGTATTCACAATGACTAAGGTTAGAGAACATGCTTAAGGTCAAGCCATGGTATTGATGTTAAAAAGTGTCTAACCTAGGTGTACTGTAGTGTCCGTAACTTTTTTTATTCAAATAGTTCACATTTAGATTTCACATGAAAAGACATAAACCTAAATGCAAAAATGTTAAGATATTACAATATGAATTTGACATGGTTACGGACACTACAGATCTTTTTGGGGGAAACAAATATTTAATTTGCTTTAATTTAAGCAACAAAAAAATGGGCATTTGGGGAACATATAAAACAGCTGAAGTTGCTAAAAGTAATTAGATGTTTTTTAGGGAAACAAGATCTGCCACTTCCATGTTGCATAAACTTAAGAAGTAGCTTCTTTGGCACACACATTGGCTCTATATTATATGTATAATATATTACACTGTGTATGTGTGTGTATGTATATATATATATATATATATATATATATATATATATATATATATATATATATATATATATATATATATACACACACACACATACACACACTATATATATATATATATATATATATATATAAATACTGTGTTTGGTGGTTACCATATGATTACTGAGGTTGTGCACTCCCTTTTCAAGACTGAATGTAAAAGTAGTCCCAAAGTAGACATTGGAAGAACTGCTCCTGCATTAACGTCACGAAAAAACAACTGAGAGCTAACCCTAACCGTAACGACCCTATTGGGTCAGTACAATGGTGGAGGAGACAACGAACCGTATATAAGAAGGAGATGCCACTTGTACCCAGAAGCGGTGTAGCAGATCAAGGAAAATTTGGACACAGATCGTTGCTGACACATATTTGATCCTTCTCAGCTGAGGTTCTACGTATGTAGTGGAGCTAAACAGCCCCCTAGAAAAAAGATGCAGGAGCTTACAATTGGCCATAGCCTACTGTATTGCTGATTCTGCACATTCTACACAACATTCAGCAAGTGATCCATAGCAATAGATTCCTTTTCCCTTCTGGGCCTGTCTGTCCTTTCCTGATACTCTACTTCAGCTTGGAGATTCCTCCAATTTAGAATCACTCGAGCTGCTGAAGATGGCCACACATGGATACCTTAAAGATTGCTGTGAATTGTCTCACTTGGATAACATAATGATCTCACTTACTGAAAATAGTCCATGTCTAATCCTTTCATCTGTGAATAACTTCACTCGGATACTATAAATTTACAGCTAAAAACTGTAATAAAAGAAGAAGAAAAAAGACACTGATGCTTGCAGTGAATATCCTTTCCACACATTCAAGTACAGTTTCACTTGATAGTGTACAGCTGTAGAAGTGCAATGATGTCTGAGAACAAGCAGCACTCTCTTAGGCATGCGTTTCCTTGACAGTGAAATTACACACCATTATGAGTTATAAAATCCTGCTATCTGGTAACACTCAGAAGAGGACAGATTATACAGTACCTCGGGTTTCTTCCTCGCACCATCCCAGGGAGTATACGAAGGTATAACTCCAAAGTGTTAGCTTTTTTCCAGGGGCTGCATGAAACTGGCAGGTCCCCATCTATGCTTAAGGTGTAAAATGCAGACAGCATTGTATATCAGATTTACAATCTGAGAATTTTTTAATTATAATACTATACTGTAGGTTCCAGCTTCTGAACATGGGTAGATACATCACCACTAAAAACAAATGGTGATTGGCTGGACGGGACATTAAGATTTTCTTTTTGCTACAGTATGCATGGGCTTTGTTTCTGCTCATCTCATCAACTGGATGAGGCTGTGTTGTGTGCATAGGAATTCAGGGTCAGCTGGGGGGGAAAATATATGTATAAAATCTTTCCCCACTGTAACTGCATGTACTGTACCATTAATGATGTCTATAAAAGTGAGCAAGCAGGGAACATGTTCAAACTGACGTTTGAGCAAGTGTGTAATTTTATGTGTATAAATGACCTCACACATGTTTCTGGGCTGACTCAATACCTTTTTTGAGATAGCCTATGACATCATCTAAACGTCTGCTTCCAAAAAGCTACTTCAAAACAGTTCAGTGGTCTCATGTATTGTGCAATGTGGAACACCTGGGGGGGGGGAAATGAAGTGAATAAATGTGCACCCAAATCACATCAAGACCAATATCAAGGAGACAAAATCTGTGTGCAGAACTGATGGTAAATAGTACTTGTATCATTAATCACCCTCTCCAAAACTGGAGAGGTTTTCGAACAATGAAGAAGGCACTTTTGGAAGTCGTATTCTAATAGAGAAAGAGGTACATAAATCATGTGTACAGCTCACACAAGCACAACCATAATCATGTGATTAGAGTTGATTTATTTGTCCTATTCTCACAAAAACCCGAAATGCCAGTTTAAAAAAAAAAAAAAAAAAGGTAAAAATTAAGAATGCATATAATATCATGGCACTTTTTGTTAGATGCCACAACATGTAGTGTGGATATACAGTACAGTAAGAGGGTACACTTACACACACCTTTTATAGACCTCCAAAAAGATCAGATTACAATCCTACAGTATAAGAAGGGTATACATTAAGTGCAGGGATCAGTTTAAAGTGTAGTCATGTCAATAAGGTACACATCAAAATCCATAATCCAAGATTGTATTAATGTGCATTATTAAGTAGTAATGATGACACTTTTAGTGTCTTGGATCATACGTATTAGAACTGGCAATCTCACCTCAGCAGCCAATCCTAAACCCACCAGACAGCAGATAGAAACTAAACTTGGAGGAAGACCTTGTTCTCAACATTGTGAGTGTTTCGACTACGAAAATCACATCTGGTCAGGAGATGACTTGCGGACCCCACACTATTTTTTCTTTTTTTTAAGTGGATTGCGGATCACTAAAGAGGAGTGATTTTATAATTTACATTCTCTGACTCTCGGATATCTTTAAAGTAGATGCTGAGTCAGCAGGATGCAAAGGCTTGCTGCAGGGCATGGAGAGGGGGTTACTCATTCAGGAAAATCACCTTTAAATGAAGTCTGCTGAAACAATGGAAGTGGGGAGAGGGCAAGCAATCCTCCTAAGAAAGCACATTCAGTTGGTCAGTACCACAAAGAAGCCAATAAATTTGCTGCTTAACTCTCTAAGGATGTTCCTGTTCGATTGTGCTAGACCTGGGGGCTGGGGAATTGGCATTATTTATGGCTTTATACTCATTTAGAACAGAACAGAAATGTAATAAGAGTAATAAAATGGTGAGCAATGCCAGTACCAGTTCAGGTTAAATTCCAATAATAAACAGTAGTATTTGTTCCAAATGACTTCCGCTAATGTTACGGAAGAAATCTGTAATTCCTCTGGCGTTTGTTATCATTAAAAAAAAAATTGTGCAAATAAGCATTGCATAAAGTACAAATGTAAAGAATGAAATCTCATCCGAAAGGTTTAATTCATTGTAAAAGTACCAGAGGTTAAAGTAGGCTAGGACAATAAAAAGAAATACACATTTTCCCCTCACTAAAACTGAACAATAAACGTTCCTTGCATCACCCTACACCTCATCAGGATTACATGCTCCTGTTAGTAAACGAAAAATAGGACAGTGCTGTTAGTCGAAAACAAACGGGCCAGTAAAAGCAAGATGTAAACATTAGATGGCATTAAAAGTTGCCCCTGCTGACACAGACTTGCTCATCATGACTGGCACCATCGACTGTCCCGCCTCTTCCGACACCTCTCCACTAATCAGATGTTGTCTTTGCAGGTTCAGGATTGAGTCAGCGATGATACGCGCCGTCTTCTTCTGGTAGCCGCCTGACGTCACCATGAGAATCGGGATCCCTCTCCTTCGTGCTGCACTAAACACGATCTCATCTCTTTTTACAATGCCCTGGGAGCGGATGGAACAATGCAATGCATTTAATGCTGTATGGCCTACGATGACATTAACTAAACCAAAACGAATTCAGAATCATTACTACAATAAAACTCTTGCTGAGCTTTTTTTTTTTTTTAGAATTACACGAGTTATTGGGTAATAAAACACTCCAGGGGGTGCCGTTGCAATAAAATAATCAATGGTAGGTTGGTTTGATGCCACTCAACTTTCCAATAACAGCAACTCTGTGGTGTATTTACACTGATCAGTCATTACTGTATGACTCACCAAAACAGGAATGCACTGTGTTTGATACCTTTCTGTCACAACCAGCATTAACCTTTTCCTCAATTTGATCTACAGTAGCTCTTCTATTGGATCAGACTACACGGGCCAGCCTTCACTCCCCATGTGCATCATTGAGCCTTGGCCACTCATGACACTGCTGCAAGTTCACTGGTTTTACTTTCTTGTAAAACATCCCACAGGAGCTGCAGTTTCTCTGATCCAGATACATTAGGCAGCAAGTAAACCTTTTTTCATGAAGGTGATGTGTTAAAAGCAGAAAAAATGGGCAATAAGCTTAAGGATTTGAGTGACTTCGACAAGAGAAGAATTGTGATGGCTAGAGGACTGGGTCAGAGCAACTCAAAAACTGCAGGTCTTGTGGGATGTACCCAAGATGCAGTGGTCAGAACATACCAAAAGTGATCCAAGAAAAGAAAATTGGTGAACTGCCGACAGGGCCATGGGTGGCCAAGGCTCACTGATGCACGCTGGTGGCGAAGGCTGGTCCGTGTAATCCGTTCCAATATGAGCACTATTGTAGATCAAATTGATGAAAGGTTAATCCTGGTTGTGATAGAAAGGTGTCAAAACACATGGCACATCACTGTTATGGTGGCAAAAGGAGAGTCTAGTGGTCATAATGTTATAGCTGATCAGTGCATCTCTCTAAAATATCACAGCCAGAAATTTACCAAATACGAATTATTTATTATTAACTATAATGTTAATCTTTTCTTCATTTAGAGAATTAAGGAAGCATGTGCAAAAAATATCTTAATAATACCGGTCATGATTTGTTACTGAACACACTTTGGTACTTTTTGCTGAGTTTTTTTTTTCTTTTTTAAGTTTCCTTTGTGTACTTAATCTTTGTCGGGTTGAATTTAACAAAGCACATTTTGTATGAAACAGCTTCTTATGCAGAAATCCAGAAATCAAATTCAATATTGCTTCCATATTTATATCCAACACAATACTTCATCTACAAAATAAACCTAATATTACACCTGGTTACGTAACACAACACAATATTTGAAATAGAAAACCTAATAGATCTGGTTTAGTAAAATCACCTTGGCATACAGCTAGGTTATTGTAAAACATCATGTCAAATATGTAGTTGTCTATGTCACTGGGTTACGTACCTGAGGGGAAATGGCCAGGCCTCCTAGAGGATCACCGTCCAAAATATCAGTGCCCGCATTGTAGACAATTATGTCAGGTCTGACCTCGTTCAATGTGCCCTCACAGTGGAGCTCCACCTTCTGGAGATACTCATTGTCTTCTGTGCCCCAGTCCAGCTCCACTTTCCTCTTAATTGCCCCTATACACACATGAGAGGTTGGATTAGTCTTTCATCTCAGTTTTTCAGCCTCATTCATACAATAATTTAATTCTGCTCCATTTTAGCAAAAGCTGTAGCCAGTGAGGCAACAAAGCTACATTCCACACCTAAAGAAATTCAATACACATCAATAATATGTACTGTATATGGTTAAACAGGGTCACAAATATACATACAGCACACTGAATACACAGCCTGACCATAAAAAAAAAAAAGTTCAACCATGTTCAGCTTTGCTACCAGAACCACTCCTGGAATATGGGTAGAACAAATCCATAGATAACCTGGTCATCCAGTACATTCAGGTCATCAGCTGATTTTATGGCTACATAATGTTGCTGAGTCTAGAACTGAAGCAACCCCAGATCAACATTGCCCCCACAGAGGCTTGTTCAGTGGCTTGTTCTTACACTTGTGCACATATATCTCTCTGGAATATGGACAATCTGGATTCATCAGACCACATGACCATTTTATTATTATTATTTTTTTATATTAACATTTTATTTTATTTAAATGTTAAACTCACAAGTGGTTTTCTTATAACCACACAGCTCTTTAGTCCCAATCCTATGTGTTCTGGTCACATTGTGTGCGGAAATGCTCTTACTTTCACTGTTGCATATAGCTGAGATTTCTACTTTTTTAATGCAACTTCTATTGTTTTTTTTTTATGTTGACAGTTCAGGTTTTAATAATGCATCTGAATGGCTATGAACCCTATGCCAATAATGTCAGCAAACTTAGTTGTTTTCTTTGCTTAATGCAGGCCATTTTTTATCATGGAAAAGCATGATAATCATGTGACAATGTTGCATTTAAAATGAATGCTTAAATCTTAAAATGAATGCATAGGTGTTCTCAAATCCAGTATTGTTAATTGCTCAGATCTCCCTAGTGGGAATTGTTCACCTGCATGCTGACTGTTCACGATAATGTTAATTGACATCAGTCACAGACTAATTTAATTACGGCATATTAACAGAGCGGTGTTCCAAGAGTGACATTATTGCGTTCTCATCTAAAATGAGTAGATTAAACGAGTGTAATGACCTGAGGTGGCAGAAGAACACAAATGCAATATGCAAGTAAAAGTACAAGTACTTGTCTAAAAATGTTCTCCACTACAAGCAGAAGTACTACTTCATTTTTTTTTTTTTTTTACTCAAGTTTAAATACTAAGTACATGCTCTAAAACAAAAGTACATGTACTCCACAAAGAAATAGATAATTTTTTTTTTCTGGATGCCTACCTATTACAGATAAAACAGCATTTTAAGGCATTTAAAAAAACAAGTTGATGCTAATGATAACACAAATGTGCAAGACATTAATTAAACTAATAGTGGGTAGTATTGTTAGTCTCTTTCATTACTTTGGCAGCCTAACTAGCTAGTTGCTACTATTACTGACAACATATTATACTTGTAGGGTTGTTCTATAAGCAGCATTGTTGTTACTGGCATGAAACACAAATCAAATGCATAAGATTTCACAAGAGTTGTTGCTCAGTGCAGTATATTAGCTAGATGGCTTCTACCCTTATCCTGACAAGTGTGCCCTTTCGCAAAGTTAAAAAATAAATAAATAAAAAAGGAATTTGCAGCCCAGAGACCAAATGGGTGGGCGTAATCCCCCATTTAACCGTTAATTATTTCATTGCTCTAACCAACCTGCACTTTCATAATGACCTGTCAGTCACATGGTGTGAGCGACAGCATAAATTCTTAGGTTTAGATTAGAAAATCAGTGCACTTATATGTGATCATCAGCTAAGTCTGTATTTGAAATTTAGTGGGTAAAAGTACAGGTCTGTCATCTAAAATGTCTTTATCCAGAACTTGACAAAATATTACTCTATCAAACAAGATAGAGACAACCCAAATTCCAATGGAAAAAAGTAATAAAAACAAATTTTTTTTGAAAATATGGTAATGTTTTTACCATGTAAATGTATATATTTATTAATTTTAATATGCACTTATTTAAATCTGATGTCTGCAACATTCCTCAAAAAAAGTTGTGACCGCATATAACCATGTCTGTTAACACCTCTTAAGCATTTTGGCACTGATAGACACCAGTTGGTTAAGGTTAGCTAGTGGGATTTAAACCAATTTTTGCATTATGCAGATCTGCAGCTGCACAGTTGTACGCGGGCTTCATTGGTGTATTTTGTGCATCATAATCCACCACAGTCTCAATCGGAGAGAGGTCAGGACTGCAGCCAGGACAATCTGTACTCTGTGTCTACACAGCCATGCATGTATAATCTATAAGGACTCCGGTTTGGCATTGTGCTGCTGGAAAATACATGGACATCTTTGGGAAACTATGTCATTTTGAAGGCAGCATACGCTCCCAAATTTGGCAATCTCACAGATATGCAATTCACCCATGCAATGGGCACCGACACACCCCCCATACTATGACAGATGCTGGCTTTTGGACTTTACTCTAGTAAATGTTTGCACGGTCATTTTCCTCTTTGGCCCAGAGTACACGGTGGCTGTTGTTTCCAAAAACTATTTGAAATTTTGACTCGTCGGACCATAAAACCATTTTCAGCTTGCCACTGTTTATCTCCGATGAAACTGAGCCCAGATAGGTTTTTGGCACTTTTGGACATTATTGATGTTTGGCCTTAAATGGCAAAGTGGAAGCCATACGTACATCAATAATGTCCATTTGTCCCTGTATCTGTGAACAAATTATTTTAATGGACAAAGGTTTCAAAATGGATCATCATTATATCCACTACCAGTGCATGATCTAAGAAGTGGTTTTTGGCACTGCCCTTTACTCATTGAGATTTGAATGGTTTCCTTGAATTCATCTATGATATTGTATACCGTTGTGATTGCAATGTGCAAAGTCCTTCAAATTTTCATTTGGAGAATATTATCCTCAAAGTATTGTATTGTAATTGTCTGGCGCATCTATTGGCAAATCAGTGAGTGTTGGTCCATCCTTGCTCTAGGAGGCCTATACTCTGTACAGTACAGTATACAGTATACTATAGCATAAGTGGTTAACAGCACCTGTTTCTCATCACCTAGTCACATCATTATTAGTCCTAAATTGGCCGTGTCCCAACTTTTTTGGAGGATGTTGCAGCCACCAGATTTGAATTGAGTATATATTTTCAACAAATAAATAAATTCAAATGACAAGTCAAATACAACACAAATAATGTGTTGTAGAGTTCCTATACATCATTTTTGTTTAAACTGATTTTTGGAAATTGCAGTTGCCTACATTCTGCTGCCCACTAAATTAAAGCCCCTACAGTTTTAACTGCTCAACAGAGGATACTATTGCCAACACCCTTTATTTGGCAATCTCCCACATAGACAATGAGGTCTTAAACTGTATATACAGTATATTCAAATGCTGTTCATAGACTTCAGTTTAGCATTTAACAAGATCCTTCCTCGGAACCTGATTGGAAAGTTGAGCCTGCTGTGCCTGAAATCCCTCTGCATCAGAATCCTTGACATCAGGACTGGGAGACCTCGGTCAGTTCGAATCACGAGCAGCATCTCTAGCACCACCACACTGCGCACTGGGACCTCCCCAGGGCTGTGTCCTCAGCCCACTGGTGTTCGCTCTGCTGACTCATGACTGCGCAGCAACATACAGTACAACTCGAACCACATCATTAATTTGGTGATGACAGTTGCTGTGGATCTCATCAGAAAGAACGATGAGTTGGCGTACAGTGAGGAGATGCAGAAGCCAATGGACTGGTGCAAAGCCAACAACCTGTCTCAGGCTGTGGACAAAACTACGACTGCTTTCACACTAGGCATGACTGATTCATGCTGTGCCCGAGCAAGATTGCTCCCTGCTCCCCTCTCCCCACTGAACAGCTCTTACATTAATAAAATTATTCTGCACCCAAGTATACGTGCATATTTACACTCTCTGAAAAAGTAGGTGCCAATAAACACGAAGTGAAGAAGAGTGCAAGGACATCAAACTTTGTGCTATGCCTATTTTTATCGATGTTTCAGGAAAAAAGTCAAGCGTGACTCTTTCGCATGCCTTCCTACTTGTATTTGGACGGTGAGACTGGCAGCTGGTATTATCAAACAATACACATAAATATTGGAAGAGATTTTAGTTTTTGGAATCCAGCATTGCTACCATGCTTGAGACCACCTTGTCATGTAGACTCGCTGTACACTAATAAGGATAAGTTCATATTACACAAATGTACCATTCTGATGTTTTACAGTATATAGCACCAAGTTCTCTTCCAATAGACATTCCTGACTTGTGTAAATCTACCAACCTCTTTTTTTAGATCTGCACTGAGCTCCTTGTGAGTTGGTTAATCCTATAAGTGCTGTCAAACAAACCCCTTTCTTAAGTTCATGGATCTTGGATTTGGAAAATTACAAGACATTTCAGGACTTTCAACACTACTGAATTGATCATTTAAGAATATGTATGTATACTTTTGACCATGGAAAGAAAAAACATTTATTTTTTTAACCACATTCCTAAGGTTTTCGTCTATTAAAAATGTATGTTGTGGCATCACTTTACACCAGGAAAATAAAAACAGTTCAAAGAAATCATTGGGAACCCAATATTACTAATACATTTGCGTACATGATAGGTGTTGTTTTTACCTGCTTTGCTCAATTCTCAAGTCACTCTCATACAACAAGTGGATGTGCCTGTTTTTTTTTTTTGTTTTTTTTAAAATACAGTACGTTTTGCTCAGATGGCCAATGAGTGACAGGAAATTTACACTGATACAAATTGAGAAGAGATTACCTGGATTACTGGGGCATCCAAAATTAAGCACTGGGTAATGGCATGGAGACAAAGCACTTTTAGATCCTTCCAAGACATAATTAACCTCTTTGCTTTTCAGTGCAGATGAAAACACGTGTGGAGAAATTTTCTCGTAAGGCACCTTTTATTTAAATGCAGCATAATGTCACCGAAGGAAAATGTCTCGAAAAAGGAAGTGAGGAAAAAACAAAGAAACATTAAGCCAAAACACACCTTATCTTGGAAACCCAGGCTGCATTTGCTAATGAATATGTAGGATTGACAGACAGATTTATTCACATATTCATATAATAGAGCTTTTGTTTAGAAAATAAAGACTAGAAATGTTGAAAAAGTTGTTAGGTGACAGTGCGATAACCGTTGATGAGTCGCAGTTAACTTCAGCTAGTTAACTGTTGGTGAGTCTTGATAATCACACCTTGTAATGATTTTAATTAGTACAGGTAAAAAAATTAGGACAACCTACAGTATATAAGAAGGTTGTTCAAATCAAACTCCGTTAATGGCCCAAAATTGCGAAAATGGTTTTTGGGCAAGGTTAAGAGTGTATGGTGGAGGTGGCGATAACTCTCAGCTGAGTTGCTGTAAGATGGTGAATGTGTCTACACTTCCTATTGACTGGTGCGTCTTTTCCGCAAGTTATTTATAAGGTATCCATCAGTGTTCAAGGAGTTGTTTCAACAAGGTGTTGCATTTACCAAATGTTCACAGGAACAACTTCAGTGGGCTCTGAGCCACCTCGGTCGGGATTGTCATTCACAGCCATATGGCCTTCTTTAAAAAACGTTTGCTAGGTTACTATTATTGTGCATTTGACCATTTCCCCCTTTATATCTTTTTTCTTTTTACACAGTATAACATATTGTACTGCATTTAAATGTACATGGGTTATGTAATGGTAAATGTAAGGTACGTGATGTGAGTTTAATACTGAAGCGTTGAACACATACTTTTGGCGTATCCATCTCCAGGATAGATGTGCCGATTGTAGACGTCCATTATGTAAACCCGTCTGTCGTCCAAGAAGTCCCTTTCATGTCCATTTCCCTGGAAAAACAAAAATAGAGAGCAAAATACATAAAAGCTCAAAATGAAAAAAAAAAAAAAAAATTTGTAAAGTGGATCTACTTGAAGTTATTCAACACTGAGATTATACAAAACAATACAAAAAAGTATTCACAATACGTCAGTTTTTTCCAGCTTTTACCCAATTGCTTCTTCAAAGCACTAAATAAAGGGTTTGTCCACTTAAATTTTGATGCAATAAAAGGAAGCATTTATATAAACAACAAGAGTATCCTTCATTTAGTTTAATAGGAAAGTCATTTATGCAGTTATCTTCTAGGCCAATTACTGTAGATAAAGGCAAATAGGTTTAATTATGTTCATTGTTGAGTATTTTAGAAAGGCTTTTCCACATTAAAACATCTCTAAACAGCTTAAAAGGGTTAAAAAAAACATAATAAATATTTATTGAGCAACAGAAAAGCCTTGTTGATAAGAGTCGACCGAAACTCAAACTGAGAAGTCACAGGTACAGTAGATAAAAAGTCCAGGTGATTTTTTTAACCTTAAACTTGAAACTTAAACCAGTTCCTATACACTTAAATTCCTGTTCTAGATGATGGCAAATGGTTTGGCAGCAAACTGGATTGGACTTGAAAACCATTGGCCCAAACCACAGTACATAAAATCTAATCTAGTTTATTTTAATAATAAATTAAATAAATGTTAATTTTAATATAGTGATAGTGAACTCTCCATAGATTCCCAGCTATGCAGCCTTTTGCGATTAAATAATGTTGTGTAAATGTAAAAATACATTGCACAGGTCCATATCATGAATTTATTTTAATGAAATGAATTGTGCAGGCACTACATACAGCCGTGGTCCAACATGACTTACATGAAACATGAAATTCCTTTCCTGATTTCTTAGAAGAAAAAAAAAAAGCCTTGCCTTTGATACCAAAAATCCTAATGAAGCTTGTATAATCTGGGGCTATGATGTATGAGCAGACATAGCAGGCCACTTTGCCATGAGAGGTCTGTGCCACTAGGACAGATTTTAATTACTTTGTGCTCTTTGATGTACTGTATAAACTGCCAATACTGTGGGAAAAACTCATTCATTAGCACAGAAATGTATGCAGTCCTGCTTCACAAGTCAGAGCAAAACCTCAGGTGTTGAGACGTTCCTTCTATAGGGACATTTTCAGTCATCATTGCAGTGACATACATTTTCTAATTTTTTCTTTTTTTTTTTTTAAATCTAATTAATCCACAAATAAACAAACAACAGATTTGTATTTTATTTTAGATTTATGGCATTTGGCAGATGCCCTTATCCAGAGGGACTTCAATTTTTTATCTCATTATACATCTGAACAGTTGAGGGTTTAAGGGCCTAGCGCAAAGACCCAATAGTGGCAACTTGGTGATGATTGGGTTTGAACAAAAAAACCTTCTGATCTGTTGTCCAATGCGCAAACCATTAAATGACCCCTTCCCTAACTGATGAGTAGATACGTGATAAGTATAAGATGGTTTCACTAAAATCATCACTCATTTGTAATTCAACTGATCACACTCAGCTTATGCCTTCAGTTTAAGAAAACCTGCTGGTTAATTATGAAAACTAAGAAGCACATTAGGGGGAAAATCCTATTCCTTTAAAGCTCAATCCATGCAATGAATCAGTAAAACTCTACTCAGATTCCAACAGCTGGTGGATATATCCACAAAGCTCCTCAAATCACCTGCATCAACAGTGTAGCGAGGTAGTGTTCAAAGCAACTGAAATGGGAAGGCTATCAAAAATGAATCTTTGAACGAGAAAATAAAGGCAGCCTAGTTATGTCCTTCAACAGAAAATGGAACAGCCGTGTTTTATATGCTGATGAAAAGGACGAACACAGGGATCCTATTTTTGTCCATTATTTAAAAATAAGGAATCGACTGCACAAAACCTTTGAAGCAGGAAAATGTTAATTTTTCGGCATACAATTGGCCTAAAGGAAATGACTCTTTAATACGTGTTCTGTCCTGGACAATTAGAGGTGAACCATTATAGACAGAGAACCCAGTGTCCCATTGAGGCAAACACAAGAGATCTGCTATTGCATATACAACACTGGATCACCTACAGTACAGGCCCTATGGCACTAACACTATTTTTAGTACATGATGAACCTGTCAGATGGACCTGCGGTGAGTTTTATTGTTCTTGGCTATTTTTCAACTCATACCCCCAGGCTAAGCAGCAGCCATCAAAAGAGTCGTGTAATGGCAGTGTGATGACAGAACCTGCCACAATAACTATAAAATAGTTATGTGATGGGACTGAGAGCATTTTGCGCACCGTAACTCTTTCTCAGAATATTAAAGGGCAGAAATAAAATAGCAGGTAGTGGCATTTAGAAGTAACGCAGTCATCATTTTTCAGGAAACCTAGTAACTTTTTTCTTTGAAGGCTTTGTCGGTTTCTCAATAGATTGGTACGTGATCCCATGAAAACCAGCACACACTGTTGAGTCCTATCCTGGTGATGAAAATCCTACCATGCTACCATTAATCATTATTTTATTGGCTTTTCCTGGGTTTCAACATGTGGTCAATGTGGATAATATTTATGGATTACACCATGTCACACTTTAAGCTAGATGCCTTTAATGCAATCCGGATATGTTGCATCTTCCAAAGATGACAGTTTCCATAGAAAGGCTCAGTGATGGAAGATCCACGCTGATCGGGTCTCCCTACCGTAGAGCATCCTAATAGTAAAAATGTATCACTATTGCAATTTAAATAGACTGCAAGCAAATTTTTCTTCCATTGTGTATCTAATTAGCACTTAAGCAAAAATACTTTGCCAGCAGAAAGCCTTCCTGAAAAAATAATATATCATCATCATTCTGGATGTTTAACTCCCATTTTAATGCCTTTCTGTATTCTCTGTATTCTGTATTGCCCCTAAGCAGAGCTGATACAGTGCTTTCTTGCCCGTTTATAAGCCCACAAGCACAATTGGGCTCTTGTTTCCCATGTGGACCTTCATGAATTATTTAGTCTCCGTTTGTATTGATTCACTTCCACCTTGTCTTCATCGATAAGCAAAAGACCATAATTATAATCAAGCTATGATTCAAACTGCTTACAGCACTTCTGTGGACAGAAGCCAAAAACACAGAGGAAGTGCTCAGCCCATCATCCATGCTAACTCAATTAAGTGACCTGCCTCATTAACAGAGTCATTACAGTGGCGGGGCACGTTTAAATAGAAACGAAGATTGCAATTGCCTGTTTGGCAATGATTAAGAAAAATAATATAAAAAAAAAAAAAACAATCCAGTCCATAGTCCATATTCACACAAAACAAGTCATTGCAGCGAATAATTACGCATTAAACCCTATTGAAAAATGTGCGATTTTCACAAATAAATAAAGACTGCACCTGCATCGCAATTTCCCACTCCATTAAAGGCATTAGGTATGATTACTGATTGCCGTGCTCTACAATAAACACGTTCAATAAACAAACACGGACATTGGTCAAAGAAGTGTGAACTGTAACTATCTCCAACACAGCACAGTTAAATTCTCTAATTTGATCAAAGACGATGTATCGATAAACAGCTGCTCTGAAAGTCGTCCCAGCTCTAGATAGCTATATAGTATTGCACTTTTTCTAATGCATTTGTCTTTCTTTTATAACAGCTCTTTGACACTGCAATGCAATGGTCAAACTGTTATTGCTAAACCCAGAAAAGTGTTGAGTTTTCATGCACACAAGTTACAAAATTTGTGGCAGATCATCAGCTTCCTCCTCTAGCAGTTTTACTTCAGTACATGGCGACAGCTCTCTATCATAGTACAGACATGCACCATTTAACGAACAGCTTCCCACCCAGCACGTGCAAATCATGTCTCTTGCACACAAATCACAAATGCATATTTAAAATTTTGCAAAAATCTGCTTCATCACAGTGCGTACGCTACAGTATTCCACATAGTTTTAAAGCATATAACACGGTGTCCAAAAAACAAATCCCTATTTCACAGAATGTATCGAATGTATTGCTGCCAGAGTGTAAACGTCCTCTTCATGGCTTAAAAATTCTCCAAAAACCCTTTGAACGCATTTAAACCAGTCAAGTCAACAACACATGTGTAACTTAGAATTTCAGTATCTTCCCTTTACTGATCATGCTTTGGTGAAAACATTGAAGTTTAACGCTTATAAAATAAGGTTATATAATGGTTTTCAAATTAAAGGGGAGTGGTAGGGAAGAGGGGCAAGAAGAAAGCCATTGTTCAAAGAAAGATATAAAGTCCTGTTTGCAGTTCCACATGCAGTTCCATTTTTTTTGTCCGCAAACTGCAGACAGGAGTGACTTGTAGAGTACATGACCAATAGTTGTCCTGTGGACAGATGCTTCCATCTGAGCTGTGGATCTCTGTAGCTCTTCCAGAGCTACCATGGGCCTTTTGGCTGCTTCTCTGACACAGTGGCATCCTGGGGGGTGGCATAGCTCGAACCCTCGACCCTCAACCCAGAGTCACCACTGGCCCCAAATACAGCATGTGCCTTAGGTTTTCAATTCTCTCTTCTTCTTCTTCTTTTTTAAAGTACAGTAACTCAATCTTAAAGACACAGTGTCTCAGTAATGTATAGTCTCTTAGCAGCACATAAAACATTAAACAAAAGCAGTCCATTAGAATTCAACAAAAAAAATGAACATGGCTGATGGCCAGGGTTGGCAGGTTCCCCAAAACTACACAAAAGACCTGAAACTAGCCTGACACATTTAGACACTGGAAAAGTAAGACACATTTTTCTTCATCTTAAGCAAATCTTTTCTCATTAAGCAAATCACCACACCACACTCCACCCCTTTTAGTGTTAGTCTGCATTTTCCACTAGTGAGTAAAGTCTCATATCTGCAGCTAAGAACTTCCCAAACACTGTGGTGATTTCTAACTCAGCCAAGAAATGCCGCCTTCAGAGAGAGAGAGAGAGAGAATGTGTGTAGGTGTTTGACTACACGATGTCGGTGCAGATATAATGATCTTAGTAGTATTATAATGTATTAGATCATAAAGCACAATGGGCAAAGTCTCCTCTGATTTGAAATAAAGATTAATTTCCTTTTGTAGAGGAGTGAATGAGGTTAAATGTTTCTTATACAACAGTTAGTTCCAGCCAAGTTATTTGATTTAACAAGAGGCATTGCATGAGTGCTGATGTAGAGTGTAACAGCACTGGGACGTTTACTTATATGCATCACTCTGCTTCACAAACAAGAGCACTACTTCATGTCGGGAACAATTCTATACGCTACATAAAACAATAGTTTTGAACTTTATTCTAATTGGGATTCAACCTCAAAACATTTAGGTAGCTAAGGCTAAAATAAATAGAGAAATAAAGAGAAACTTTATACAGAACTGTCCACCACCTCTATGGTCTGTTCTCCGCACCTTATGGCTATATAGTATAGTACCAGTAGGAATTTAAAGCTTCTATTACCCTTGTTAATTAGACTAACTGTTAGTGTAACAAACACTCCTGCTTGTGTGATATTGCTCAATTACACCTTACATAATATATCTGATAGTTTACATCATATTGTGTTTATGCCATATCGTGCTGTATCGTTATACACCTAGTATGTAGTGTAATTTTATAGTATATTTAATATATAGTAAAAATATGCACTTTGTAAGCACACAATTACTGCCTGTTGGACGCTGGATGGGCAGCTTTGGTTCAATTTTAATTGGCCACATACTTTCATGGTCTATGGTTATTTTAATAAGGTAAATGTTTATGTTGATCCAAATTAAGGGTGTAACATTTCAGTCTGTAACCATGCTTTTACATGCACATTTGCTAGCCTCCCTCTCGGATATCCATTTTTTTTTTCAGAAGTCTGATTACGAGACATAGCCAGAAGCTTTCTGACTGACAGAGCAAACGATCATTACATACAGATACATACAGTATCCTTGTTTTTGCTTGATGCAAAGTGGAGAGTTGCGAAAACATCAGCAAACACAAGCAGATCACAATTATGTGCAACTAATTGGTTTAAACTAAACATTTTTTTTTTTTTTTTTTTACCTTTCCCCGGAAAGCTCATTACTGTCACAGCATTCTGATGTCTGTCTCTCCATTGGAGTGATAAAAAAACAACAAAAAAAATTAAAGCATGGAAGTGAATGCATACATCTAGCACTAGCTAATGAGATCGTAACTGACAAGAAAAGTGTAGAGTATACATCAGTCAGTGAGCAAAGCGATGACACTTCTGCAAGATTAGTAATTAGTAAAAGCATGCCAAACATAATCAACTGCCAGTCTCTAATAGTAAACAAGTAAACAACATGTGTTTAATACGGTAAGTATAATATGACTAATTAGTAAAATCTCTTGTTGGTGGTGGTGTCATGGTGGCCTTTTTCAATGATTGATGGGCTGGAGAGACACAACTGAAAAACTGTTTTGCAAACTAAGTTTTCCGTCACACTAAACTTTGCAGGATGGAGAAGTTTACTTAATGAATGAATGTTTACAGCTGTTATAAAGTACAGTAAGTGATGACAGAAGCTTGTTTTTGCAGATGTTCCACAGCATTATATATCACTACACAGTTTAAAGCATCAATCAATAACAAAAAAAAAAAAGGCAATTAGCAACGGTTATGGTTAGCAATAGCTCAGCGTATAAGGCGTGGGACTGCTGATCGGAAAGTCCCAGGTTCAAACCCCCCCTACTACTGATTTGCCACTGTTGGGCGCTTGAGCAAGGCTTGTAACCTTCAACTGCTCAGATGTACAATGAGGTAAAAGTCTAAGCCAAATGTAAATGTGGTGTGAAAGGGGAAGGCTGCATGGGTTCTTTTCCTGTAACAACGCATTCCATCATGTTTCATTTGCTTCTTGAAAAATTTAGAAGATTTAAATTGACCTTTTATAGTACTTGCTATATTATATAAAATATTACTGACAGATGTCTTTCTTCTCTACAGTTTGCCTGACTTGCCGAATCAGTCATCAGCTTCTTTGAAGAACGCAATCAAGATGATCAATGACAATTTTCCCTTTGGCGAATGTTGCTACATGTTGGCTGACTAACACACAGTAGGTTAACGGATGTTTGTGTACCTCTTGTCTTTATCCCCCACCGAGGTTCAATTAGACAAATCAGTATTTTTTGGGGGGGGAAACGTTTTTTCCCCCAAAGCCATTGTGACCTAATTCATGATGGGTATTACTTATAAATTATGAGAAAAGCTTTTATTACCCACCTGTGGGTTGTGACCCATTGTTTGGTAACCATTGATAAAGAGAAGCACTATTGCCTGTTAGACGAAAAAGGAAAAAAGCTGCCCATGGCCGTGCAACCACAGTAAAGTGCAGTATTATTTTATTAATTCATTTTCTATGCCACTCGCTTATCCTGTGTACAGGGTCGCAGGGGGCCTGGAACCTTAGGGCACAAGGTGAGGTACACCCTGGACAAGGTGCCAAAACATGACAGGACACACACACACACACACACACACACACACACACACAGATACTATGGGCAATGGCTCTTAACCTAAACTGCATGTCAACTTTTAAAGGAAACCAGAGAGAACATGCAAACTCCACGCACACTCACGACCTGAGAATCGAACCCTCAACCCTGGAGGTGCAGGGCCACAATGCTAACTGTGAATAGACACATGGCTGGTTGCATGTGCTCCGAAGTTTTGTTCGAGCTCACTAATGAAGTTGTCATAACATCCATCCTGCACATGTTTGGTCAGCATCTTGCAAAACTGCTTCATCGTTAAGCTGATGTTGGAGAAGTTGAAGATTTAATTCTCACAGCATAATGTTTCAACCACAGAAGAATCGAGAATGAAAGTGAAAGGGCAGTCATTTTAGAATGGTATTCAATATGTCAAACTTTGACAAAAATCAAGTGTCTGTCAGTTGTTTATGGTCGTTAAAATGTAGACGATCAACCATCAGTTGATAATTAACACTCATGTCTCAAGCTTGTTTGACTGTTAATCATTAATATCGCTATTAAGATCTTGAACTTTTTCTGCAATATGACTTGGTACTTTTTTGCATTTAGGTCCCCAATGTAGGAATGTTTTTTTTTTTTTCTTCTCCATTGTCAGCGGAGACAGGTACCGACAAACATTGGGCAAGGATCGTCATTCTCTGCTATTTTCTGGTGCATGTAAAAGGGAGCCTTTACCTGGTGAAAAAGTCAGATTGCAAGGCACAGGATCCATTCAGAAAGTTCCTAATGTCTCTCCTTTTGTCCTGTCTTCCCTAGAGTACTCACCCATACTCCTCTATCTACTCACCTTCACTTGTCCTGGGCTCCTGGGCTGAAAGCCAACGAACTAAAAATCCTCAGGTGACACATATGAGTCTCGTAAGGTCTTAATCACTCTTATGTAGCTCCAGGTGACTTGTGACACACCAGTCTTTAAATGAACTGCAGAGCCAATGGCTGCTTGTGAAGGCTTATTCCCAATGTGCCAAGGAAATGTGTCATGCTGGAATAGGCAGAAAGTACAAAATGTGCCCAACAACTGGGACATTAACAGAGAACAAATAGCTAATTATTTATTTACTTATCTATTAGTAAAGAAGGTGTGAAGGCTGTGCATGATTCATCATATTACACCTACACATTTTATATACATAGACACACATGATAAGTTCCTCCCAATTAAACTGTATACATTTCTTTGTAAATTGGCATTAATAAAGATTATCGAGGCCATTCCAGAAGCAGCCATGCGAGCTCAAGCCATGACACTACTTGCCCCTGAGTAAGCATGTTTTGGATCATGAGCAGACCCTTTATTTCCTCCACACTTAGACCTTTCCATCTTTGTATTTTTTGCAAATTCCAGTCAGGCTCTTTGATTTTTAGTGCTGACAATGGTTACTATAATTCTGCTCTGAAAGTCTACTACTGTCATAATCTGCGGTTGTCTTCCTTAGGCGACTCGTTTGATGTCTGTTTGAGAACACATCAATGGTTCCTTTCTTTTCAGAATTTTTGAAAAGGCAGAACATGCTGTATTTACGACTGGGTACCTTACTATTACTAAAGTACTACTTACTACTAATACTTTTATGGTTGATTACAGCACTGATAGACGGGGTTCATGTGATTTGTTGTATTTTGAGTGGCTTGACTACAGGGTGCATTGAACAGTAGGTGTAAAAATGTCTATGATTTTATCAACACGTTATGCTATATATACGAAAAGGATATCGCTGTCCAGACCTACAACACAACAAAATGAATGAAACATCTGAATGTGTGTGAAAAATATTAAAGAGCAGAAATAATGAAACTTACGTCATTTAATGTCACATCTAACGTACAGTACTGCTGAAAAAATCCTTTATTCCTGCAATCCTTTATCACCATCATGAGAATGGGTCCCCTGTTAAGTCTCCTCTCAAGGTTTCTTATTATTGCCATCTCAGAAAGTTTTTCTTGCCAGCATTGCCAGCGGCTTGTTCATCAGGGACAATCTGATCATTTGGATTCATACACATTTGCTTAATTTTCTTTAAATTCTTTAAGCTGCTTTGTGACAACAACCATTGTTAAAAGTGCAATACAAAACCTTCCCACCAGCGGATCCCCCCTAATCTCATATTACTGAGGATGGTGCTGTGACCGGGGATTTTAGCAGGTAATGCTTAGCAAAAAATAAAAATAAAAAATACCAATTGCACCAACTGGTAAGATGAAGATTTCCAGACAATGTTGTGCATGAACATGCTAAAACAGCACCATTCATTGCATACGCTCATTTTTTTCGAGAACTGAACCGATTAGTCTGCAACAAAAAGGGAAAGTGAATGTCATTAACATGCAGAGTGGTGAACATTAGATGGTAAAGTTACCGCTCATCCCATTTATATTATTGAACATAATAAAGAAGTACACACTCTCTTTCTGTCATTTTAGTCAAACCGTCAAACTAGTCAGAGATGAAGCAAATCCTCTTATGACGTGTGCACACAGTATACTGCTCAAGCTACTGTACAAATAGAAATGTTTTAGGAAAAAATGAAAACGCACAGTAACATGGTTGCACAATGTTTAGGTCTGGGTATCATTTGGTAACCATGGACTTCAATACTAGTTCCTGAGTGATACTTATTCTTCATTACCAATTTTTAAGGCCTTACCAGGAACTAAAGAAATCATGGTACATTTTCTTCTTACACGCTCAAAGTTGTTTCATAACATATTAAAGATTTTATGATAAACGCTAAAAACCGGTCACTTTAACTTTTTCTTTATTAATTCTTCAAAAGTTTTGCGCTAAAAAAAAAGAAACCCATTGACCACAGCTCGAAGTGGTCTTAACATTGTAGTACAAGTTCACACTTCTAATGAGTTAGCTCAAAGTTCACAAATTCATAGTTCACAATTTTTACTTTTGAACTAAGTTTACAGTCTCAAAAATGAACTACTTCGCCTTCATTTCTTTTTTTTTTTTAAACAAGGTACAGTATTTCAGTCCATGCACACAGGACCCGAGGTGGGAATCAAACCCAGACTCGAAAGATCAAAGTCCTAACCACTATGCCACCGTGATACCCAACATATAATATACAATATGATTTATCTTTGTTTTATTTCTGACCTTACAAAAAGTTGACATTTTTAACTGCGTGTTTTTTTTAAGAAGACTGATACAAAACATTTTTGTGAAAAAAAGAAGGCTTTCTCTTCACCAGTGTTGAGATGCACATCCACAGTGATGAACATAACAATGACTTCTCTGTTTCTATCGCTAGTTGTTATTATGGAATCAATCAAGTGAAGAAAAACGTAGGAAAAAGAGCTCATCTACAGTCTTTGCACTTTGAAGCCCTGCAGAAAGAAGGTCATGTTTTGACAACAGCTATTCATCATGAACCGTTCTGAATATCTACACGCCTCCAATTGCTAACCTCCAACAGCTGATGAACCTTTATCTAAAACATTTATTATGTTCCTTTTGATTTTTTTTCTTATACACCTAATGGTATGTATACATTTTCCTATTAATATGTCTGTAAGTATATACAGTAACTTAAGGACTGAAAAACTGGCATTATTATTATTATTATTATTAGTGGTGCTTGTGAAGCAAAGCATCACTTGTATTATCTTGCAGGCTTATTATTATTATTATTATTATTATTATTATTATTATTATTATTTTAATTCTTCTTCCGTACAAACTTTGGCACGCAACTAGTCCCGTACCATTTGTCACAGTCCCATGAAAGGGGTGTCAAATCGTGCGCTTTATCCTGGAAATGGGATGTTATGACTTTTTTAAGGGGTGCGGTGTAAAGGGGGCAATTTACTGCCCAAAAAATTCCATAGACTTATCTTTGATGACTTCTAGTGCTGAGCAAGAATTTTATAGAAATATAAAAAATGAACCACATTTGCTATGAAAAATGAAGTCACATTTGAAGAGGCTTGCAAGCTGTGTCAGAACATAACCCGCAAAATGGTATAAGTTGGTTTAAGGGGTTCCCAAATTTGCCCCATTGACATATGATGGTGGAGGTACTCCCTATTGAAACAGGAAGTGCTTACAGTTGCATTCCTGCTATGGTAACATCAATAGGAACTTTGAAACGTTCCTATTGTCATAGAGACATGAGTGTGGGCTCATTTTACTCAGGCAGCCAATAAGTCTCTCATGATCATTGTGAACCTGTCAAGCCACACCCTAGCAACCACTTTTGAGCACCTTAGCAACTGATCCCATAGACTGTCATTATGAAAGGCCCAGAGGCCAGAGTTTTGCCACGGCAAGCACCACTCACATTTTGTTTAAATTTTTTTTTACCTTTCTAGTTAGGGCCCAAGCACTATAAGGTGCGCAGGACCCTCTTGTTTTCCTAAGGATTTTTTTTCCCACCCTTTTGGAATTTTCGAGGGTCTTAACATGCTCAAAAACTCATGAAACTTGGTACACAGGTTGGAATCTGGAGAGTCGCGTGGCCCGGGGCCCCAGGGGCCCCCACACAAGATTTTGCTGCATAGCTCATACACACTTTCACGTAGGCACACAAAACGCGGTACACATTTAGAGCTTACTGAGCTGAACAACTTTCGCACTGCATGTCCTGTGCTCAATTCAACAGGAGGCCGGTTATTTTGGGTCATTTGCAAAAACGCACCCGATGGATTTTGATTTTGATTTATTCAGTGACGCCTTCAGCATCTGCGCCCTATTGTACACACATAAACATCACAAATGTTAACACATACATGCGCACGCACGATGCACACACACACACGCACTCACGCACACACACACGCACACACACACGCACACACACACGCACACACACACACACGCACACACACACACAGACACACACACAGACACACACACACAGACAGACACACACACACAGACAGACACACACACACACACAGACAGACACACACACACAGACAGACACACACACACAGACAGACACACACACACAGACAGACACACAGACAGACACACAGACAGACACACAGACAGACACACAGACAGACACACACACAGACACTAACAAACTCAACAAATATTTAGGGCCAAACTGACATCAGCCCTGTACAGTGTGTGACGTGTGCAGGTTGTGCGGTGCAACCGAGTAACGATGGCTTTTTCTAGGTCTTAACACACTCAAATAACACAGGTTGTGCGGTGCGCCCGGGGTGGCGATGGCACAGGGTGCTTGGGCCCGGCATCGTTGCTTGCAACTATATTTTTTATTTTTATCCCACAATGAAAACTTAGCTAAAGTTTCTGCATGGCATGCAAGAAGGAAATTCAAATGAGTTAAAAAAAAAAAAAAAAACCTTATGTGTTTTATGCTAAGGCCTGGTGCAGATGTAATGTAGGAAGCAACGATTAGAAAGGACAATGCAATTGACTGCGGTGCTAAACAGAAGGTATTGTCTTGTCTATAGTGTCAATTTCTGTGCAGCATCTCAGAAAATTACTGTTGCTCACCTGATGAGCATCCAGATCGATGATGGTGGCCCTAGAGACCCCCTCCACTCGGTCGAACAGAAACTGTAGAAAGAAAACACATAATGGTCCAGATTTTACAGGTTCACAAGAAAAAGGACAAGGAGATTGTGTGTACAGGGTTACGGATTGTGGGTTACGGCTGTGGGTTACTGGGTTACTGATCGGAAGATCGGTGATTCGAGCCCCAGCACCGCCAAGTTTTCACTGTTGAACCCTTGAGCAAGGCCCTTAACCCTATCTGCTCCAGGGGCGATGTATCCTGGTTGACCCTGCGCTCTGACCCCAGCTTCCTAACTGGGATATGCGAAAAATAAATTATTTTACTGTGCTGTAAGGTACAGGAAACTTCAAACTCAAATTATTTATTAATTTTTTTACATGCCAATAATTACCGTTTATGTGGCAGAAGAGGAGGAGGACTGATATGTGATCATTTTATATTTGATAAAACAATTGTTTAATTTGCCCCTAATTTAATGGTGGGTTTTTTGTTTTTTTAATTCACAATTGTATAAATTACATTTTGTTATTGGAGTAGAATTTATTTAATTGTTTACAAAATTACTGCTCTTAAATAAAAATAAAAATGGTCCATAATGTTTTTCTTTTTTAAATCTATGGGACTATGCTTCTATGTACAAAAAGCATAAATAATAAATGTTAATGCGAGAAAGCTCTGTATGCTCTGTAGACTAAGCTGGTGGGGCGAATGCTTTAATGTTAGTGAAGATTATGTACACCCATGAATACAAATCAAAATCATACAGACAATATCAGTTTATTTTGCTAATAAAAAAAAATACAGATATAACATACTATGAAATACTATAAATATTATACATATAGTCCCTAAAAAAAAAGAAAAGAAAAAAAAGATGACTCATATCATGACGGTTAAATGGCCTAAAACTAAACATTATCTAAATATAGTGCTACATTTGCAATATATTATTACAAAAAAAGATGACCTGTATCAAAATGAATGCAAACTGAAAGATAATTTCCTATTTCTTGTATTGTACCTTAATAGCAAGTGTGATGTCGGCGTATGCACAGAAACCCCCTCCTTTGTCGCTGGAACAGTGGTGGAAGCCTCCTCCTGAGACAGAAAGACAGAAAGGCAGATTGAGTGCTATCAGGCATGCACAGCGCCCCAGGAGATGCCATTAAAAAAAAAAAAAAAAGTCCCACTGAGAGGATAGCATGGCTGGGGAGCAATAAGAAATAAGAATCTTGTTTTCCAAAAAAAAAAAAAAAAAAACTTTTTGCACCTGGGTAATGCAAGCAGTAATTCAGAACAATTTTGAGATTTTTGTATTTAAAAAAACAACCAAAAAAAAAAAAAAAAAAAACATCCAATTCAGTTTCATGGGTGTGAATGGAAGAAAGCAGTTTGTAACCCAGGGTCCAATGTCAGCTAGATATTTGCAAAGGTTGACTGCCTATCCTTGACCTGTTCAGGTGTTTAAAAGATACGGCTTCAATACCAACATGACACATTCAAATCAAGCGGCTTTTTATTGTCTATGCGACCAGATACTGCTACAGTGAAGCAAAACAATGTTCCCCAGGGCAAGGGTGCTAGATAAAACAACACAGAATTACTTAAGACTACACATGGCAAAATGTCATGACAACATACTGTAGGGCTATATAAAGTGCAAACAGCATGAAACAGTACAACTCCTGCCAAAAGAGGACACTGTGATGCTGACCGAAATACAGTTCTATTGTGAACAAATTGCAAAAAAAAAAGATATCACAATTATGCAATTTGCAATTTGTTCACAATAGAACTGTATATCTTAATAGCAAGTGTTAAATGTAAAAATAACATTTCATATTTCATACACTACATTAGATAGATTACGGCAGTGGACTGAGTATACAGCCCTGGGGGGGCCCCAGTGCTTAGTGCGGTGATGCTGCTCACAATCTGGACTGTGTGGGGTCTGGAAGTCTAGGATACAGGACCAACAGACTTTAGCTTTCCAGGTGCTTTAGCTTTTCCAATGATTGCATTGAATGATGAGCTAAAGTCTATGAACAGCTTTTATGTCAAGTCATGTCAGATGCATGAACGTTATGTCCAGATACAGTAGTACTAGATGGAGGGAAGTTGCAATGACATAATCTATCGAGCAGTTGGGATGATATATTGGTAGCATATTCACTAAGGCTGTTTACACACTAGGTACAGGCAAAATTGCCTTGTACTGTACCGTGCCCGAGCTCCACTGGGTCAACTTTAAATTTGGCAATGCTGTTTTACCTGTTTCTGTATCTTTACTGGTGTCTACACACTGCAATACAGTGTGGTGTACAGCAACCTGCACTTAGTTTGCAATCCATGAATAAACATGAAGAAGAAGAGTACAACAGGGTTGACATTTGCATTTCACCATTATTGATTTTTGGGGTCAAGAATGACCCTCTCACCGGCCTTTCTACTTTCATCAACTATGGCTGTGCAGTTCAGACGATGAGACTGGCGCGTGCTGCATGTGTACACAGATTAATGCAGAGACAGAAGACACTAATGATATGGCATTCTAAGCAGCAGTTCACTTCTGTGTTTCGGTATAATCACACTACTTAAACGAACTGGACTACAGTAGTCTCGTCCCTTCGTGAAAGCAGCTCAAGTCCTGGAAGCTACATGGTGAGGCTTCCTTGGATCACACTTGTTTGTCTAGCACTTATGACAGATTCTTGATCCGATGAAGATCTGGGGAATTTGAAGGCCAATTCAACACCTCGTTCCTCAAACCACTCCTGAGTAACTTTTACAAGGTACCGGGGTATATTATCCTGCTGAAAGAGGTCACTGCTGCAAGGAAATATCACTGCCAAGGAAGAAAGGAACGTGGGCTGCAACAACAATTAGGTAGGTCGAAAATTTTGAAAACTCACTGTACACTGGCTAGTTCAACTGTCAGTGGTTTTAATATTATGAATCATCAATGTATATACAAAACATAACCTTTAAACGTACACTAAATCATATGGATAGCCTGCTTTTTTTAAACTATTGCCTATCTTTACATGCAAAGAAGGAAAACCTACAGCTCTCCTACAGGAGAAACACAGCTCTCTTTTCACTTTTGGGATTTAATACACTCCTGGTGATTTACTGAGTAAGAGGGAAAAAAAACAGAATAAAAGAATAAAAGATTGTTCATTTTATTTCATAGCAGACAATGTTTTCCTGACTAGTCTTACAACTTATTATGAAGCTCACCAAAGAAAAAGGGGGGAAAAAAGAGAGCATCACTGCTGCAGCATTGTCAAGTGCATATTAATAAACTTCTATACCAAATGAAGGTCGAAAGGAAGTGGTTGCTAAAGCTACTTGTCCTCCAACCCAGGCATGGATTCTGTTTGCCCCGGGCACCTGAACTTCTAATTTGTACAATCTTGTAATAGTGCTGAGATCAAGGTCTGAGGTTTCTGTACAGAATATGCTTTATAAAGCATCAGAAGATAGAAAGGATTACAGCTCAGCAAAAATAAATAAATAAATAAAATCTTGATCGTAAAATTTATATCACAGTACTGCTTTTTGTAAATAATAATAATTATTATTTTTTTTTAATTGTTATAACAACCCAAGGTAATTATACACAATATCAAAATGAATCATACGAGCTGACTAACATTTCCATTTAACATTGCCTAAAATGCCTGGAAATAATAGAACATTGTAGGCTTAACAAAATGAAAGACTATTAAAAAAACAACAAAAAAACACTCACCCACGTTAATTGCCCAGCCTCTGTCCATGGCAAGCTTTCCAGCCTACAAAACAAAAGTAATCTGTTAAAAACAACAACAACAGTTAAAGAATTTAGCTACTGGGGAGGGGCCACACTTATATAATTTTTTTAGAAGAGATTTTGGAGTGTCTGAAGCACTATGAAAGGGCCATGTTCTGTGATCTGTGACTACAGTACATTAGGCACAATGATGCAATTTTAATGCAAGCTCTGAAACATGCCGCTATTAAATCTATGGAATAAGTGGCTTGGGTAAAGAAAAATAAAGCAAGAAAGAAAAAATTCTAATTACGAAATTATGAAATTAAAATAGCAAGTTGTATTCAGAGGAAGAGCTTTAGCAGTGATTTATTAGCACAAATCAACAGTCAAACACTTTCAAGATTTTAGAAACCTCAAAAAATCTGTTCTATTTTCTTCGATCCTTAAGCATCTCATGCCTATTCACATAAATAAACACAGTCCTTACAGTCAAGTTTTAAACAACTTAAGACTTTACAATCATAACTCTATAAAAAGTTTTTGACCTTCTAAGTCTCCAACTCTGGAGAAGGACATGTGTTAAGAACCCTAAATTGTGCTGCCTTCAAAACAATAATGGTGGGTGAACTGAGTGTTTAAGTACTTTTGCTAGCCGTGCATCACTCGCCAAATGCAACACTCTGCTTTGAGGATTTGACTGCCTCACCAATTTGCTGCCATTGAGTATTCATTTCTGAGCCCTCATTTCATTTCATTCCCATATGGTATGTTGCTAACTAATTGTTTTGTAAATCTCCTGGTGGTAGGTGGAACACATCATGTCACACCTCCTCCTTTCGAGATGCTGGCTCTCCCTTACACACAGATAAGTTTTAAGTTAGCCTTTAATGGTCACACATACATTACTGCACAGTGAAATTCTTTATTCTTCGCATATCCCAGCTTCTTGTTAGTAGGCCGGGGTCAGGGGGCAGGGTCAGCCATTTTTACGGCGCCCCTGGAGCAGACAGGGTTAAGGGCCTTGCTCAAGGGCCCAACAGCAGCAACCTGGCGGAGCTGGGGCTCAAACCACCGATCTTCCGATTCGTAACTCAGAGCCTTAACACACTGAGCCACCACTGCCCCTTGATCTCCTTTCACGACTGCTGCTGGCTCAAAAGTAAAACGATGACCCCATTCTTCTCTGCGCCTTTCACACAACAGAACAGGCTGTGTGAAAAGCTTGTGACTGAGTTACACAACGGCATGCATCAACACAATGACCAAAATCATGGAGATACAGTTAAAGACCTTCAGTTAATGGTTACAGTACACTGAATCACAGAATAGGGTTAAAATGTGATCTCTGTGACTTTGCCCGTTGTATGCTTGTTCATTCCAGATTAACTGTTGCGGCTGTTTCACAATGCTGATCTCCTAGGTATTTTACAAGCAACAATCTCTAGAGCTTTTACGCAGAATGGTACATAAAACAGAAAAATAAGAGGGAGAGGGAGTTCTTTTGATGAGAAAAGTCAGAGGAGACTGACCATAAAGGCTACAATAATTCAAGATATCACTCTTTACAGGTGTGTTGGGCAGTCAGTCTAAAAGAGAAATCTGAGACTACAGTCAGGACAGGTTTACTGAAAATACACAGTTACATCAATTGAAAAATTGGAAGATTTCAGAAAATATGAAACAAACACGGAGAGGAAACAAAGCATGTATGAGGCTCTGAAAGGCTCTTAAGAGTAACATGACAAAAATATGAATAAACGCTATAAGATGCCAGCAGAATTATTAACAGACTCTACAGAGGATTGCATCATTCAGCTGAGTAAAAATAGCACATTATAATGAATATGAAATCTGGAGTGTTTCTACTTAAATGTTACGTTAAGTATTATAAGTAGTAAGTAAATAAGTATTAGTAAGTAAAATTAGTAATAAAAATATTTTTAAAATATTATTACAATATATACTACATATTACTGCAATAAATGAGAATTCATACAGCTTTCAAGAGAGCCATTTAAATTAATTATTTAATTAATTTATTTATTTGTACATGTATTTAGCTTATGAATAGAACATACACTGGCAGTGGAAAAAAAAGTCTCACACTGGAATATTTCACTGAACCCCCTTTAGCGTTGATTACGCTGTTTTGATAACCTTAATGCAACTTTTGATGGTAAAAAATGGTGTGACATTAATTAATTTTTGCCCCGGGCTCTTCTATGGATGAGGAGAGAGAGCCACTCTGTAAATTCTTCAAAGACGCAAATCCCAAAGACCTTCCCCAAAGATTAAGGTCAGGACTTAATTCATGTGTGAAAATGATTCCTCATGCTCTCAGGATCACTCTTTCACAATTTGAGCTATTGTCATTCTGGAATATAGACCATCAGGGAAGAAAAGCATGGATATCCTGGTCATTCAGTACATTTACGTAGGTTGTCAGCTGTCTTAATCTTATTGCCACATACTGTAACGTTCTGGGGTCTAGACCTGACCAACTGAAGCAAACCCAGATCATAAGATTGCCTCCAGAGGCTTGTACAATGGCCACTATAAATAAAATGTGCATCGCTTCTTCTTACCCTGATGCACCCATCACTCTGAAATAGAGTCAATCTGAATTACAAACCATACAAATTTTCCTTTTTTTTCCTTTTTAATCAGAAGCTACTCACTTAATAGAGTTAAGGGTTCAGTTAGAGTTAAAAGAATTGTTGCCAGCTAGAATATACTGTATTCATCACTGCAGTAATTATCCAGCCAAATGATCTTCTGTATTTACTTGTTTTAAAAAAAAAAAAAATTTGTATATTTTTTTTGCTTAGGCAGTGAACGATAACATCAAACCCTATTTCGTCGTATTGTTTTCAAAAACTTATAATCACCTTTAATCTGTTATCGTCGAGCCATAAATGTCAGCAAGTTTCAGTTTGACTCCCCAGGGAATATCTTTTAGACCAGAAAATACCACAACCACCAAAAACAAATAACACACAGAAAAAAAATAAATAAATAAAAAAAACTCATTTGCACACTCTTTCCTCCATTACACTGCACATACTATTGTTGAATGATGATCTGCAATTTTAGTAATCTTAGCAAATATGGGTTTCATTAAAGAAGAGCTGCATTCAAGAGAGCACATTCATAGCTATATTTGCATACCAAATTTCTTGACAATTCTTTTATTCCGCCTCTGATCAGGGTTGCGTAACTATGCTTGTGTTACTCAACCTCAGTGCAGCTTTTGACACCATTGATCATTGCTTGCACTCTACACTAAATATACGTTTACCTTATACATCTTATAGGACTGTGACCATACCTAACCGTTATCTCTCCTCTTCTGCTTTCCCCCTCTCTCTCGAGCTTCTATACGCATGTCGTTCCTGAGCTGCCAGTGATCCAGACTCCCTCTGCCCTCTGGACCTGCCTGACTCATCCTGTTGCACCGCTTCTGGCTGGAGATATCTCTGATTTTGACAGCTGTTTCTCTGACGACTTGGCTGCTGTCGCTTGATAGTTCAGGACTGGAATTTCCTACAAGTCTACCTGAGCCTCCAATAACTACCTGGACTCCATATTAACATCAATTAACATCTATTAACATTATACTGAACTGCCTGCCACCTAACACACATTATGAATGCAGATCAATTCCTGCTTTCTGTTTCACCCAAATGAGGATGGGTTCCCTGTTGAGTCCGGTTCCTCTCAAGGTTTCTTCCTATTGTCATCTCAGGGAGTTTTTCCTTGCCACCGTCGCCCTCGGCTTGCTCATCAGGACTATCAAGGACTATTTGATTGTGTAAAGCTGCTTTGCGACAATGACAATTGTTAAAAGCACTACACAAATAAAATTGAATTGAATTGAATCTTATAGTGCCAGGGCTGGTCCTCTTGACGGAAGCAGTCGAAAGAAAGTTTATCTCCAGTGCACATGCTTATGAACAAGTGGAGTTAGAAGTCCAGAGGCTAGAACTGATAAGAAAAGTCCTCAGTGCTCATACTCAACTACTCATGCATCAATATCTCATGCATTACTGCCTGTCTCCTGTGAAGAAGCCACAGCAGGGAGCAGGGAACCGCACTACTGTATAATAATTTATACAGTTACACAGAGAAAACACACTACAGTTATATTAAGAAAATCACACACACACACACACACACACACACACACACACACACACACACACACACACACACACACACACACACATATCTACACGCACATACACACAGCCTTACTTTTATAGCAGATTCCCACAAGTCCACAGGCAAGGCTTCGCATGATGACAAAGTTATCGAGGAGGTGTTGTCTCAGGGGGGCACATCCTTCCCTCGCTTTCTGCACCATCACTCTATACAACAAGTCATCTCTCTCTCCCTCCCTGTCATTCTTCACCCTTCATTTCTCTCTCGCCATGCCACTCAGACCATAGTTCCTCTCTCTTTCTTTGGTTTCACTCACCCTCCGTCTTTTTGATACAGGACCCACCTGCTAGAGCACACAGTTTTTTTAAATTGCAATCATCCTTCTGCAATTCTGCAATACAGCTCGCATATATTGGCCTATGTATTACATTTTTGGAAAGCTATTAAGCCGCTGCTCCAAATGTCAAGCAGAATCATTTTGATGGAACCATCAATCACCGACACATCTCGTACCTCTCCACAACCCTCATTCACACACATTAAGCCGAGAGGAAGCGTCACACATGGCTGCCAGCAGCAAACGGCAACAGAAGCTGCGGACTGGACTGCCTGTGTCAGCATGAGCAAAAAAATAAATAAATAAAAAATCCACGCAATTGCGTTTTTTTTTTGTTTTGTTTTGTTTTTTTACCTGCTCGGTGGATCGAAGCAGTTTGCCTCTTTTTAACACCCTTAAAGTAAGACTAAGAGCTGCCTACGATCACTTTACACGGTTATGTCTCTTGTTTATTTCTGCTGCACTGCTGCCTCTAGATCAGAATAAACTCAGACCATCTCATATCGACCCCATCCTTAATGGAGTAAAAAGGAAAATTGCTGGACTGTAAGCACAGCAAGGAAAGAACTACAGCTGAAACATACTGGTTATTGTAGACAAATAAACCCCACACAAGCACATAGAGAGAGGGAGAGTGTCCAACTTCCTCCATAATGGACTAGAGAAATTAAGTTAGAAGTTTGGAGAAAAGGTTAAAGCGTCTCTCTGTCCCTGCGGTCCTGCAAACCAATTCAAACAACATCCACACACAAATTCTTCCTCCCAACCAGCGCACATGCTGCTCTACAACCAGACGAGCCCGCTGGTCAATTAGCAGCGCATGGATGCTAGTGAGAAGGGCTTGACAGGTGGCGTAATTACACTCTCCATTTGAGAGACAGAAAGAGTGATGTGAAGAAAACGTATCACAAGCTCCAAATATTATGGATGAGTCCATCAAGGCGCAGGTGCTCCACCATCACCATCTGGCACAACTATAGAGGAAATGCAGATACTTTGCAGAAATCCAGCTCACTCACTATTATTATTATTATTTATACCCCAGTGCAATTGAAATCTCTGTTGTGATTGGTCAGAAGCGGTCCCATAATAATAGCACAGAGCTGAGAGTAATGCCGGCAGACATGTTTAAAAACGTTTAACAAAAACGTCTGCTGGCATTACTCTCGGCTCTGTGCTATTATTATAGCACATCTATTATAGGACAGCTTCTGATCTAAAATAGCACAGAGCTGAGAGTAAAATATATTTAACAAAAATGTCTGAGGTTAGCCAAGATGAACTGATTCTAATAGACTTTATTTTGCATGAATTAAGTGAAAATATTATCCTTTTAACATGAAAGAACCTGAGGGACCTGCATGAGCATCCCTGTGTGAGACTGGGGCAAATAGGAGGAGATTCAAGTACTTAATATTAATATAATAAATATTGGTGTGTTCAAAACATATGCGCAAATCATTCCAGATGTATATGTCGGTTGGCTTATTTCTCATTTCTGAAATCGATTTCATGAGAAATTCCTTCTAGAGTCACAATTGGAGATGAACACCCCTTGTAATATTGTATAGAAATTATATTATCATGACATCGCACAAGACCTAGACATTCCAAACCTCTAGACAGATCTTTTGTATTATATGACGACTGAAAAAAGAGTGAAGACTAGCTAACTCAAGATATTTAAAGCCAGAAAACCATATTTTTTCAAACTGCATCAATGTAGGAATGTGCTATCTACCCTGTTCAACACACATGAGCTCAGAGATGACTGCAACTGGTCAGTGACAGAGAATAGGGAGTGTATGCCACCCGTACCACCCAGGTCAGCTTGGATTAGGTTGGACTCGGCCCCTTACTTTCAGTGAAAGGAACTCTTAATGCTTCTGTATACCAAGACATTTTGGTCAATTCCATGCTCCCAACTTTGTGGGAACAGTTTGGGGAAGACCCTTTTCTATTCCAATTTGACTGTGCCCCAGTGCACAAAGCATCGTCCACAAAGACATGGATGAGCGGGTCTGGTGTGGAAGAACTTGACTAGCCTGAACCGAGTCCTGACCTCAACCAGACTTAGGATTGATTAGAGCGGAGACTTTGAGCCAGGCGTTCTCGTCAATGTCTGACCTCACAAATGCTCTTCTGGAAGAATGGTCAAAAAATTCCCATAAACACACTCCTAAACCTTGTAGAAAGCCTTCCCAGAAGAGTTGAAGCTGTTATGGCTGCAAAGGGTGGGCCGACATCATATAAAACCCTATGGATTAGGATTTGGGTGTTATTCAAGTTCATATACAGTACTGTACATATGAAGGCAGACATAGTGTATCAGGTGGTCTGTTCATGAATTTGTAGTGTTCAAGCATATATGGTGGTCAGTTCATGATATTGTTACCCAAAAAGCAGCATTAATGCAATGCACACTACATCCACACTAAAGCAACACAATACACAGAAGTTTCTTTAAGCTTGTATTGCACTGGTTAGGAAGATTAACAAAGCTACCAACCTGTACCGAAATTTCACACTTACTACGTACTGTATGTATAACCTTCACCCAGTTAATAAGACCAAGAGTTGAAGGTTTTTAGAATTTTAGCCAATACTGTGCAGTTCTACATACACCATCTATGCACCTACTCTATATTCTTAAAGCAACATATTATAATTATTTTAAGTAATGAAACAACATAAAGTTAACATCTTCGGTGAAACATTACAGAAGTGAACTCGCATAGGAAGTAACCGCATCCTAAGTGTCTGCCACTCTAATGATCGATGCCTCCCCTTGAGATTAGCCAGTTCAAACATCCGCTTCTCTATGCTTAGCTAACTTATTAGAGATTCCTGGAACTCTCTCTAAAAACAAAAGTGTTGACAGTGCAGCGTTCGTGTCTTCTTTGTGCTGCTTATCTCGCATGTCATAAGTCTATTCCTATAATCATTTCAAAAGGGGACGTCGGGCTTAATGCAGCCCTGTTATCTGGGTGTCCTGCAGATGTTCAAATTAACCATCCCTCCCAAGATTACACTTGATTCTGTTAACAAGGTGTCCGAAATGGCTCTTTTCTCACAATCCCATAACCAAAATAAAGCACTTGTTTTCTGAATAAATTACTGAATCGTGCCCAGTGAAGTCCTTTCCTGAGCATGGGCACTACTCCCCTTATTACTTATGCTACAACACATAAAACACTGAGGGAGTAAAAGGCAGACCCCGAGGATGAGAAACATTTATGAATGAGATGTAGTGGCCATTACTGGCCATGAAACCACGTTCTGTGATGCAAAATTAACATTTGTTTTGAATGGAACATGATCATTGGCTGTATAATACCCTCAGGCAAAAGCTTAATATGAGATTGAAGGCGCATAACCCACTGCATTCAAAAACACACCACTTGCCCCTCTAACAGCAACATTATCTGTTATCATCTCATGTTTAGAAAATAGTAATAGATTAACGCTGATGAATGAATGCTCATTTTAGCATAACTTCCTCCTGCATATTCATGTGTGTATAATAAATCAAGAAAAAGATCAGCAGTTTCATAAAGAAAATGAATGAATAAATAAAAAGCCATTATATACTTCCCCTGTCCAACACTACAATGAGTAAGTCCCAGATTCCCTACCTGAAGGACAAGGGGAAGAAATGTCACATCTCTGCTAAAGATAAAAGCACAGCATTGAAACGTAACACAACCTTAAAAGGTCTTGAAATCTTTTTGTTCCGCTGCGTGTGTGTAAGATTCCCTCAGGGACCTACCATAATAGTGCCGCCGGTCTGGGTGCGTAACGGTCTCAGCACCTTGCGCTGCACCAAGAAGTTGGGCAGAAAAACGAGAGGAGGGATTTCTGTGATGGTGGCCACCACCAGAGACCACTGGAAAAAAAAAACACACACACACACACACAAATTTGCTTGCTGAAATGAAAGTGTTTGTGGTACAGTATGCTGGGATATGAGAAGCAGATCAACAAGAACAAGAACAAGCAGGAGACAACAACGTACCTGTGATACAAGAAATGAAAGGATAACACAAATATGTGAAAGCCTGGGAAATCCTTTCATACAGTAGGTTGAAAATACACCGGTCAGCAATAACATTATGAACGCCTGCTTAATATTGACTAAGTCTTCCCTTTTGCCACCAAAACAGCAATGCACTACATGTTCTGATACCTTTCTACGGAAACCAGCATGAGCTTTTTCAGCAGTTAAGCAATACTACTGCATCTAGTGGATCGGACTACACAGGTCACTCCCCATGTGCATCAACTTTTGGTAAGACCTGACGACTACAGAATAGGGACATCTCACAAGAGGTGCAGTTCTGGAGTCGACCCAGGAATCTACAGTAGCATCAAAACGTGACCCTTGTTAAAGTCGCTCAAATACTTATATTTGCCCATTTTTCCTGTTTTCAACACATCAGTTAACAGAGAAGCTACAGTTGCAATATCTCATTACAATGTCACTTGGAATGAGATATTGTAACTGTAGCTATTGTGAGAAAAGTCAAATTGCGAAGGCTAGAGGACAGGGTCAGAGAAATTTTTAAACTGCAGCTCTTTGTGGGATGTTTCCAGTCTGTAATGGTCAAGACGTACCAAAAAGTGATCCAACCAAGAAAAAATGCTGAACTAGCGACAGGATCATGGGCGGGTCCAAGTCTGACCCATGTAGTCTGATCGAATAGAAGAGCTACTATAGCTTAAATAGCTGAAAAGGTTAATGCTGGTTCCCATAAAAAGATGTAAGGATACACCACAGTGGTGGATAAAGGTTGATCTACTCTATATTAGGTGGGTGGTCATAACATTTACAAGAAATAAACCTCACGCATTTTAAATCCTGGTTGCTTTCAGTAAAAAGAAAAAAAAAAAACACATTTGATGATTTAATTCAAATTTCACAGGAAGACATTGTCTACCGCACCACTTACAGTAAAACCATAAGTTTACTTATGAAAATGTCTATTACAGCCAAATGTATTTTTTTTGTTTTCTTTTTACATTTATAAAAGGAAATGACTTGAGTGCTGAATTTAATTATCAGCGCAGTTCTCATCAATCTCTGTCTCATCTCTTGACTGGTCCTTGTTGTACTGAGGAAATTTACTTTTCTTGTTCTTGTCTTTAAAAACTTTCTTTGCTGTCGCCTGTACAGTTGGTTTTATGATGGCACAATTTTGCAGAGGCATTATAGACATTTCAAGAGCTTTTTCTTTGGACAAAACTGTTCCAAAACATTGTGGACACCTAATCACAATAACCATACTGTATGTTGGTAATCCCCAATAAACTGTTGCAACTAAGAAGCAAACAGTGACACAAAATGTCTGGGTATGCTGTAGCATTACAATTTCTTGTCACTGGAACTACAGTAGGAGGCCCAAACATATTCCAGCATGACACTGCCTCTTTTCACAAAGCGAGGTGCAGGAATACTGTAAGTTTGGAATGGAAAAACCTGAGTGGTCGGCACAGAGCCTTGACCTCATCACCAATGAACACCTTTGGGATGGAGTGGAACTCTGATATCTTTGACTGATCTTTCTAACGCTCTTGTGGCTGCACAGACAAATCCCCAGAGCCTTGTTCCAAATACCTAGCAGAATGCCTTCCCAGAAGAAGTGAGGTTATTATATTAGAAAGTGAAGACCAAATGTGAAAGGGGTTGAGTTTTTAAGGTGCATTAATGTCAGAAACAGGTTTTCCAGAATTTTGCATTTTTGATTTTTGCATCTGATGGGTTTTCCCAGACCATCACACAAACAATAGCATTAAGATTTATATTGTGGGCACAGTTTTCCAAAAGCATTGTACTGCTAAAATCACCATCCTTCTATTCATGTCTTTACACTACCAGCTGGAAAGGAACACACAATCCCTTTGAAGAACTTTGATGCCCACAATCAGATAAATAAAAACCCAAATGAATATGCGACTCTTTCGTTTCAGTTTGCTCGCTGGAGTTATTGATAAACAAATGACTAAAGTATACCGTGTAGCCAAAGGTATGTGGACACCTGACCATCACCTCATATGTGGATCTCCCCCCAAACTGTTACCACAAAGAAAGCATACAACTGTTAAAATGTGCATGCTCTAGCATTACAACATCCTATCACTGCAACTGAGGGCCCGAACATATTCTAGCATGATACTGCCCCTGTGCACAAAGCAAGGTCCATGAACACACGGTTTGCCAAAGATGGAGTAGAAGACAATAAGCGACCTGCACAGAGCCCTGACCTGAGCCTCACTTTGGGATGAATTGAAATGCCAACTGCGCCCCAGGACTCCTCGTCCCACATCACTACCTGACCTCACTAATGCTCATGTGGCAAATCCTAAAGCCACACTCTACAATCTAATAAAAATCCTTCCGAAGTGTTAAAACAGCACAGATGGGTGTGATGGTCAAGTATTCATAAACCTTTGGCCATATATTCTGTCAGTGGTTATCAACTCTGATCCTCCAGGACCCCCTGCCCTACACATTTTTGTGTCTTCCCTGCTCAACCACATCCCTTTCTACTCAGAAAAGGCTGCTAATTAGCTAGTTAAATTAGTTTCGCTGGGAGCTGGGAAAACACTAAAATGTGCTGAGCAGGGGGTCCTTCAAGATAAGAGCTGGGAACCACTGGTCTGTTATACAGCAGTAGAAAAGAATAAAAAATATGTTTGGCCATAGTGGAACTGATATACCTCTCTTGAGCCCTCCAAGATATCGTTCTGCATGCAGAAAGAGAATAAATACACAGAGGCATTTTTAGGGATGACGAACTCAGTCCAATTTATAGAACTGATACTTCCTAGCTGAACAAAAGATGTCCATCATCTGAGAATAGTCTCATGCTGGTAAAGGGTAGGATTTGAGAGTGGAAAACACATTCCAGCTCAGCGGTAACACCCCAGTGCTCTGTTGTCAATATACGCTTGGATCACGGAGAGCAATGGGGATTCGCACTGCACCGAGTCATGCATCAGTCAACACAGTCAGTGGCCGGGCCACATACTGACCTTGGCGTGTGCGTTCTGAGCATTGGGGAGTCCCTCAACTTAGCCTTCTCGCAGAGATAATAATGAAGTGTAGTTGACTCGTTCTTTTTAAAAAAAGCAGAGATGACTGTGACCTGATCAAACTGGAGGGAAACCTGGGCTGCTCCTTGGGGTATGTTTTAATTGTGTATGCTTTTCAGTTAGTTTGTCACTGACAGGAGGGAATGTCAAATCCAAAAGAATGGATGTGGAATGTGGAGTTTAATATTAGTCAGTATTACAGTACTGTATATTCAAATATTATGCAGGGAATGGTACAGGGCAGCACGGTGGCTTAGTGATTAGCACCTCCAGGACTCCCGCAACCCTGTATACAGGATAAAGCAGTATAGACGATGAGTGAGGGAGAATTGTACAGTTGGTATTTTTAACATTAGTTTGCTAATATTTGCTGTTTAATTTTGTAAAACATGGAAATAAATACAGCATCTTATTTCAGCATTCCCTCCCAAGCTACACCCCCCAAAACACATGCTTAGGTTTAATTCTAATGGTGCTTTCTTAACTGACAGGCAATAAGACACAAAATTAGACACTTCATTTTGTCAGAGGTTGTGTTTCTCTGTTTTTTCACAGAATGTAGGGCACCTCAGAGACCAGTAGGTGACTAAACCAGGAGTTTTACCATAACAGAACCATAAATTTAACATGGCCTTAAGTTGTTAAACTTGCACATTCCCACCCAAATAAACAAAAACACTCTGTAATTCTGTCCAAAGTGCACCCTGTATATGTCTACTGGAAATAAATGCTTTTTATTTTTCTTTTAATTTAGCAATGATTTGAAGGATTTCTTTATGTGTGAACTGGGAAAGGTTTTTGTTGTCTATGATCACTGTACTTGGAGACCTAACTAAAATACAGTTTGTCACATCAGATAATGGAGCATTATCTAAATCATAAAGAGTTTTTATTTATAATTTTTTATCAGTCAGTTAAATTGATACAAGTAGGACTTTCAAGTTTAAATATGGAGGTCAGACGGGACCTTTGACCAGAAAGTGAGAAAAATGCCACTGATTATTAAGAAGGTAAGAACATTCAACATCTTTACTGTAAATGCTAATCCAATTAAATGGATATGTGACCCATCAGTCAGATGCACTTGAATTTAAGTGTTATTGAGTCAGTACTAAGCCAATATTCATGAGTCAGTACTAAGCCAAACGGTAAGAGAAGTGTGTTAGCACAGTGTGGAATTTTGCTTGCACCACAGAGATCTGAAGTACAGTACTCTGCAAAAGTCTTAAGCCACCCCGCGTTTCTTCATATTTTGGTCAGACCTTTTGAATGTAGTAGTTTTTAATGTCGTCTTGAGGAATATTTCTCCAGGCTTTCTAAAGGACTTTTCAGGCACTCATTTTTGGCAAGTTTCTGTCTCTCATTTTCAGTCGAGTCCCTGTACCTAACCAGTTTCAGAGAAATATTTTTTTTATTTGTTAAGCCATACAATGACCTCTGAATCACTCAAGCATAAAAAAATTCCAACTTAAGGCAAGAACCAGCGAGAAATGATGCAGATGTTGAGTGGTTGGAACAGATGAGAGGGAAAATGAGGTTGCTGCTGATATTTATTGCAATATTTGTTCCCATTTCCATAGTTTATTCTACATAAATTCACTTAATATGTTGAAATGAGGGAAGCTTTTGCACAGTACATCATGAATAACAGCAAATAAAACTTTTCCATACAGAATGATATCATTTATTATCACCAGCCAATCAGAAGCATTGTTCAAAAACAAACAGGAAACTTTACATCCAGAGTCAAGACATGAAAAATGGTCTGTGTATATATATTTGGGTATAATCTACAGTTTTACTTAACATTCTAGCTATACTTTTACATTTTTTAATGCACTGCACAATCAAGCGGAGATTCAAATGAATTATTTATGTAATTCGTACTTTATATTTATTTGCACTTGTTTGATTTTGCTCCTCAGGCTTTCAACAAAGATCCACTGCCTGGCCAAAAAAAAAAAAAAAGTCACCACATGGATTTAACTATTTAACTAATGCAGTGAACAGCTTCTCATTGCTTAAACAACCATGTCAGAAGACATATCCTGTGATCATGGCAAAGATGTTACTCTGTTTCAGGAAGTTCAAATTATTGTCCTGCATCAAGCAAAGAAAACAACTAAAGAGATTGCTGAACCTGCTAAAATTGTGCTTAGAACTGTAAAACGCATTATTAAAACCCGGAAGGAACCATCATCCCCAAGGAAGAAATGTGGTCTGAAAAACATCCGGATTGTGCGTGATGGTAGATGACTTAGAGGTTTAAAGTGAAATCAAATCATAAAAAAACAAGAACAGGACTGACAGCTAACATTTGTAAGTAAGTGTATTTCACCACTTTCACCATCATGTGAAGAGAACTCAAGTGATTAGGAATAAACAGCTGTGTAGCTTTAAGAAAACCTACTGTATTATCAGTGAGGCTATAAGATAAGAGCCTTCATAAGAATGGTCTGTTGAATATACTGAATGACCAGGTTTACCCGTGGGGTTTACCAGGTTTATCAGTGGATTTTTCTCTTCCCTAATAACACAGGCATATTCCAAGAGGACAATGCCAGAGCTCATCAGGCTCAAATTGTCAAAGATTGATTCAGGGAGCATGAGACAACATTTTCTCTCATGCATACTGTAGGCCACCACAGAGTCCAGATCTTAACCCTACTGAGAATATTTGAGATGTGATTGAGAAGGCTTTACACAGTGGACTGACTCTCCCATCACCAACACAAGATCTTGGTGAGAAATTAATGCAACTCTGGACTGAATTAAATGTTGTGACATAGCTTATCAAAAAATTCCATAGCTGTAATGAAGCCAAAAGGTGGTCCAACAAAATATTAGACTGTGTAACGTTTTTTTTGGCCAGGCAATATATAAGGCATTTTAAAAATGAGCCACAGCAACAAAATGTATCTAAACATCAATAAGTTGTTCTGAATTTGAATATGCTGAATGAAAGCATAAAAATTACATAAATGGTCATTATGGTAATTATAGTCACATTATGCCTCTTGTTTAGATGTGCCATTACAGACACTGTACTTCAAAAGCCGTCCATGTCGAGTGATCATTGATTATAATTTTGCACAAACTGAGAGAGAGGCAATATAATACAGAAAAATATAGTGGTCTTGTTCCCTCTTGGTGGAAGTTTTTTTTTTATATATATTCCTTTGTAAACGCCATTGCATAGTACTTTGTAAAGAACTAGTCTATAATGGAAATGAAATCGACTGCTGATTCTTTGATTTTTCGAATCTGTTTGAATGTGAGGAAGGAACGAGGGCTAGAAAAGCATCGTGTTATTGCACTTTTTCACCTGCTGAGAAATAACTCATACAAAGGCAGGAAAATACCTTGAGTCTGCTCAGGTAGCGTTTGGTGTGAACCACGAGGAGATCCTCCTCGCTGGCCTCCCTCGCTGTGACAATGGTCTCATCTGTGATAAACTGCTCCTCTGTGTGTGAACAAAAAATGGTTATAATCAATTATTAAATAGAAAACCTTCTACTTTGTCACTGTTTGACGATGCCTTGTAGCTCATCTGAGGGACTTCGTCATCTGACGATACAAGTATCCACACTCGCTCCAAATTCGCTCAGTCATGTTTGTATAGTTATAATAAATTATAATACAATACTAAATGAAAATATATAATATGAATCATATTGCCTAGGTTGTGCTGAATAAAAGGTTATGCCACTCTATACTGCACAATCCATTAGCCCTATATATGTTTATGCTGAATCTCAATCTCTTCATTGTAAATGTCACCAAGTTAATGATTAAACATTAAAATAACACCACTTTTTCTATTCCATTTCTTATCAGTCTTAAATAAGACAACACAAGCCGAACAAGTACATTAATATAAATCTGCGGTGTTTTTTTTTCTTCGCCAGCACTGATGCAAACGTCTGTGGATATGAGCATTCAACCGCACTGCAGTATAAGCAATATAACTACTACTACAGTATAAACTCCAAGTGACCTAGATGACTGAAATGCTTCAGTGATGTAAACTTCATTACCCTTCCAACTTACTTACAGCTACTAAATACACAGCTCAATAAACCATTCTCCAGAGTTTCCTTATGGCACTTAGCTGATAATAAAGACCGTTAGAGGATTTTCTGACAATCATTATTGCTTGAAATCCCTATCGTAATTACCTTTTAAGAACTGAATGACTTTGCCCCATTTGCCAGCGTCAAACGGATGGAGTTTCTCCAGACCCATAAAGGTGATGTTATACGCAGGTGAATAAACGATTGGCAGGCATGTTTCAGGAACCTGCGCATACAACTCGGTCTGGTGTGAGCTGGAGAAAAGAAATCAAATTGATTGAGGTTAATTATAACCTAACATCAGGAAAAAAACTTTTAAAAAGTTAAATATTTATAAAAGTTAAATGCTAACTTTAATACTAACTTTATTGCTATATGTTATATATTGATACATATGATAATAAAATGATAACATTATTAATATTATATTAATACAATAGGCATCATTCTATTTTTCTTTTCCTGACGTGTAAACTTTATTTGGTTGACTCTGCATGTGTGTGTGTGTATATATATATATATACCTGAATATATAATACTATGATATTGCAAAAATGTGAAAACTCACTCACTCTTCGTCTATACTAATTATCCTGTATACAGGGTCATGGGGGGCCTGGAGCCTATCCCAGGCTACTTAGGGCACGAGGTGGGATACACCCAGGTCACGGTGCCAATCTATTGCAGGGCACACCCACACACACACTCACTCACTCACTCACTCGCATACTAAGCGCAATGTGGGAAAGCCAATTTGCATGTATTTGGCCTATTGGAGGAAACCGGAGCACCAGCAAGAAACCCACCAAGCACTGGGAGAACATGCAAACTCCATGATCACAGACCCAGGGCGGAAATCAAACCCAGACACTGGAAGTGTAAGGCGACAGTGCTAACTACTACGCCGCCTGGAATAAAGGTCAAATTCTCAGAAGTACTTACAGCTACTACAATAATTACTTACACACACAAGACTAACTATATTGTTTTTTATAGTAGTTTTCTATGTAATACATACCCCCTTTTTCCTTCTGAACTTTCGTTACTAGACATGTCGACCACAGCATTCCAGATTTCAGCTTAAAATTTGGAAAAGAAAAAAAAAGAAAAGAAAAAAAAACAGACAGTGAGTGCAGCAAAGCAACTGGCACAAATGGATGAATAAACACAGCCTTTTTGTTTTGCCTCCCAAGGCCTGAGAGGGAGAAAAAATACATTTCCCACAATTCTCTGCAATTCCTGCGCAGGCGCAACAGGAATTCATGCGACGCAACGCCCCGTCCTGTGGAAATATTTTCGCTTTAGCGTCTTTACGCGATTTCGTATTTTAATGCAATGGGCTTGTTTAGTATTATATTTATTAAGAGTATATTTGCGGAGAATCTATTTGATACTGGCGTTCATGGAAAAGCGCTGTAAACGCACCAGAGAGACACGACTCACCTGCTAGCCATTTTATTTTGGCTCTTTATTTCTAGAGTCAGCTTATTTTCGTCGTCTAGTCGTTTACTATGCAAAAAATATACGCTGACATCTTCTGAAAGATCTAGTCATTCTGTATTAACATGCCCAAATGTTTCCAGACAAAGCTGTCACTGCCAGTCTCGATTATTCCTCGGTTACACTTTGCTTTTCCTGTTTTTCTCCTTCCAGCGCGCGCTTGCGTCTCTTACTACGTCACGTCATTAACCGGATAGTACCAAAAATATCATTAGGAACCGTGAGAACTTTCCTGAAAACAGACAGGAGGTGACAGCACAAAGAAAGTTAGTTAATAATGATAATAATAATAAATAATAATAATAAAGACTATACACACTGCTCAGCCATAACATTATGACCTGCCTAATATTGAGTAGGTCCCCTTTTTGCACCATGTGTCTGACACCTTTGAGCATTAACTTTTTCATCAATTTGATTTACAGTAGCACTTATATCGGTTCAAGCTACATGGGTCAGCCTTCGTTTCCCATGTGCAACAGTGAGCCACACATGACCCTGTTGCCAGTTCACCTGTTCTCCATTCTTGGATCACTTTGCATATTTGAATATTGTAGTCATCTCACAAGAGCTGCAGTTTTTGAGTTGCCCTGGCCCAGTCTTCTAGCTATCACAATTTGACAGTCCAAAAGTGGTCCAAGGAAGGAAAACCGGAGAAATTGCAACAGGTTCTGATCCAATAGAAGAGCTCCTCTGGCTCAGATTAAGGAAAAGGTTAATGTTAATGAAGGATGTCAAAACACACAGTTCATTGTTGTTTTGGTGGCAAAGGGGTGGCATCTATTCAATATTAGGGAGATGTTCATAATGTTATGGCTGATCAGCTTCTATTAATAAACTAAAAACCCAGAACACATTATGCATTTCTGTAATCCTCAATGTGTTTTGGCTATGTATTGGACTACACAATTTCTACAGACTTTTTTTTACTCATAAATGAAAATAATCACATTGTTAAATTAGTTTGGCATATTAATATTATATAAATATTACATAGTAAGTCTATATTCGTGGAAATCAGCAGTTTTATTTGTGGAGAAGCGTGCCTGGACGGTGAAGGACTGATTCCAAGGAGGAACAGTTTGTCTGACAAATTAGAGAAACTCCGCCTCATGAGGTATAACCACTGCTTGAACATGTCAAATAACTTAGTATAAACCCATGCTCTGGTGACAAAGCAAGTCGATTGTGCTTTTGGCCTGTAAAATGCAGTTACTTGATGAAAACTTGATTTGTGTGTGTGTGTGTGTGTGTGTGTGAGAAAGTCGTCCAACACAGTAGACCTTCTGCTGTCGTCTAACACCAGTCACGATTCCTCTAAAAGGTAAAGTGCAGGTTAATTTGTTTTATTTTTACTTTATATTGTTTATTCATTATTTTTGTATGAATTTATGATTTTTGGGTTGTGAAACAAATAATATAAGTTTTTTTTATTATTTCTTATGGGAATTTGCTTTGATATATGAGTGCTTTGATATACAAGCATGCTTCCGGAAAGAATTATGTTCGCAATTCATAATTCACAGTGGTGGCCAAATGTATTGAGACAAAAGTGAAAGTCACTGTTTTCATGACAATCTCAAACATTTAAATAATAACCATACAAAAATATGAGACCCGAGCTAATTAGTGATGTCACCTGTTTTGTGCACAGAAAGAACAAATACATGGCGTATGCTGTCTTAATACTTTTGGCCACCACTGTGCATCTCTCTTGTTCGTGTGTAACAAACATCAGTCTGGGTCTCATGCTAGCGTGCCCGACTTTAACTAAATTTGACTAAATCCTTTTTATCCCAAAATGACTAGAATATCTGACGATATATATAATTAGTGTAACACACTGGGTGGTGCACTTACCAGGCCGCTATACTCTGACATGACAGTGAAGAACTCTCTCCTGCAGGTGTGTTCTGTCTTTTAGCTAGACAAATTTGGAGCCGGTATCAAAGATGTCCACTTTTCTGGGTCACATGACTGATGGATGCATTCCTTTCTAGCTTGACTGCTTTTCCTGCATTTAATTTTACTCCTTGAATTTCCAAGCTTGAATCTGAATTTTAGAATATTAAATTAAATATAGATTAAAATCAAGACTTAGAATAAACTAATGAGAATTTCATGTGACATTCAGAACACACAAATTCTGAAATATTGCTTTATAAAGTAAATATACTGTAAATACTTCAGTTAAATGAATTCAGTAGTATTTACATTTCAAAACTAATGATTCAACAGTGATTAAAGTTCAAAATGTGATTTTCAAAGGCTGATATAGTTCAAATAATTATTATGCTAATTTGCTTCCATATATTATCTTTATTTGTCATTTTTACACTCCTGTTTCCTCCCACAGACCAAAGACCTGCAGATTAGGCTAATTGGCGTTTCCAGATTGCCCGTAGTGTGTAAGTGAGTGTATGTGTGTGTGTGCTCTGCGATGGATTGGCATCATGTCCAGGGTGTACCCCGCCTCATGCCCTAAGCCTCCTAGGATAGACTCTAGGCCCCCCGCGACCCTGAATACAGGATAAAGCGATATAGAAGATTAGTGAGTGAGTGAGAGTGTCATTTTTACAAGTCAGTACAAGTCAGTACACTGGCTTGGTTATTTGACTGAAGGCTAAAATGTTAACACCAGTTAAATTTTGTGGATTAATTGTTGTTGGTCTGAGCTACTCCCGTTTAGGGGTCACCACAGTGGACCATCAATCCACACAACAACTTAGCACAGGCTTTATACCAGATGACCTTCCTGACGTAGGGTCATCTGGTATAAAGCCTGTGCTAAGTTGTTGTGTGGATTGATGGTCCACTGTAATTTTACCTGCTGAAGTGTTGGGTGTACTCAAGCCAGACCAGTAACAAAGGGGTTCAAAAAGGAAGTTGAATTGTTTTATTAGACTTTTCAAGGAAGCTTGAAGGTACCAACTATGCTTATTGGGAGGGATCATTGGAAAAAGTGATGTCCTGATGTCCAGCACAATGCTATTTACATTAACTAAAGTTATCCATGGCTAATTTTAGTTGAATGTGTTACTGTATGTTTAATTCCAAGATTGTTGTGGTTTATGTCTGTGTGTATTTGTAAATTTGTTACTTCCCTTTTTTGCTGAAATGTTGCCAGTCACCTATATTCAGCGTATGTCTTGTCTGGAGAGGCCTTTATTGTTTTTTCTTTGGTGGTACTTCTTGTCCTGGTAAAGTGTGCAGTAGTTTGTCTTCTGTGAATTTGTGAGGCTAGAGCAAAGCTACAGTATGTGACTTTTTCTACTCCGATTGTGTCTGAATATGAAGCATGCTTTATTGTGAGTAAAAGTCTCTTCACTATAATGTGTTCAGTTTTTACGCCTATTCATCACAAGTTCCGGTTTGACTTGAACACTCCTCATTACAGTAAATACTACACTACATATGGTGATGTTTATTATGGAAGTTTGCAGCAGGGTTATAGCTTCTGCAGTCACAGGTATCTAAAATACAGTGTTAACAGTTTAGCAGTTTTTGGCAAGTTCTGATAAATCATAGCAAAGGGGTGTAGAGGTGTTCATTCATTCATTCATTTATTCATTAATCCTCTGTACTGTTCGTCCTGTGTGCGGGGTCATAGGGACCTGGAGCCTATCCTAAGAGACTTACAGTAGAGGCATGAGGTGGTGTACACTCTGGGCAGGGTGCCAATCCATCTCAGGGAACCCGCACACACTCATTCACACACTACAGGCAATATGCCCCAGAAGGCCAGTCAGTATAATCTGAATGTCTGTGGACTGTGGGAAGAAACCGGGGAACCCAGAGCACTGGGGTGCATGCAAACTCCAGTGTAGTACATAAATCACATTTCAATAACATATTATATATCAATAACACAAGGTTTAAAAGCCTCTCCCAAACAGTTCCAACATATTCCAAAATGACATGAACACAGTAGGCTGAATTAAATATATATTAAGACGGCCTATGCTATACCCTTTCAGCACTAAAACAATGAATGAGTTTACAAAACATTCAGCAAATTCATAGTATTTTTCCCCTTAACCTGAAAAGTAAAAGTATTAACCGATTAACTAATAATCACAATAAAGCACCATTTGAAGGTAAGTAAGATTTTGTAGCAGCATAAAGCAGAACTTCTCTTTTTTTAAATAAATGAATGCACATTAAATCTATTAATAGACCATATTACCAGGGTTGTGGGGTGTTATAGTCATTCACTTTCCCTTCCTCCAATTTTTGCAGTTATAAATACTCTCTCTCTCTCTCTCTCTCTCTCTCTCTCTCTCTGTCTTTCGTCTATATTCATAAAAAATTGGGTTTGTGATTAAAACAAATACTTTTTTTGTTGACAGAAGAGCATTTCTACATTCATTTCCTAAATTTTAATGTAAATATATTATACAAGTTAGAACATGGCACCTTAGGTGACAAACTGTCGTACTAGGGTCTTAGTAAACCTCATCTATGGATGAGATGCTACTGTAACTGATCACAGGGGGCAAGCACATACCCACCATCCCCTGCAGAGAAATTGATGTTCGGGAAACCTGGAGGTGCAGGATCACAGTGCAAACCACAAAGCCACTATGCAACCCTTAAAGTCAATGTAAACAATGACTTACATATGGTTGCATATCCCTTGCCATCACCAATTGGACACATGCTTTTTTGTATTGCTTTTCCAGGCTTTCTACTGATTTGCTGATTTCTGTTGTTTGTTTAGAAGGATTTCTCCATTCAGCCACCTCTTGGGTGCAAGCTCAATTGGCCTACGGTCTATGAATTGACTTGGACAGTCCAAAACTTTTCACTATTTTCCACCTGATTGTCCATTGTTGTATTGGCAATGTGTTTTGGGTCATTGCTCCATGATGCTCCATGATGGGAAGTTCCTCCCCACTAGATCGAATGCATTTCTCTGTAATTGGACAGACAGAATGTTTCTTGATTTCTGCAATTCATTCTGCCTCTACCATTTAGATCGTTATAGAGTCCATTTAGAGTCCATTCCAGATGCAGGCATGCGATCCCATACCGTGGTACTACTGCCAATGGGCTTGACTGTTGAATTTGTATGTTTTGGATTATGAGCAGATGCTATCTTTCTCATTACTTTAATAGAGTTTAGTCTTGGTTTCAGAACTGTGTGCTGTAGTTTTTTAAGACTTCCAATCAGATCTGTACTGCTAATGAATATCTTTTCGACTGTGCCCTGTGGAGGTTGGTGGTGATGTCACTGACTAGAAAAAAAGTAAAGTGTGTCTAAATTAGTAGTAATATTTTTTAAATATTAATTGTATTTTATTCTCATTAATCACATTTGCAAAATATGTAGCTTATATTTACATAATTAATATTCGCAGTGTTAATTTGCCTAAACAGATGAATGACATTCTTCAAGAAAGTGAGCTGTGTATAATTATTTATACATGCCATGTTCTGAATTCTAAATCAGACAAGGTACTTTTTACTTAAATAAAACACCACCACACCAATTTGATTGATAGTTCCTGAGGTGCATAATAAAAAAAATATGGATTTTTTTTTTTTTTTTTTAGTTTGTGTACATTTTTAAAAATGGGTATATCTGTTTTTGCAAATTAACCCATCGTGTCTTTTCTTCTGAATTTTATAGTTTTATTTTTTTTGGCACAAAATTACCTCAATAGCTATACCACATACAGTGGTACATCAGCATACAGATTTAATCTGTTCCAGGGGCTATTAAAATGTTGTATTGCCAAGAATCTATAAGGATCTTTCTCATGATGGGAACTTAAGCACTTTTATAAGTCACTCTGGCTAACTCATAGCTGCAGTGTATGAGTAAGACATGCGTAAAGGTAAATTTTAAGCATGTCTTACTCATACACTGCAGCTACACTGCAATATCCCATATCCCAACATCTGTACTATATTCCAACATCTGTACTATATTCCAACATCTGTACTATATCCCAACATCTGTACTACTGTTCTGTAATATGGTTTAATCAGCATCCAAATGGTTGCACAGAAGCTTTTTTCCCCCAGCGGTCTCAGTCAAGTGACTGATTACTAAACATTTGTCCTATAACAAGGTGTGATGAAGTACCATTGAGGATGACTAGGAAATCAGATACAGATGGTCTTTGTGAGTCAAGATTTCTTATTTCTCTTATTTTAATTTTACTTTTCAGCTTCTCTGTAAACACACATAGTTCTGCGGGGGGCTGTGAGTGAAAACTCTCTGCCAACACAAAAAACTAAATTATTGTTGCATAACGAGCCACAGGTGGAAGACATTAAATGTTACCTAATGGCTTCACCTGCCTCTTTCCATCTGCAGGTGATGCCTGACAATGCACCGATTGCCATGTATCTCCACAACCTGTCTCCGACCTGCAGATGAGTCAAATTTCGAATTCAAATTAAAATTTTTATTCGTCACATACACAACCATAGACAGTGTGATATGCAGTAAAATGCTTGCACGAATGTTTGTCACCTAAAAAGTAAGAGATGCAAATGCCAATAGCAAATAAAAAAACTACAATATAGAGTCATTTTGTTTCCATCAAATAAATTAAAGTAGAAAGTAGACATATGTAAAAATGTCAAGTATGAACTGTATAAATAAACAATCTGTATAAAGTATATGGAATGTGTAATGTGTGCAATGTGTAAACAGCAGCAGTATGTCATAGAATGTGAAATGAAATGAAATGAGGAGCATAAGTGGTATTGTTCATCTTTAAAGTGCAATTGTGCAATAGCAATCCTCATTTATATGTAAACAGAACCATAGATACAGTATATGTTCTGTGTGCTGCAGTTTTGTTGTGCAACGGTTATGCAATGTGCAACTGTTTAAATGTTCAGTGTGGTTGATTTGCTCCAACAAAAGCATAAAGAAAGTGTAAAGAAAGCATAGCAAGTCCAATCAGTTGAGTCCTACAGTATGTGGAGTTCTGGTTGAGACCTCATATAGCCTGCAGGAAGAAACTTCTCCTCAGTCTCTCCGTGTTGCCCTTCAAGGAGCGGAAGCGACCTGACCGCAATAGAGACAACAGTCCATTGTTGAGGTGGCTGAGGTCCTTCATGATCTTCCTGGCATTGGTCCAGCACCACTTGCTGTAGACTGAGTGCAGGTCAGGGAGCTTGGTACGGATAATGTGCTCAGCTGATCGCACCATCCACTGAAGAGCTCATCTGTCCTACATGGTGCTGTTCCTGAACCAGGTTGTGATTTTTCCCGTCAGGATGCTGCAGGAGTAAAAGTTCCTAAGCACCTTAAAGTGCAGTCTAAAGTCTCTCAAGCATCTGAGGTGGAAGAGTCGCTGCTGGGACTTTTTCACCACGTTGTTGATGTGACAGGACCAAGGTCCTGCATGATGTGAAGGTGAACAGAAGATCACCTTAGTTGTCAGAGATCAGGCCCACTACAAAGGGTGGCATCAGCAAACTTAATGATGTTGGTGGAATTGGTAGTGGCCACGCAGTCATAAGTGTACAATCAGAGGGCTCAGAACACAACTGTTAGAATAATTTTATATATAAAGGAGTTATTTCTACTCTCTTGCACTCTTCCTCATAGATCTGATATTAACGTGTTAAATCTTTCCTGCTGCTATCTTCATGTCTTCTCTTGCATCTGCTCTTAAAGGTGTGAACGCTCCCACGCTCACCTTCTCATTCTCTCTTTATGTCTCTCTCTCTCTCTCTCTCTCTCTCTCTGTGTCCTTCCCCACCCCAAACTCGAGCCAACATCTCGGACACCTCTCTGTCTTCCTCTCCTTTGATTCTTCAGAATCTCACCAGGACATTTACAGTGGTTCATGCTCTTTGTAGTAACATCTGTCAATGGCACAGGCGTTTGGACAAACATATAAAAACCCCATCTTTTGCTGTTAATAAACAGAGACCTTTCTGACAGACAACGTGTGTGTGTGTTTGACTGAGTCTCTCCTGGCGCCAGAAAAGCTTACCGAAGCACAGCGGACAGACCGAGCAACTCACTTCTTCTACTACGAAATTTTTAAAAATTTACAACAACCCTGCGGGGCTCCAGTGCTACGGGTGAGGAAGACAGGTCTACCTATCCTAACTGCTTGTGGTCTGCCAGTTATGAAATTGGAGATCCACTGGCACACCTGGGACTCGGAGATGGACCAAGTCCCAGGTGTTTCAGCTTGGTGTTGTGGAGGGAATTATAGTGTTAAACGCTGAGCTGTAGTCAACAAAGAGCATTTTAACATAATGCCCTTTTCTAATGTCCAGATGAGTGAGTATGTATGAAGGAGGTGGCATCATCTGTTGAGCAGTTTGGGCGGTAAGCAAACTGTAGTGAATCTAGTGTGTTCAGTAGTAAAGAGATGATGAGGTCTCTGAGCAGCCGCTCAAAGCACTTCTTTATTACTGAGGTCAGAGCTACAGGGCAATATTCGTTAAAGGAGGCAGGATGGGGTTTCTTTGGGACAGGAACAATGATGGACTCTTTAAAGCATGGGGGAAGTACCAATATGGATAAGGAGACGTTGAATATTTCTGTGAACACTGGTCTGCGCAGGTTCTGAGGACTCGACCTGGGATGCTGTCTGGGATACTGATGCTGCTTTCCTGTTGTTCACTCTCGGGAAGGCTCTTGTCACGTCATGCTCGGACATAATGATCATCATTAGCTGCAGCTGAAGCGTAGAAGGTATTCAGCTCGTATGCCAGAGACATGTCTGTGTTCGTCATACCTGATGTTGGTGCTTTATAGTTAGTTATTGTCCTTAGTCCCTGCTACAGGCTCCTAGGATCACTCTGTTGGAGCTGTGACTCTAGTTTCTTCCTGTAGTTCTGCTTTGCCTTCACGCACGTTCTATGACACAGCCTTGTACAAGTAATTTCCTAATCCTACAACAGCTTCCGTAACATGTTGATGTCATCAGAGCTGCGCTGGAACATGTCCCAGTCTGCGCTGTCGAGCACGTCCTGTAAAGCAGCCACCGATTGGTGCACGACCAGTGCACAACCTCCCTCTGAACCGGAGCTTCCTTTTTGAGCCTTTGTTTATATTTTGCCATGAGGAAGATTGTGGCATGGTCGAAATGGGGGGGCAAGATGGTCCAAAGTCCTTTCACCCCTAATGGGGCAGGTGATGTGCTAATAAAAGTTTGCACTGCGTGTTTGAGGTTGGTGCTGTTAAAGTGCTCCGCCACAATAAGCACCCTGGTGTTGTGTCTGGTGCTGTGTGAGTGCCTCATGCAGCTCACATAAGGCAGTGTCCATGTTCGTCTGAAGTGGAATATAAACACGCTGTTTATGACCAATGTAAACTTCCAAGAAAGGTAAAAAGGATGACATTTGATGGTCACTAGTTCCACACTGGTTGTGTAGGAGTACAAGAGAGGAACAATGCTTGTGCTGTTCAGTTGTTCACAATTGACCACATGTCGCCTTCCCTTGACTTCCCCAATTCCTGTGTTCTGTCGATGTGGGGAAATGAAAAAAACTCAGCTGGCTGAATTGCATGGTTTGGTACTGCGGGGTTCAGTGACGCAGAGGAAATTGCAGTCCCGAACTTTACCCTGGCCCTGAGGTCATCAAGCTTGTTTTCCAGCGAGTGGACATTGGCGAGCAGGATGCTACGCAGAGGTATGCCGTGTACATGGGCTCTCAGCCTGTTTCCAAAGCCGGCTTGTTTCCCCTGAGGCCGCCCCTTCATGTCGCGTCCATTGTTCTCCCTCGGGATCTCACTTGACCAGCTTAGATCTGGGATTAAAAACGTCAAATTGTGAGTACATTGTATACCAATAGAAATAAGAATTTCTCTGCCATACCTAATCAATAGTGAAGAATTTGCCAGTTTAAGGTTGCTAAAAGTTGAATTAAAAACAAAAACTAGGAAAAAGAGGTTGGAGCAGTCGTGGTGCCATCTTGTTCCAAGATGGCGCCGGTGAGGTCGGCTGCCGTCGCGACTGCTCCGACCTATTTTTCCTTGTTCTCGCTTTTTAAGTTAACTTTCAATAACTTTAATCCGGCTAATTCACCACCATTGAGTGCATTAAGTATGATAGAGATACTTTTATTTCTATTGGTTTACAATGTACTCACAATTCGACGTTTTTAACTCCGGATCCGAGCTGGCCGAGTGAGATCCTGAGGGAAAACAAAGGACGCGACGCGAAGTGGCGGCCCCGAGGAAAACGAGCCGGCGTCAGGAACAGGCTGAGAGCGCGTGCACACCGCACACCTCTGCCTAGCATCCTGCTCGCCAATGTCCAGTCACTGGAGAACAAGCTCGATGACCTCAGGGCCAGGATAAAGTTCCAGAGAGACATTCGGGACTGCAATCTTCTCTGCTTCACCGAGACATGGCTGAACCCAGCGGTGCCGGACCACGCCATCCAGCCGGCCGAGTTCTTCTCGGTTCACCGCATGGACAGGACACGGGACTCGGGGAAGACAAGGGGAGGCGGCGTGTGCTTAATGGTGAACAGCAGCTGGTGCAACAGCGCGAGCGTTGTTCCTCTCGCACGCTCCTGCACACCCAACCTGGAACTATTAACTATCAAATGTCGTCCTTTTTATCTTCCTCGGGAGTTCACATCGGTCATAATCAGCGCCGTTTATATTCCGCCACAAGCGGACACGGACACTGCCTTATGCGAGCTGCATGAGGCACTCACACAGCACCAAACACAACACCGGGACGCTGCGCTTATTGTGGCGGGGGACTTTAACAGTGCCAACCTCAAACGTGCAGCGCCTAACTTCCATCAGCACATCACCTGCCCGACCAGGGGCGAAAGGACACTGGACCACTGTTACACACCAGTTAAAGACGGCTACAAGGCACAATCTTGTCCACCGTTTGGGAAATCTGACCATGCCGCCATCTTCCTCATGCCAAAATATAAACAAAGGCTTAAACAGGTACTTCCGGTTCAGAGGGAGGTCGCGCGCTGGACGGACCAATCGGTGGCCGCGCTTCAAGACGCACTCGATGACGCAGACTGGGACATGTTCCGAAACAGCTCCGATGACGTCAGCGTGTTTACGGAAGCGGTTGTGGGATTCATCGGGAAACTAGCGGATGATACCGTACAGAAAACGACCATCAGAACGTTTCCCAATCAGAAGCCGTGGGTGGATAAAACCATCCGCGACGCTCTGAGATCTCGCGCTGCTGCCTACAATACGGGACTTGCTTCGGGGGACATGGACATGTACAAGGCTGCGGCATATAACGTCCGGAAGGCGGTGAAGGAGGCGAAGCAGCGCTACGGGAGGAAGCTAGAGTCACAACTCCAACAGAGTGACTCTAGGAGCCTGTGGCAGGGACTAAGAACGATAACGGACTACAAAGCTCCAACATCCGGTATGACAAACGCGGACACGACTCTGGCAGACGAGCTGAACACCTTTTATGCTCGCTTCGAGGCTGCAGCTAAAGACGTTAGCGTTGCTAATGCTAGCGCTGCTAATGGCTGCAGACAGGAAGTCATTGCCAGCACCGGAAACGCGTTTATCATCTCCGAGCATGACGTGAGGAGAGCCTTCAGGAGAGTGAACACCAGGAAAGCAGCAGGTCCAGACGGCATCTCAGGTAGAGTCCTCAGAGCCTGCGCAGACCAGCTAGCACCAGTGTTCACAGAGATATTCAACCTCTCCTTATCTCAGTCGGTGATCCCCACATGCTTCAAAGAGTCCATCATTGTTCCTGTTCCAAAGAAACCACATCCTGCTTCCCTCAATGACTATAGACCTGTAGCCCTCACATCAGTGGTGATGAAGTGCTTTGAACGGCTGGTCAGAGACTTCATCATCTCCTCACTACCAGACACACTAGATCCACTTCAGTTTGCCTACCGTTCAAACCGCTCTACAGATGACGCCATCGCTCATCTACTCCATACTGCTCTCACTCACCTGGACACTAGAAGGGGGAATTATGTGAAAATGCTTTTCATCGACTACAGCTCAGCATTTAACACCATAATTCCCTCTACACTCACCACCAAGCTGGAGCACCTGGGACTCAGCTCATCCTTGTGTCAGTGGATCTCCAATTTCCTAACGGGGAGACCACAGGCAGTAAGGATGGGTGGACATGTCTCAGCCTCCATCACCCTCAGCACTGGAGCCCCACAGGGTTGTGTTCTGAGCCCTCTACTGTACTCTTTGTACACTCACGACTGCGTAGCCACTACCAACTCCACCACCATCATCAAGTTTGCTGATGACACCGTCGTGGTCGGCCTGATCACTGACAACGATGAGACGGCCTACCTGAAGGAGATTGGAAATCTGGAGAACTGGTGTCAGACGAACAACCTCCTTCTCAACGTCAGCAAGACAAAGGAGTTGATAGTGGACTTCAGCACAAAGCAGAAGAGGAACTACCAGACCCCCGTCATCAACAAGAGCCCAGTGGAGAGAGTGGACAGCTTCCGTTACCTCGGTGTACACATCACGCAGGACCTGTCTTGGTCCTGTCACATCAACACCGTGGTGAAGAAGGCCCGACAGCGTCTCTACCACCTCAGACGCCTGAGAGACTTCAGACTGCCCTCCAAGGTGCTTAGGAACTTCTACTCCTGCACCATAGAGAGCATCCTGACGGGAAACATCACGACCTGGTTCGGGAACAGCACCATGCAGGACAGACGAACTCTTCAGAGGGTGGTGCGATCAGCTGAGCGCATCATCCACACCGAGCTCCCTGACCTGCACTCGATCTACAGCAAGCGGTGCTGGACCAAGGCCAGGAAGATCATGAAGGACCTCAGTCACCCCAGCAATGGACTGTTCTCTCTGTTGAGGTCAGGAAAGCGATTCCGCTCCCTGAAGGCCAACACAGAGAGACTGAGGAGGAGCTTCTTCCCGCAGGCGATACGGTCTCTTAATCAGTACAACACACAGTACTGATCCATCTTGCACATCCACACATGCTTCTGCACTCACTCTGGACACTCTGGACATTCAGGACATTTGCTCACTTGTCCTCACTGCACACCTGCTCACTCATGGGTAGTATGCACACAAGTCACTTTAAATATGCACACAAGCCACTTTAACATTTAACATGTCACTTTACTGCATATTTGCATATTAAAATAAAAATTTCAATATTTCAAAATTGGAATTTTTGAAATATTTCCACTTGTCCATTTGTACAATTAAAATTTTTTACTTACTTACATTTTATATTTTATATTCTTACATTTTAGATTTTATATTCTATATTTTATATTTTATTTAATTTTATTCTCTTAGGTCAGGGCAGTTGCCTAAGCATTTCACTGCATATCGTACTGTGTAGGATTGTGTATGTGACAAATAAAATTTGAATTTGAATTTGAATTTGTTAAAGAGTCATTCCCCTGATTGGAAATGCTGTTACAGACATCTGTGCACCTGGCCTGTGAATCATCTTGAAAACAGCTGAAGTGCCGGACACCAACGAGTGATTCCTGTGTTGGCATCCTTCATGCTGTAGAGCCACTGGAACAGGGTGTATCCAAATCAAGAGTGAAAGGGCACACCAGCAGGTAGTACTGAAGAGTGAGGATTTTTATGGTCAGGCACTCTTTTTCTATAGTGCTGTACTTTGCCAGTTTGCAGCTGATGTATAGCACTGGGCACTTGTTTCCCTTTACCACCAGGGACAAAAAAGCCCCCAGACCTCTGTCTGACACATCCATCTGCAAGTTCAGTTCACATGGCTCCATCCACTGGACTGGATCTGATGCCCCCTTTTTAGTGAAGTCACTCAGTTCGCTGGTGGCATCTGAAATATTAGACGCAAACCTTCTGTAGTAGCCAGCCCTAACCACTGCCTAAACCTCTTTTTGGTCTTAGTTCTCGGACAGACTGCAATCGCTGCAGTGTTATCAGTTTGGGGATGCACCTGCCCGTGACCCAAGTTGAAACCAAGGTACTTCCACCAGCCCATTTGCACACTTCTTTGGGTTTGGTGTGAACCTCACCCATTTCAGGAATCTCAGCACAGCCCTGAGATGTTGCATGTGTAGCTGCTAGGCATTACTATAGATAATTATGTTGTCTAAATATGCAGCTCTTTACAGAGAGTATGGATTTTGTCTATGAAACATTGCAGGAGCTCCAAACAAAACAAGACATAAGTGTTAGAAATTGGTTTAATCCAAACAGTATGGACAGAAACTGACAGACCCATTGGACTTGGGTACCAAGCCCACTGGACTACACTGATCACTGTGGGAATCCTCAATTACCCCATGTAAAGCATTGCCTTTAGTTCATTTAACATGATAAAAATATGATTATGCAATCTATATGGCCAACTGCATACCAATACACAGGGAAGCCTCTCTATGTGGTGCTCTATGAGGTTAGGAAACAGGAGAGAGGTGAAAAAACGTTGTATACCACATGGTTTGTGCTCGTATAATAATAATTAAGAAAGGGAGAACCACAAAAAAGGCTTGTGATACACTATGACTTGCACAATGCACTGCCCTCATGCAGCCTGTTCTAATGGCCTGAAAATATCCATACTAATTCTTTTGAAGGGGATCTCGATTAAGGGAAGTGGGTGCATTTGGAGCACAATGCACATCACTGGCATATGTGCATGAGAATGCCAGGGCAATGAAAACAAGACTTTAGACAGTTTAGTGTTTTATCAACCCCCTGGTGCCCTGTCATTGGATTGTGATAAGCCACTTGGAATAACAAGTCCTGGTGGCTTCATTGGTATCAGCAATTGTGTCACTTTATCCTTTGTCCAAGTCTCCTGCATCACTCGATATAGGCTGGCTTTAATAATTGCAAGTAGGCTAAATTTGAAAACAGCAAATTGATTTTACATAAACAAAGGTGCGTTTCAGGGTCTCAGTGGTTTCCACATGAGAGGAGCAGGGGCAGAGTCCCCCTCATCTTCGGTCTCTTGCTGACATAGAGCAGATGCCACTGGACCTGGCAAAACCTTGCCAACATTGTGCCTTTTGCACCACACCTACTTGTAGTGCAGATCCTATCCAGCATTCTTCCTATTAAAACTGCAAACCCTGGCCAATCGATCCCCAGGATTCGAGGATGGGTGAGCGCTACCTCCATTTAATGCTTTTTCCCATGAATTGAATGGTGATGTTGCAAACTAATATTTGTGCACATCACTGTGAACACACCTCACTTCACTAACTAATCATGTAGAAAATCGTAAAGGTGAAGAAGGATTGAAATCGGAAGAAGAAGACAACAAAATGCCCACATCTCTGTATTCCACCACTAGGTCCTCCCCGGACTCTGGGGCCTCTGTTAGCGATGCCAAATGATGGCACGGGACCCACTCTGCTGTTTCTGGTGGCAGTTGCATGATGGACCTATCCAGTACCATAAGCTCAATAACGGCCTCGGTGATACATTTCCCCACCAACAGGAACTGGCAGCAGGCAATCCCAGACCGGTGGCCTCTCTCCATCTGCAGAAGACACTCAACCACACCCCCACTGGCACACAAGGGTTCTGTGATCACTATCTTGATAACATTATGTGAAATAAAAGGTGTCTTCCATTAACAATGATAAAAATGTAGGCCTGTGTAGTAACCCTGATTCATGCTCTGTAGCAAGAGAAAGTGAATGTGGCTTGCAAGCACCTAATCTTTCAACGATAAACTTGGGGCTTATTATACAGATCAGCTACCCTACTGAGCTATCCAACTAATAACAATTTGTCATTGCATAAAGATAAACTATAAAATTACATAAGTTTACAAATTGCTTGGAAGCTGAAACATCCCGAGTAATTTTCTAGAATTATGGCATACAATTTGAATAGTTGAGTCTGAATAGCTCCCCTTTGTGAACTGGCATCATGACAGTTCAGTGCTCTCTGCTATTGGAAATGAAGCAGCATGTGTACTATAATGATAATGTCTCTGTACAAAATCAGAGATGAGGTAACACTGAATCTGCTTTTTAACTGATTATAAATATAGTTCACCATATAGGACAAGATATAAAAACAGCCTTCATACCAAAACGTTTTTAGAGCAGGTTTAAATATTCAATACTTGACTAACAATATTAGGGTATTCAGAAAGCTCAGAATACAAAGTTTATTATGTCTGCAGGAATGTTATTTTAAACAAGAAGATCCCATGACATGGCCTGAATTGAATTAATCATTTAATGTTAGAAAATTAATGAATGGTGCTGTCAGTAATCGTTTTCTTGCACGATGGACACAAATTACTCCATTTCAAATGTAGATAATACATTGGCTCCTGTACCTCTACACAGGAAAAAAAACACTATAGATAAAGGGTGGGTGGATATATAGGGGCATGCAAGGCAAACCGGTACTTGCACCGAAATTTCTCGTGAATTAAGGTGTTAAACCTGATTGACATTTACAGAAGACTTCAAACACAGTTTGGTGGTTAGATTCAAACCATTAGCTATATATTTGGACACACCAGTCACAGTTAAAACTGTGGCATTAGATAATTTAGTAACATCTATAATAGTCAGTTGTTATTGTTATAGAGGTTAGCTGTTTTGGAATAATTCTTGCAAAAACAGTATTGTCAAGTGCATTTGCTAAACCCATCAAACACCATGATGAAACTAGCTCTCATGATGACATTCCCAGTAAAACGTAACCAAAACGTACAACTGCTGCAGAGGAGAGGTTCATTTAGAGTCCCAAGGTTAATCCGAAATGATGAAATACAATCAAAAGAGAACTATGTAAGTAATATTTTGTAATATTTTTGCCATAAAGCACAAAAATATTGTGAATACAAAAATAAATGAATGCATCAACATAACCTTTACTTTTTAAAAGAATTTTAATATATATACTTTGATTAATAATTATAGTATCTGTCCCAATCTTGGCCAGAATTAACTCGGTTAATTTTAGACAGATTTTGTTTGGTTTAACTTTTCATTTTATTATCTTTGCTTTCTCATTTAACACTTTCCTTCAAACTTTCCAATTCTGCATTCCATTTGTCACCAAGCTTCCAGTCACAAATAACTTGTGGCCTGGTTGTTAATGCCATAGCAACAGGAATTGAAATAAAAACATAATCCCTACTAAAACCTACAATATATATGATTGCTATGTCAGTAAACTCAGGGCTAATCTTAGAAAAGCTCTCCGATTGGGTTTTTCAATACTGCAGTCAGGATTTAGCTCTGCAGAAGCAAAATACTTTAAATAAGAATCTCAGAATAAGGATACTGTCGCGTACCAACGGAACTCAGAAGAGACAGTCTCTGATGTTGGCCCGGCAGGGCGATTTATTCATAAAGTAGGGGACAACAAAAACACGGGGAACAAACAAAATGTGGAAATCAACACTGAAAATGAAATGCTGGAAAAAATAGGAAACCAAAAGCAAAGCGGAAACCAATAAAGAAACAGGCAAAAAGCGGAGCTGGCAGGAGGGAAAAAACGGGAGTGCATGGGAGACACGGAAGTACACTAAAACACGGAGACACGAAAACACGGAAGTACACAGAGGAGCGCGGAGCGAGGCAGACAACGAGAAGCTGAAACATACGGAAAAAACACGGAAATAAACACAGTGGAAGTACACTAAAACACGGAGATAAACACAGTGGAAGTCCTTAACTGAAGAGTTCGGGTCGCGTGATCAATCTCGGACGGCGTGCTGGTGAAAGAGTGGTGCTTTTATGTGCGCGTGTGTACATCAGCCGAATACGGAGCAGCTGTGTGTGTGGGTGTGTGTGTGAGGGACGTGCGTGCGTGCTAGAACTCGGGTGACGTAGGACGTGGTGCAGGGGCGGAGCCTGGTGTGCGCGTCACAGAACCCCCCTCTCCACGGACCGCTCCTGAGGGCCGGAGAGTACGTCGTCGTGGTGGGCGACCCCTACCCCTGGGGGCCGGCATCTGGGGCTGAGCCTGATGGAACTCGGCGAGAAGGGTCGGGTCTAGGATGTCATCCCGAGGAACCCAGCTTCTCTCCTCGGGACCGTACCCCTCCCAGTCCACCAGATACTCCAGATGACCACCTCGACGACGGGACCTCAAGATTTCGCGGACGGCGTATATCGTGCCGTCCTCCAGGTTGAGGCTCGGTGGGGGCTCCTGTGGATCGCCAGACTCTGGGGAAACAGAAAGTGAGGGGGTGTGGTATGGTTTCAGTAGGGAGACATGGAATGTGGGGTGTATTCTGTAGGTGCGTGGAAGACTTAACTTAAATGTGACTGGATTGATCTGGGACAGGATGGTGAAGGGACCAATGTATCGGGGTGACAGCTTCTTGCTGGGCAGACGAAGGCGGATGTCCCGGGTTGACAGCCAAACTCTTTGCCCAGGTCGGTACGTTGGGGCCGTAGACCTCCGGGTGTCGGCTGTGATCTTTTGCCTTCTGACTGCCCTCTGAAGCTGCCGGTGCGCTGCTGCCCAGACCCTCTCACTCTCCTGGAACCAGTGATTCACTGCGGGGACCTCGGAGGTTTCTCCGTTCCAGGGGAATAGCGGGGGTTGGTGACCGAGTACGCACTGAAATGGGGTTAAACCAGTAGCTGGACTCCTGAGAGAATTTTGGGCGTACTCGGCCCAGACGAGGTACTGGCTCCAGGAGTTCTGGTGGCCGTGGCAGAAGGTACGTAGGTATCGACCTATCTCCTGGATCTTCCTCTCGGTTTGGCCATTGCTTTGTGGGTGGTACCCTGACGACAGGCTCACCGTCACTCCCAGGAGTGTGAAAAAGGCCTTCCAGAACCGGGAGATGAACTGGGGACCCCGGTCTGAAACGATGTCTTCCGGGATGCCAAAGTTACGAAATACCTGTTCGAACAGGGCCTCCGCCGTCCTCTGCGCTGTCGGGAGACCTGGGAGTGGAATAAGGCGACAAAATTTTGAAAAGCGGTCCACAATGACGAGCACACAGGTGTTACCTTGAGACACGGGGAGGTCCGTCATGAAGTCTATGCCCAGGTGTGACCAGGGACGTCGAGGAACAGGTAGCGGCAGCAGTTTTCCTGTGGGTAGTTGCCTGGGTATTTTGGACTGAGCACATGCCCGGCATCCCCGTACGTACCTCTGCACTTGTTCTCTCATCCGTGGCCACCAGAAACGCTCGCGGAGAAGGGAGAGGGTTTGGGTGACCCCCGGGTGACCGGTGCCAAGTGAGGAGTGTACCTGGTGGATAAGGTGTTCTCTCTCTGGTTCGGGGACGAAGGAAAGCTGTGGTGGACAACCGGGCGGAGAGGCGCTGGGGGAATGGCTCTGGGAATCGGAGCTGCCTTCCTCCCATTGTATTGGTGAGACGAACAGAGTTGTCGGGAGGATGTTCTCTGGGTGTTCGGCCGTTTCCTCGGGATCGTGAACCCTGGAGAGCGCGTCGGCCTTGACATTCTTCGTTCCTGGCCTATAAGAAATGGAGAAATGGAATCTCGTGAAGAATAAAGCCCACCTTGCCTGTCTGGAGTTCAAACGTTTAGCTTCACGTAGATACTCCAAGTTTTTATGGTCAGTTAGGACCAGGAACGGATGGATCGCCCCCTCTAACCAATGCCTCCACTCCTCCAGGGCCAGCTTGATGGCGAGAAGCTCACGATTTCCTATATCGTAGTTCCTCTCCGCCGGTGACAGCTTCCTGGAAAAGAAGGCACATGGATGGTAAGCTGGATCCTTCCCCTGCTGCTGTGACAATACCGCTCCCACCCCGGTTTGTGAGGCGTCGACCTCTACGAGAAAGGGATGGTTAACGTTTGGAAGGGTGAGGATCGGGGCAGTGGTAAAGGCCTGTTGTAAATGTGACATGGCATGTGTAGCCTCAGGTGACCAAACTAGCTTCTTGGGCTTACCCTTTAGGAGGTCCGTGAGCGGGGCGACTTTCATACTATACCCCTGGATGAATCGGCGGTAGAAATTCGCGAAGCCCAAGAAGCGTTGGAGTTGTTTAATATTGGTTGGGGTAGGCCACGATCGGACAGCCTCTACCTTCCTCTCATCCATCTGAATCCCCCTTGGACTGATGTTATAACCCAAGAAGGATATGGAGGACTGATGGAAGAGGCACTTTTCCGCCTTGAGGAACAGCTCATGAGATCGGAGTCTCTTAAGCACCTCAGTTACATGTCGGAGGTGCTCCGAGGGATCCCGCGAGTAGATAAGTATGTCATCGATGTAGACGACCACAAATCTACCCACACAATCCCGGAACACCTCGTTCATATAACCCTGAAAAACAGACGGAGCGTTCACTAGGCCGTACGGCATCACCAAGTATTCATAGTGACCCGTAGGAGTAATGAAAGCAGTTTTCCACTCATCACCTTCGCGAATGCGAATCAGATTATATGCGCTCCGGAGGTCTAGCTTCGTGAAGATAGTAGCTCCACGGAGCTGTTCCAGAGCGGAGGGGACGAGAGGAAGGGGATAACTGAACCTTACCGTGACCTTATTTAGCGCCCGATAGTCGATGCACGGCCGAAGGCCTCCGTCTTTTTTGGCCACAAAGAAGAAGCTAGAAGCAGCAGGGGAAGTCGAAGGTCTAATGAAGCCTTGCCGAAGGGCCTCCTCAACGTACGTCTCCATTGCCTTCTGTTCCGGGAGAGAGAGAGAGTAGATCTTACCTCGTGGCACCGGTGCACCTGGAAGGAGGTCGATGGCGCAGTCCCATGGCCGGTGTGGAGGTAGTTGTGTGGCTCGGACTGGGCAGAAGATGTCCAGAAAGCTGGAGTATGCCTCTGGAACCTCGGGATGATGCACTTCGGCTGGACTCTCCACGGAGGTCGAGTTGAGTGGTAGGGCTGGGACCCGGGAAAGGCAGTGAGAGAAACAGCCGGCGCCCCACTTCAGGATCTCCCCATCCTTCCATGAGAGGATCGGCTCGTGGAGAGTGAGCCATGGGCGCCCTAGAATCAGGTCTGACGTAGATCTTTCGAGGACCAGGAATCGGATCTTTTCCTCATGCAGCCAGCCGACCTGCATATGCAACGGAGGAGTGATGTAACGAACCAACCCCCCCGCAGGGGGTGCCCCCGTCACACAGCAGATCTGAAGGGGAACAGGGCGGAGTTCAAGGGGAACCTTGAGCTGGCGGCAGAGTGTCCTAGAGATGAAGTTCCCAGCGGAACCCGAGTCCAGGAGAGCCTTTACTGTGGGAGACATGGTGGCATGGTGGACAGTGACATTCATAGTGAGTGGTTTGGCATGGGGACATTCATGACTGACGTTACTCACCAGAGGTCTCGCTGGGCGCCGGGGGCATGACGGTAGTAGGTGCCCCCTTTCGGCGCAGTATAGGCATAACCCCGAGTCCAGCCGGCGTTGTCTTTCCTGAGGAGAAAGTCTGGCTCGGGTTTGGTTAATGTCCATTGGTTCGGGTACTGACCTGGGGTCTGGTGAGAGAAGGGCTGGTTGGAATTGAACCGGTGCAGGAAGTTCGGCAGCGCAATCCTGCAAACGGTTGGCGACTCTGAGGGTGAGCCGTATGAACTGCTCCAGCCCAACAGAGTCGTCGTGGGTCGCCATCTGCAGCCTCAATCGTGGTGCTAGCCCCTGCCGGAATTTGGTTAAAAGGGAGAGCTCGTTCCACCCACTGGCGGCTGCAAGGGTTCTAAAGGAGAGAACATAATCGTGAATGGAACCCTTACCTTGTTGCAGCCGGAAAAGTTGGTCCCCAGCGGTGGTAGAGCTCACCGAGTAATCAAATACTTCCCGGAAATGCGCAGTAAAGTGCGCATAATTGTGGACGACGGGTCCATCCTGTTGCCACATTGCCTGTGCCCACTGGAGAGCGCGTCCAGTCAGTAGCGAGACAATGTAGGCAACCTTGGATCTGTCAGATGGGAAGCGCAGGGGCTGCATGTCAAAAAATATTGAGCACTGCAGAAGGAACCCATCGCAATTCCCCGCTTCACCAGAGAAGGGCGGCGGTGTAGCCACGGGACTGGTAAGCGCACCGGGGGAAACCGGGGCAATGGCAGCCGCCATGGGCGCAGTGTGTGGAGCCGGGGGAATCGGTGGAGTGACTGTGGGTGCAGCAGGTGGTGTAGTGGCGGAGGTTTGTGGTGGCAGAAGACGCTGGAGAGTGGTGATCAGCTCAGAAATCAAATTAGCACTTGCCGGGTCCATAATTGTGCCGGTCCGAGATTCTGTCGCGTACCAACGGAACTCAGAAGAGACAGTCTCTGATGTTGGCCCGGCAGGGCGATTTATTCATAAAGTAGGGGACAACAAAAACACGGGGAACAAACAAAATGTGGAAATCAACACTGAAAATGAAATGCTGGAAAAAATAGGAAACCAAAAGCAAAGCGGAAACCAATAAAGAAACAGGCAAAAAGCGGAGCTGGCAGGAGGGAAAAAACGGGAGTGCATGGGAGACACGGAAGTACACTAAAACACGGAGACACGAAAACACGGAAGTACACAGAGGAGCGCGGAGCGAGGCAGACAACGAGAAGCTGAAACATACGGAAAAAACACGGAAATAAACACAGTGGAAGTACACTAAAACACGGAGATAAACACAGTGGAAGTCCTTAACTGAAGAGTTCGGGTCGCGTGATCAATCTCGGACGGCGTGCTGGTGAAAGAGTGGTGCTTTTATGTGCGCGTGTGTACATCAGCCGAATACGGAGCAGCTGTGTGTGTGGGTGTGTGTGTGAGGGACGTGCGTGCGTGCTAGAACTCGGGTGACGTAGGACGTGGTGCAGGGGCGGAGCCTGGTGTGCGCGTCACAGATACCAAACTACATTTATCTTTGTTTCTGGTGAAACATTAAGGGTACAGCCTGGAAACAACAGTGGCGTAAACCTTTAAAAAATAAACGGTACTGAAGTAGCATTAAAGCTATAAACGTGAGAAAAATCTAATGTGATTTATCCCCGATTTTACCACCTCCATGTGATTTGTTGAGTTTAAGACCTAAAAGCATTTTAATGTGACATTTGTAGATTGAAACAAATATGTAGTGAAAGTATCCGAGGTGTTACACATTAGGGCTTGAACGGCTGATATGACGTTGAATGGCTGATACATGATATTTGTTTTACTTTCTTTCTTGTCTGCATTGCACCCCTAGAACATATTTACTTTCATACCTGACTATTTCTTTGTCTTCGTTTAAGGGATTTGTTTTTAAGCCACAAGTGCTAGTTCGGTGTACAGGTATTGACCAATTATGGTGTAGATGCTCAGAGCATGCTCAGTAGCCATTTCTTGTTTTGCTGTTTTTTTATTTTGAATAAATATATAATATATATATAATTCAATATAATTCCATATAATTCAATATAATTCCATATAATATATGGAACCTCGGATTGCGAGTAACGTGGTTTATGAGTGTTCCGCAAACCGAGCAAAGATTTGTAATAAATTTTTAATCGGAAACCGAGCAAGTATTAGTTCACGAGTGCCGTGTATCATGTATCACGCATGCGACTCTTATTTTCGCTTATCTGTTGGGATTTATTTGTACTTTTTTTAAAGGTAAAGTGCAGATTAATTTGTTTTATTTTCATTTTATAGATTGTATTAATTATTTTTATGTATTTAATTTTTGGGGCTGTGGAACGAATAATTTGAGTTTTCATTATTTCTTATGGGAAAATTATGGTTTGGTTACGAGTGTTTTGGAACTCGAGCCCACTTCCGGAACGAATTATGCTCGTAATCCAAGGTTCCACTGTATATAGAGCTCAGGATTGTGCAGTATAGAGTGACATATCCTATGTAGGCCAAGAAATTGCTCAGATACACATGATCACAAGTTTCTATTGTTGTTTTGGGTTGTTTCTATGACCAAAAATAATAATATGCTCATTTTGAGAGTTTTGGTGACGTCCTTCCCATATTCCGGTAGTGGTAAAATTTACTCTTTATAAACATAATAACTTTGGTTCTACGTGGCATAACCAAAAACCCAAATATACAGTTTTAAGTCTGAAGCGTCCAAGTTAACACACACCAGCAAGGGTTTCATATAAGAAGTTTTTTTTTTTTTTTATCGTCATTGACCTATGCTTGGGTTTTAAGGGTTAAGGAAAAGCCCAGACATAAAAAAACATGCATCCAGCTACAATTAGCTCTCCTCATTACGTTGCAATAATTTATGCTACAATTTGATTACACTGTATATTTGCATTACTTATGACCAAAATATACATAAGCTACACTTAAAAAGAAAAAAAAAATTGTCCTTTTGAGAGACAGAAGATGTGTAGATTGAGAGTAATTTGTTATTGTGGGACAATGCTGCAATCACCAATCCAATGTAAAATCAGCAGGGCCATGCACTCTGTAATTGACTAGTAGGTTTAAAGCAGCTGGCTCTTTCATGTGATGAGCAAGCAAAAGTAATACACCTGGCATTACAGCATTCTACTTTGCTTTGTCTGTCATCACTTTCTTCTCAATGATCTTTATGCAATATGAATGAGGAATACAGTTTTTTTCTGCCGATTATAGAATGCCTGTCTTCACTTTGTTTATTGGATTTTTGTGCTTTGTGACAGATTTTTTTTTTTTTATCATCAAGAAGTAAAATGTGTTTAAAGATAGATCTGCCTGTCTGCTGCCTTGGCATTGACAATCCTTGAAACAGTCTTCTGTTTGGCTATTCTCTACGCTGACAGCACAGTGACAGTGTTCCTGGATGTCAGATTTAGACCCTGATTCAAAGTTGATTCTCACCCATTCGCACCCTAGTGCCACAGTCTAAAAGAAAGAGAAATACAAGAAGCAGTAGATAAAAAAGGTCTCTATGCAAAAGGCCATATAACCAACCTAAAACCTGGACAGCATGTTACCATAATTTATGGATGTCTGCCATTTTACCTACACTTGTCTGCTTGGTCCACAATCGTATTTACATCAAATACTTCAGTCACTTGGCATTTTGGCATGTCATACATATTCATGCAAAAGTGCTCACTACAGCCCCTGGTGGTCATATTGTGTCTATAGAACTCTAGTTATATAGTCAAGACCGTAAGCCCATATGTTTATATGGCTGTGTGTGGCCTTTTCCCCATAATTTTATGACAAATTAATGAAATAAAATGTTGATTTCAAGTGTTAAATTTGCATTTAGATGGTTATGGGAACTCTCGATATGTTTCCGTCATTAGGCTGAAAAAAAAACCTTTTATAGAGATATAGGAACTTCAGGAGTGTTGAACTAAGTCAACAATTCATCACATTGTTCAAGAAAGAGAGAAATAGCAAGGTCAAACGGCCCTGAAGATAACAGATGACAACTTGGTAGAATTCTTTCCTTGGTGATAAAATAAAAACCAAGCCAAGTAAAAAAAAAAAACTCTTAGGTAGGTATATCATTGTCTACAGTCATGAGATACATTAACGACTGTAATATAGAGGGTTTACCTCAATATAGTGTACAAGCCACTGCTAACACTCAAAAACAGAAAGGCCTAATTAAACTTGGCTAAAAAACATCTGAAAGTGCCTGCCCAGTTCTTTGAACAGAAGAAATCTAGATTAACTTGCATTAGAATGAGGGGCGAGACGAGTATATAGAAGGAAAGGAAGGCTGATGATCCAAAACCTAGACAGATCATCTGTCAAATATGGTGGCGGCAGTAATATAGCATGGGTGTATATGGCTGATAATCGAACCCAGTCACTGGTGTGAACTGTGAATGAACTGCTAGTGTCTTACGATCTGCAATGCCTACTTCAATCCGAGGATGCAGGCTGCTTGTCAGTACCGCATATTATGAAAACTTGAGCAGGGGCGGAGAGTTTTCTTACAAAGCCAGTTAATATTCAAGACTCACAGTCTCAGTGTTTAGGTCTAAGCTGAAAACCTATTTATTTAGCCAAGGATTTTTGTGAATAAATTGTTAGCAAAGGCGCAGATCTGGGGGACTCAGAGTATTGGATGTGGAGTATTGTGAAGTGGTATGTTTGGATGCAGTCTTCCCCAGCATGAGGTTTATTGATGGTGAGTGACTGGTTGCTATACTTCCCAGGGAGCCCTCATGTCTGTGTTTCCTTCTGGCTCTCCCTATTAGTTATGCTGTCATAGTTAGTCCTGCTAGAGTCCCTGATTGCACTCTGCACTAAATATACATTCACCTTATACATTATGTGACTGCAATCAATCCTAAATGTTATTTCTGTTTCTCTTCTCTCTATTTCCACCTCTCCCTGTCTCTCTCTATTGAGCTACATATGGCGCTCCTGAGCTCACAGTGATCCAGACCCCCTCTGCCCTCTGGAACTGTCTGACTCACCCTGGTGCCCTGCTTCTGGCTGAAGATCTTGTTGCATTCAGTAGTCTGCTTGGGATGCACGTGGCAACTGGGAAAGGTTCCATTTTCCACAAAGACGGTCCTGGCCTCAGCTCATGCAGGCAGCTGTTCTTTGAGGACCTGTGTCTGTCGCTCAATAGTTTAGCGCTGGAATTTCCGACAGTTTTGTACCTGAGCCTCTGAAAAACAATTCCTGCTATCCGTTATCACCCAAATGAGTATGGGATCCCTGTTAACCCTGATTCCTCTCAACGTTTCTCCGCATTACCATCTCAGGATGTTTTTCCTTGCCCCTGTTGCCCTCAACTTGCTCATCAGGAACGATCTGATCATTTTGATCCATCCATGTATTTTGGAGTATTTCATACTCGTTTTCAGAATTTATTTTGATTTTGCTTTGCAACAATGACTATTGTTAAAAGCGCTATAAAAAGGAAAGAAAATTGAATTGGTGTTTGTTGATGATGTCCTGATAGAAGTTGCAGGATGAAATCAGAAGTGTAAAGAGGTATATTTCATGCTCAGACTATGTCAAATGCTGAAAAACTGATAGAAGAGCACTTTAAAATACAAATGTGTACTGATTCATAATGTACCAGGGAAGCAGCAAAGGAGCCTTTTACAGGGAAAAAAGGGACTTTCCCTAAATGGTCCCCTGATTTCACTCCAACTGAACATGCTTTTCATTTTCTCTAGACCAGGGCTCTTCAACTCCAGTCCTGGAATGCCAACTACAAATCCAGCACAGTTTGTAGATGGCCAACACCTGAACATACCCACTGAACCTGGTAATTAACTGTTTAGTTGAAATAGCTGTATTTGAGCGGAAGAATCACCAAATTGTGCTGGACACTGCCCCTCCAGGACTGAAGATGAGGAGCCTAGACAAAACTAAAAGCCCTACAAACAAGCAGCAACTGAATGTGGGTGCAGAAAATGACTAAGCATCTGTAAGGAGGAAACTTCGAGTTTAGTGATGTTTATGGGTTCCAGAATTCATTGACCACAAATGATTTACATCCATTAAAATCTAATCATTAAATTTATATTTGTCAGTTTGTCCTATTACGTTTGAGCCTATGACAATGAAGGGAATTTGTATATGTAAAATGAATAAAGGGCTAATGCAGGGATAATAAAGGGTTTAAAGGGTTATATCTTTATCTTATCTCATATAAAGGGTTAATATTTGGTAAAAACCCTTGAATTAAAGCTGAAAGTCTTCAGCTTCACCTTCAATCACATCTTAATTGCTTCATTTACCTTTAATTTTATTGCACCTCACATGTGGAATTTCTGGTCTACATTTCCAGGGTGTTGCATTGAAATAAAAGTTGATCCTGTAATGTTATGTCCAGGTATGCAGTTATCCAATTTTCAGTCAACAGTCAAATCTTCTCTGTCTTACAATAGCTAGAAACTTGTGGACAGGGAAAGGACTATCATATGTACAGTATGCTTGCTCTATAAACAGCACAGTTTTGCTTTTTGGACTGCCAGCTTTGATCCCCCGATGAAAGGGTATTCCTGTTGCAATAAAGTCATTTGTCCAGGGATATACTGTGGTTACAGTATATCCACAGTTTTTTTTTTATTTTATTTTTTTTTTTGAGTTTTTATTGACGTAAAAGGGTGCACAGGTGTCTCTGCATGTCTGCAGGCTGATATCCATGTTATGTGCTGTATGTTTTAATGGTTTTTATCATATATTTTTCATTCAAAACCCTAAAAAATATTCACCATTATGCAATATTTAAAATGTTTCAAAAGTCACATGTTCAGAAAAAACTTTCAATGATATTGCCATATTGACTGTAAATGAAAGAACAATTTACATTGAACAATATTGACTTTAAATGGCAGAGATCCTATTCCAAATCATGTAAAAATGAAGACCTTATTGGTCTCATGCCATTACTGTAGCAACTTTAAGGTAGGCCTGCAACAGCAGAATACTAGATTCCATATTTGTCAGTGAAAGACAGAAATCTGCGGGATGCAGGCTCACCCATACTAGACAAATACAGAGATTTTTGAGAAAAAACTCCTCAGCTTTATACCATCTCTAGCTGTCCATCGTTGGTAAGTCTATGCCTATGATATCATCAGATTCCTGTTCTTGGCAGACGGGAGTGGAAGTGGAGCCTGGTGTGTTCCTCAGCTGTTATAGGATTATAGGACAATTATAGACAATTATATAGACATCCAGCCTGATATGTATAGATGTTCCTATTACGTACCACTGTGTGTGTGTGTGTGTGTGTGTATTTATATATACAGTATATACTGTATAGCGAGAGAAAGTATCCTGGTGTCTTAATGGTGGCACAAGCATATTAAATGGGTAAATGAACTTAAAAAAAAAAAATATATATATATATATATATATATATATATATATATATATATACAGTATTGCTGTTGTTCTTCTTTCAGCTCCTCTCCTTTAGGGTTACCACAGTGGATCATCCGACTTGCATATTTGATTTGACAGGTTTTAGATAAGGATTGAAAAATATAGAACGTAATTTAAGTTCTGATAATCATAATCTGAGCTGTTTAACATAAATATATGAAAAGCTTTTCTAAGAGCACAAGCATAAAATACTGGTAAATAGACCGAGATGACAAAAGAACAAAAAGGTGCAGTAGAAAAGGAAACAGGATGATTTAGTGAAACTTGAGAGACAACTTGGCTATATTGTTGCAGGTGTTTCAGTTCTGGTTGGACTGCAAAAGCATTTGTGACCAATTAAGCAAGACTCTAATTTATGGGGTCAATTCCATTTAATACAATACCATACACACATGGACAAAATTGTTGGTACCCTTCTGTCAATGAAAGAAAAACTCACAATGGTCACATAAATAACTTTAATCTGGGGTTAGAAATAATTAAAGTTATTTCTGTGACCATTGTGAGTTTTTCTTTCATTGATCGAAGGGTACCAACAATTTTGTCCACGTGTGTATAATAGTACTTGTATTCAACTACTTACATCTATGAATACACTAAAAAGGAGGAAGACATACAACTTCATGTTCATCAGGAAAAAAACCTAAGCAGGTAGAATCTAAAATATGGCTCTGGGATTTTTGCTACAATTTCTGAAATTCTTTGCGTGTAAAAAACACTTTCCTAGTGTTGGATGCATATTGCTCATGACTCTGGAACATCTGCTACTCACTTCTCTTCTCCAGCTCTGTGATGTTTGAGAAACACTGGTAAGGAACTGAAACTTGCTCTCTGATGCCCAGTTGATCTGTTTCCATGACAACAGCCATAGAAGGATGGCAGCAGTCTACATTGTGAAGCACATCACAGCGTGTTCCAGCGATGGACAAGTAGCTGGTCATCTTAGCGTCTCCAAGTTTCCTTAAGGGTAGGTGTGAATCATGCAACTTAAAAAATAAATAAATAAATAAAAATTCTCACCACTCCACAGTAGAACTGATGAGGATCCTCCTGTGAGTGGTGAAATATTTTCAGGATTATAGCTCATGTACTGTATAACTACCCTAACATTCTACTTTTGAGACAATTTAAACACAGATGACTAAAAACCTTCAAACAGTAGAATCGTGTTTTTTTTTTGTTTTTGTTTTTTTACATTTCTTGCTGGGAAATAGGGATATTAGACCATTAAAAGGCAATGAACATTTGTAATTAAAAAAGACTGGATCTGGTATGGAAGTGCTGTAAAACTTGGCCTTTTAGGGATTTGCTAATAATGTTAAGGAATTATTTGTTCAATTGCAAGAGGCTCAACTGCTAAAATTAAAAACCTGGTGAAGACTCTCATAGGAAAAGTTCCAGGGCCATGAAAATGCAAATGATGGAATAATTGTGCCCCGTGGTAAAATTAATATACAGGATGCACAATAAATGCACAACATTACAACTATAACACCAGCTGATTCTTTTAATCCCAGATAATTGAAACTGATTGTGTTCTTGCTTCCAATAAATGCTGTGAAAGTGTTTAGATGATAAATAAGTTAAAGGTTATGGCAGTAAAAAAAATAACATTTTCCTACAAAATGGAAAATTGTATTTATTATCTCATTAAATACCTGACATTCCCCGTGGCAACGGTGCCTACAAAAAAAAAAAAAAAAAAAAAGATTTTATGAAAAACAGAACAACGTACATGTGAGGGAGTATACTATATAAGATACTGTATAGCTGTGGACTTACGTATATAACTGAGGAGACCTGTTCAATCACTCCAGCTCTCTGGCAGGTCTTTGATTTGGTTGAGTACAAATGCTAGTAGCAGAAAATGTGTTTTTTTTTTCTTTCTTTCTTTTTTGGACAGTTGTGATAATTATTTTAAATCATACATACTGTACATATATACATACAGTACACACTTCAGAATAATAAAAACTTATCTAAATATTTTAATACTTTTTGCTATATGTTACATATTGATATATACAATGTGATCTATATTCTATGATTATATTTTTCTTTTCCTGAAGCTGACTCTGTATGTATGCATACAAACTATACTGTTTCTAACATTACTGATTATATTCAAATAATTTTTAAAGAGTTTTCATACCAAATAACTGACTGTTTAACTGTAACCCTAACCCTATTTTGTTACTCTTTAGTGCTTTTTATAGAAGTTTCTTTTATTTAGAAATGTTAATAAAGAGGGATCTTTGCTTATGAGATTTTTTGCATGTGGCCGAGATGTTTGCAGGGCAATGTAATTAAAACAGCTCTTCGGTTTTACTGAACATGCTGGAGAATATGAGTTCTTCTGGTAACTTTGTCACACACCTTTTTATTTTCAGCCCAAACCCAGGAGTCTACTTTACAGGCATGCAAATATCCTTCTGTAATGTTTTATTCATTCATTGTAATGTTATTTGTTATTTAAGTTATTTATTTAAGTTATGTTTGGAAAAGGTTTTGTACATAATAATGCAGACCTGATAATCATATAACAAAATTTGTACTAAAGATAATGTGGTGCCTAAGACTTTTACACAGTACTATCTATCTATCTATCTATCTATCTATCTATCTATCTATCTATCTATCTATCTATAGTATCTATAAAAAATTACAGTATAACTTTTTTTAGTATGCCATTATTTATTTAATAAAAAGAAGCCAAAAGCAAAAAAAATATTCAATAGCTTTTAGGGCTACCATTGGCAGCAGTAATTTGAAGTAATCATTTTCTATAACTTAATCTGTCTTTCAGTGGTTTTGTAGGAATTTTGGCTCATTCTTCTTTACAGATTTGGCCAATTTTCTTCTTCTGTCCAGTAAGATCAAAAATTTTTTTATTATATTTTTACACAGAACACACATAATTTAAGGCGGCGGCGGGGGGGGGGGGGGGGGGGGGGGGTATATGGTATGGATATATATGGATATATGGTAACTCCATATAATAGCTACCATATAAGGTAACTTTCCTGACCTCAATTTGCAACAGAAAAATGAAGAATTTGTAATTTAATAATGTAATTTAAAACTGCACTGCCAGCTCCACTCACTATCACTATTATACTGGATAGAAAACGTTTTTTTCAGTCTTCACCTGTCCATTTAGGCTCACCATTCATTTAAGTTTAATGGTGTCTAATAAGTTTCAATGACGAAAAATGAAATTTTTTGTAAAATGTTGAGAGAAAAAAGTGTTTGTGAATTTACTGCCAGATGATTGACCAGCCACATGTGCGCTTGACAATCATGACACCACTGTGTTTTTCTTATTTTTTGAAAGCCCAAAATGAAATGTATGTCAAAACCAAGACAGTCCCATTGCCAACCAAATTTGGTCCCAGCCACAGTTAGCGCTCATTAGCTTGTGAGTTGAGCAAGCCATGTTATGCCAAGCCATGTCAACACCCCTGAAAATCATTCGGTCAGTCTAGTTAGCATGGCAGTGCTGCTGAAAGATGTCTGCCCAGCTAATGCTAACCGGGCAGGGACCATCTATATAGATATAGAAGAACAAAGGGAGAAAAAAGGAGAAAGCGTTTATTTTGACTGTCAGGGCTTTATAACAAAAAATGCATACAATATTTTTTTTGTATCTCACCAGTCTTCCACAAAAAAAGAAAAAACATTTATTATGGTACAGGACAACTGAAAAGCACAAACTTGAGTCTTGCAGATATTCCATAACATTAAACATTACTGCAATTTACAAGGAAATTTAAATATTGCTGACAAATCAATATATTATAAAAGGAAAATATCTGACAATCATAAAGTTTAAATATAATAATATTTTACATTATTATTATTATTATATGTACCGCTGTTGTTTGTTTGTTATTGTAATTAGTTTTTTTGTCTGCTATTTATTATTCCTGCTTTATTTTATTATTATTAATATTAATTTTATTTATTTATTTTGCATTGAGGGGCATCCTCAAATAAATAAATAAATAAATAAATAAATAGATAAATGCAATAAATGCTATTTGGCTAAAACGTAATAAAGTATTGTAAATAACCACTTTACAACTACTAAAGTATTAGTATAAAATATAAAAAGAAAACAAGACAGTTTTTTAAAATAATATACTGTATAATTAACACACCAGTTTGGAAACTGTTGAAGAGAGAGTTCTTTAGTCTTCGTTTGAAGCCAGCCAATGATTCGGCTATTGAGACAGCCGGAGGGAGATCATTTCACCACCTGGGGGACAGAGAAGAGTCTTGATGCAGAAAAGCATCTCAGAACACACAACATATTAAACCCTGAAGTGGATGAGTTACATCAGCAGGAGATCAGTGGTTTCTGAACTGGTATGTTTGGATGCTGTCTTCCCCCACCCTAATTGATCATTCAGATTTATTGACAGAGGAGTGACTGGTTGCTTTACTTCCCAGGAAGCCCTCATGTCTGTGTTTCCTTCTGGCTCTCCCTTTAAGTTATGCTGTCATACTTAGTTACTGCTTGCACTTTACAAAATATACGCTGACCTTATACAATCTGTGACTGAGAGTATACATAACTATTCTCTCTCTCTCTCTCTTTCTCTCTCTCTCTCTTTCTGTCAAGCTACACATAGCACTCCTGAGATATCAGTGATTTTGACCCTTTCTGCCCTCCGGACTTGTCTGACTCATTCTGGTGCCCAGTCTTTATTGGAGTTCTCGTTCATGGAGGCCTCTGTATGTATGGACTGCTTGGGGATGTGTGTGGTGATTGAAAATGGTTCCAATTGATGACCATGAAGATGGCCTTGGACTCGGCTGATGCAGGCAGTTTTTTTGCGATGGCTTCTGACTGCAGTCACTCAGTAGTCGATGACTGAAATTTCCATGAACTGTTTTATACCCAAGCCTCCATCAGTGAAAGCGTACTTCATAATATTGACTGAAACACCTGACCAGTTATATTGAACTTTCATCCTTATGGCACACAGATATATCAGAGATTGATTTGTGGTCATCCTATCCCACAGCCGAAATGAGGATGGGTTCCCTGTTGAGTTTAGTTCTTCTCAAGGTTTGTTCCTATTTACATCTAAGAGAGTTTTTCCTTGCCTGGCTTGCTCAACAGGGACAGAATTATACTTATAATTTAGACTTATTTTCCTCACATTTGTTATCATTTATATCCATTATTTAAAGTTCTGTAAAGGTTCTTAGTGACAATAAATTTTTTTAAATTGCTATACAAATGAAAACAAATCTGATTTAATTGAGGTTCTGGCATACACAACACAGACTCATTTTTCTCCATTTGTATGTTGCATGTGAAAATTAACCAGAGCTCATGGGCTGTATCTGTATGATTTTATGCCCTGCACGTCTGCCATATGTACTGCTTAGATAATTACATAAATGAACAGGGGTACAGATGTTCATAATAAGGTGGCTTGTGAGTGTCAATTTTTCTGAAGTCCTTTCTTGTTTTCAGGTGGGGTTAACGAGACAAATCAGAAACACACAATGCAGCACCTCTGTCCAGGACGCTTGAGGGATCATGCTTTTGGGAGTTGATCATTACAATCACATTACACTGAAGCAGGTGAAGAAAGGTTTCCTCACAGTATAAAGGTGATCTGTCAAAAGAACTTTGTATTGATTTTCTGTGACGTTCTCCCCTCACCCCCAACCCCCTCACTACCACACCACCAACAGAACTGTCACCTGTTTGTCTAGATAGGCTAAATATATTGACAAAGATTCACACATAACACAGACAAGCACTAATCCATCCTCACATTCATATACCTCTGCAGTGGAGAAATAAGATCACATAGTGGTCGTTACTCTGCAGCAACCCCAGTTCGAATTCAGAATTTAACAATCCTGTTTTAAAATAATTTTTAAAAATGCTGCATTTCATATATACTCTTGCAATCTTTTTTTTTTTTTTTTTTTGGAAATAAACATTTGGTTAACATTCAAGATTAGGTATATATAACCATGATTCTTGTCCTTTTGTTCAATAAAGGCCAAATTTGGAAGCATTTTCTTCAATATGAATTTCATTTTATTCATTAAAACAATTTTTAACCAGGATTGGTTTATAATTGGGGAATGAATGCCTTAATTAATCATTTGGCGGCACAGTGGCTTAGTGTCTAGCATTGTCACCTTGTACGTCCAGGTCCTGGGTTCGATTCCCCCATCAGCTATGTGTGCATGGAGTTTGCATGTTCTCCCTGTGCTTAGGTAATTGGCATTCCGAAATTGCCCATAGTGTGAGCGAGCTTGTGAGTGCGTCTGTGTGAATGCTGACCGCAGTGGTATAAAATGGGAATAAATACAATGATCACCATTGGCCTCCCTGTTTGGACTACAGAGGTTCCTAGATGGATGGAGTTAATAATTTAAATCACATGTATTGGTTAAGTGGGCCTACAGCACTTTAAACATCTCTGAGTGAGCTCATGACCTGAAAATTATCACACTAAACCTTTATGAGGTCATTTCAGTGAAAGATATCCAAATCAGTAATGTGCTAATTATGTTGCAATGGATTTGCTGCAGACTACAGACATGTGAGAAATGGTTTGAAAGTACAGTATATTGAAGGTTATTTAAGCTATTTAAACAACAGGTTAACAAACATAATAATGTTTGTATTATAATAGCCTTAATATATAATATTATACTAATAAACTGATAAATTAGGCAGCATGCTGACTTAGTGTTTAGCACTGTCGCCCTGCACCTCCTGGGTGTGGGTTCGAGTCCCGCCTTGGGTCTGTGTATTGTACATGAAGTTTTCATGTTCTCCCCGTGCCTTGTGGGTTTCCTCCAGTTTCCTTCCACAAAGACATGCAGGTTAGGCTAATTGCCATTCCCAAAATTGCATGTAGTGTGTCAGTGTGCGGCTGTGGGTGCCCTGTGATTGATTGGCACCCTGTGCAGGATGTACCCTGCCTTGTGCCCTAAGTCTCCTGGGATGGGTTCCAGACCCCTGCGACCCTGCTTACCCATGAGTAAGTGATTGACTCAGTAATAAAATAGCTGCATAGCTTATATATTATTCTTAACAATGTTGCGCAAAACAGAAGAATGAAATATGCCTGCAAAAATGTTTTCATTTCATAATGTGATTGATTTTTTTGTACAGTTAGATGTATTTTTTCCCCTTGCTCTCCCTACAGTCAGGCTTGCAGTTGGGAGACCTGAGGTACAGTAATGTCCACTTAGCCACCTCCTTCCTCATCCTGTACTTTTGAATCGGACCTGCCCAGCCATTATCCTGCCTCGCTTACAAACTCGCTCAGGGCACAAGCAAGGTTAATTGACCCACACAGTGACATGAAAAATGTGACATGCAAACAAGCCATAGAAAACCAATCGCATAAATGTTACAGTAGCATCATTCTGGCAACATGCCGCCCTGGGCAGCTACCCATGTCGTCCATATATAAATCCACCGCTGGGCAAAGGTCACATGATCAGCAAACAACATTACCTAGGCAAGAGGAGCGACTGGAAAACAAGTACAGGGTCAAACACTAAGAATAACAGTTACCAAACACTTGGTAACAACTTGCTGAAACAGACACAAAGCATATACAGTACTGTGTAAGATGAGGTCCTACATGCAGGTAGCAAGTGTACATACAGTATATGCATAATCTGAATGTATGACAGTTTGAGGTGGTGAGGTGTCCATAGAAACCATAACTGTAGGAAATGGTGTGTTCTGGAAAATGGATTCTGATGCCAATTCCTGGCTTGACTGAGTTGTGGTGTGAGAAGTGGATTGAAGAGACAAGCAGTTGTGAAAGCCAAGTTGCATGTTAGTTTAAGGTACTGAAGAAACTTAAACCTGTTGATGTACTGAACGGATAATTGTATGCACCCCGGTAGGGGTTAGGTCCCCAGTAGAGAGCCACGCCTTATTTCTAATAAAATAATGTGCTCACTCATAGACCTGTTTACTTCTCAGGAGCCAGCTGTGTACTGTAAGGCCAGTGAGTCCATGAGTGTGGTGTTCCTCCAGGAACAGAGGTGGTTGGTACCCCTGCACAGAAAAGGGGTAAGTTGGGTTCGTGTGCAAGTAAGTTGCTACTGTAGTAGCTTATGTGCTATAGGCTCAATGGTTAAGGCTTTGAGTTACAGAGCAAAAGGTTGTGTGGTTAAATCTCAGTGCTGCCAAACTACTCTGGTTGTTTTGAACGTAAATCCTCATGATGTCTCAGCTGACCCAATTAAATCAATCCTTGTTTGTAAATTGCTTCTTTTTTTAATTATATGCACATGTATTGGGATACGTGATATGTTATAGTATGCAAGATATTACACTACTGTACATCTGTTTACTGTTATTTACGACACAGTAACTTTCTAATTCATTTAGTAATTTATTTGTTTTTATTTTTTGTTTTTATTAACCCTAAACCTATACCTTATTTTTCCTCTTAAAATAAAGCTTTACCAACATGGAAAAAGTATGGAAAGGATTCAATTTGTGACTGAAGCACGGTTGTGGTGATAGTTCAGATAGTTCGGTTGTGGGGCAGACCTCTTGTGAAAAGCCTTTATAATTTTTTTATATTTTCTAGAATGTTTACAGTTATTAAACAAAACTTATTTTCAATCAATAGACCTTTCAAGCCACAACATCTTTCTTTAGATCACATTGACTACAATTAGTCGTTTTAGTCCTAATGCTGTGCACATACAATATGAAGACTAACCATGAAACAAGACGCACTATATACTATATACTACACTATATACATTATACTATACTGTATCAATGTACAATGTTTTTTTCTTCTTCTTGTGGCTCAATTTGTATCAGCAAAGTATAAACTAGGTCCTGAAATTGGCTTTATCAAATTATCATCATTAAAGGCCGATCAAAGCAGTTAAACTGTGACAGTTGGAAAAAGCCCAAGATTTTGTCTCCATCATTTTTGTCCTCCTGTCTCTACCCATCTGTACCATTCTCTGAACTCCACTGCCTTCTGTTGTTACAAAATGACATGTGACCCTCAGCCTGCTCAAACAATGATCCCCTACAGAGAGATGTGCCCACAGTCACCAAGCTCCACTGACATAGCCATCTGCCACAGACAACTTACACCACTTCCAAGAAAACTTCCAGACTTAAAATTGTCGGTGCAGTCAAAATTCTGTGATTATTTACCTCTTCATTCAAAAAACAGCATCGTTCAAATTGACCATCAATTTGGGTATTATATTCATGTATGTATTAATTGTCAGTGACCGCTTCATCCTGGTCAGGCTCATAGTGGGTCCAGATACTGGGAGTACTGGGTACCAGTTTCACTAGCACACACATGCACATTACACCGATCAGTGTAACGCAAACATCATTGATTTCTGTCCATCCAACTGGTGATGGGATCTTGGGCACCCAAGGCTCACCCATGCCTGTGAGGACCAAAGGCACTAGCCTGTCCATTCTGATCCCAATGAATGAAAAAAAAAAACAATGCTGGCCATGATATAAAGATATCAGAACACCCATTGCATCAAAGCCTGCCATTCATGGGGATTAGCAGGCAAACAGTTCAAGGTTGTTGATCCGGCTTCCAAATTTCCATGTCACATGGTTGCCGACCGAGCAATTCTAATTGATGGAGGGCCCAGCCCACAATCTTCAGCATTTAAAGGATTTGCTGCTAATGTCCCAGTGCCAAACACCACAGCACACCCTCAGAGGTCTTGTGGAGTCATGATCAGAGGGGACAGAGCTGTCAAAATGATGATTTTCTTTTTAATGTTATGGTTGGTTAGTGTATATATACTGTATATATCTACAGTAGGAGCAATTTGGCATAGTCAGTCTAACAGCTAGTAATGGACTCAAGGAAATCAGAGACCATAGAGGAAATCCACATGGCTAGAAAACTGGCTAGATTTATTAAGGGCACTTTGGATAATTAAGTGTTCTCCTTTCTTAACAGGGCTCTACTCTTACACTCTATTCTTATAGGTAGAGCTAGTGCTATAGAGTTTTATATACAATCATTAAGGATATTCCCCTTTGAGACAAATCCTGATTCAAGTGTACCAGGGTTGGAAAATAAGAACCTGGGAAATGTCAAGCGTGGGGGACTTTGTGTAGTGCGGGGTGAATTTGCTGAATGTACTAGTCACAGTGGCAGATGAATAAAGGTATCATATACAGTACAAACAAAAATGTTAACAGGAAATAGGCAGGATACAGCCATCCCCCTAAAATCTCTAGAATTTGCTTAGCTTCAGACAGATTCAGTGTTGTGGGAGGCAGTGTTGGGTTCCTAAAATTTTCAATTATACACTTAGCATACTGTAACTGAATTTCACTTCTGCCTAGAGGTGCTCTTTATGTCAGTTGTTATTAATGGGTGCTGCTTTGCATGCAAAATTCCTTAAAAGTTTAAAACTGTACCTTATGAAAAAGAAAAAAAAAACTCTCAAAAAGGCTATTTATACCAAAATGGTCATGCTTGAATATTGTAGATCTCTTTGTGTTATTATTTTTTTTTTTTTACACATATCTACACAGTTCAATTTTAATAGAAATGTATACAAATTCTACACTTAAATTATCTGTTTGGTTCTGCTGTTTGAATGGTACTGAGAATAATGTGTGTTAATTATCTTAAGATAATTTTTTCCTAGTAACATTGCACAATACTATAGTAGAGGACACTTCTGCCGTGTCTACAATATTCCCCTTTACAAAGCATCCGAACCAACAATATTAAAAAGATGCACATGGGAGAAGAAGAAAATATAATAAAACAGTTTTCCATGGCAACATGAAAGCGTTTGCCTCTATGAAGGGAAGCCACACAGAAGGCACACCAAAATGACATGCGAAATAAACACATCAAATTTATAAGCTTTACAATCAAAACCTGAAACAGGCCACTCTATCTATTCGGCTTGATTATGTGGGCAGAAATTATGATAGCACGGACGTTAATGAATGTTAATCAAGCTAATGAGCACCGAGTCATGAGCAGAATGTAAACAATACACCTACAAGCACTTCAGATTCAGGTGTACAGCCACATTAGAGCAGAATAAAGGCCTTGTTAATGCAACCACTTACATACAGAGAGACAGAGACTCACACACACACAAACAAACACTCTCTCTCTCTCTCTCTCTCTCTCTCTCTCTCTCTCTCTCTCTCTCTCACACACACACACACACACACACACAAACCTAATAGCTATTAACAACTTCAGCTTACACATATAAAAAGGTAATAATAATAATTTATTCCAGTTTATTCATTTCAATCAAACAGTGAAATAATATCCTGAATGTACGCAATTTTATGTAATACTTCAAGATGTGGCATTATTATAGAACAATTCACATTTCTAAGCATTAATAAAAAAGTGTGGAAAAGTGCGATTTGATTATCTTTTTTTTAGCTGTGGCATGGATAAGGGTACCAAAGAGAGTGGTTTAAGTATTTCAGAATTATACAGCAGCAATTATACAGTCTGTAGAGATTACATGGAATGGTTTGAAAACAAAAACAACAAAAACTCCTGTGAGCAGAGGGTCTGCAGTCTAAAACATCTTGTTCATGAGAGCGATTAGGTGAAAATAATGAGATTTGTTGTTTCGACAGGCGGCCTGTGGTAACTTGAATAAGCGCTCTTATAACAATGGTAAACAGGAAAGCATCCCAGTATGCACATCAAATCAAATGTTAGACAGATGAGCTACAACTGCAAAAGTCCACATCAGATTCCACTCCAGTCAGGCAGGAACAAGAATCTAAGGCTACAATGGGCAAAGACTTACTGAAACTAGACACTTTAGAAAGAGGTACAAAAGAAGAAAAAAAAAAAGGTGTTTTTTGTCTTATTTTCTTCAACTGACCCATTTCAAGCAAACCAAGAACTATCTGTTCTCCCAAAATAACCATTCTCAAATAAGGTGAAACTTACCTCGGTAGACCTAAATCTGTTACTGAAGCAGAAAGTGGTACCACTAAGTACTAGTCTAAAGGTTTTGAATGTACAGTACAGTACTGTTCAAAAGTCTCAAGCCTAACCCCATCTAACTTAATCATGAACCAGTGATATACAGGTGCAGATCATGACAGATGATCAGTATACTGTTTATACCGAATGCTGTGTGTGGTTAGAACCAAAGAAAGGGGAAATGAGGTTTCTGCTACAACCCATTTTTAAATTGTATCTTTATGCAATTTCCCGCATGTCACAGTGAAACATTTGTTCTAATCTCTTTAATTCCATTCAATCATTGCATATGTGTAATGTTGATCGGAGGTCCTACCATGGTCTTAAAAATGGAAATTAATACAATGGACACCATTGGCTGCCATATGTACAGATGTGGCCATTAAGAATGCGTGCTTTTTCCTATCTAAAAGCCAGACCATGTACAACAAAGAATTGTGTATAATTAGTTAGTCTAAAACAATATTGTTTCCAATGCTGAAGCAAACACAAATTTTATTTTGTTTTTACAATAGACCTTTCATGATGAATGTGTGTGTACTGTATTTGCTTCATATTATGTTCATAATAATGAAATGAGATGCCCTAAATCATGCTTTAAAATCCATAATAAAAAGTTTCTTGTATATGCACAGTACTGTGTATAAAAGCAGCATTTGAAAAATATTTTCTTAATAAATAATGACATTTGGTTTTTATTTTACAGGCTTTACTTTAATAGCATATATACAGTACTGTAGCTCTGGAAGAAAATAAAAGACCACTGCAAATTCTTATGATTTTTTCTCTTACAGGTGCATGTATTGGTGAGATGAACAGTTTTGTTTCATTTTTTTTGTGACCTGCTGACAATATTTCTCCTAAATTCAAAATATATAACTATTGTTCTTTAGAGTGTATATTTAAAGGAAATGACATCACAACATATCAAAATAACCCAAGATCATGCAGAATTTGCAGAGCTTTAAAAACTCAAATAAAAGAAAATGCAAATAATTTGTAAACAAATTGTGTTAATGCTTTGGCCAAATAACATTAAGAAATCATTATTTGGTGGAATAACTCCGATTTGCATTTACAGCTTTTTTCCACCAGTTTTTCACATTGCTGTTACGGAACTTTTTTCCAAAAAAGCAAACAGCTCAGGTTTGTGACCATCCATCTTCCTCTTGATGACATTCCAGAAGTTTTCTGGAGTAAATAGCAGTGGTCTCTTTTTTTTTTTCCAGGGCTATATATTTGTGATGAATTGTTCTTTTTTTTATTTTATTATTTTTTTTATTGCCAACCAACATGCTTTCATATACTGTCTGGGACATGTATCTAATCTACTTCAAGCTCTTATGGAAGTTGAATGGTGTATTTACTCACAGAAATGTCTAATCTTAAATTATGAAAGTATTAAATATTTTATATTTATTATATCAATAAATACCAAAGCAAAACCTATCTTTGTGTTTTGTCATTTTTTTATTTTATTGGCTTCTAAATGATTTGTGATGTGCTGTGCATAATTTATGTCTCGATGTGTGTCACAAATCACAGCTTGCAACTTATTTCATCAGTCCGCAGTCATTTGGCAGAGCTGAGGTCTGATTGATTGTGTTTACTTGAATCTCTGGCCTGGCTTTGAGTGATAGGCAGAAGGGAGCAGTGCATGCTGAGGTTCAACTCCACTGCTTCTCCATGAGGAATCAAGCTAATGGTTTTTGGGAAAATGTCTAAAGAATAAGGTGTGAGATTGGTGATCGCTTAATTCTAGAAATATAAGAGATATTTTAGCACCTTTACCTTATTCTAGGTCACATTTATTAATTTTAAGATAAGTCAAAAGATAACACTCTTTTGGTGTTACTTTGTATAAGGGTGACATTCATGAACCCACATAGCAATGTGATTAGACTATGAGGTCAATCCTGCATAAGCATTTATGCAAGGAATAACACATGATGGATCGCATTGCTATGGGACAATAATCCATGACGGACTAGTTGGCACTACCCAAAAGTAGATTGTTTTCCTATTACAGCATATGTGTATTATTCATCTCATACGACAGTGGTTTTCCAGTGATTACAATTACAATTTCTAATTTATTAGTGAACAACATGTTTTTTTAGGGGTAAAGTAAATTTTTTGGAACATCTGAGAAGTAAGTGTATTACTCTTACCACCTACTTAATAGCAGGTAATAATAGCCATTCACTAGTTCTTTCTTCTTACTTTTTTTCAATTTAAAAACACCAAAAAATTGGTGTGTTCCTAAGAAACTGATAAGTACTAAAAAAAATTTTATCATATTAGGAAACTTACTAATTGTTGAGTACTTTGGTCAGCTTACTTTGTTGACCTAATATCAATTTATTATCATGTCAGATTATGGGTTGTTACAGATTCCAGTCTGTCTTTGTAGCTTAGTGTATGTATCTTTGTACCTGGTCTGTATGTATCTTTATATGAAGGCACCTTTTGCATAGTTGGTATTGGTATTGGCACCATCAATTGCCATAATACAGAATCTAAGGTGATGTCTGATGGAATAAGGATCAACATACAACATGTTGTTCTGACCGAGCAATCTGACTGGACGACAGGCATTCCACGAGTAGTGATAATGGAGGTAACATAACTAAAATGTTACGTAATGTATAAATTCGTGTCCCAGATGTAATAATTTACTGTCGGTCACCAGCAGTGGTAAAAGTAGGTCGGTATGGGTCATTATTCTGAGGAGAGAAACCCTGCCAGCCAAATACCACATTCACACACCACTATTAGCAAGAAAACACCTCTGAAAATGTTGTGTCATCTTAAACAACTTTGTCTACTTAATAATTCCTTTTAAGTCTGTCGGAATCGAATCTGAACTATCAATGTTTGTTTTAATTTACGGCTACCAGGCTAATTAGCGTCCAGAGGTGGAAAGTAACGAATTACATTTACTCGCGTTACTGTAATTGAGTACTTTTTTTGGGTGTACTTCTACTTTTTAAAGTAGTTTTTAAAATCTGTAATTTTACTTTTACTTAAGTATGTTTTGTTTGAAGTATTGTAATTCGCTACATTTTAAATCATATGCGCTACTGAGTAAAACAAATGAATGAAAATGCCAAAAATATTCTGCTTTGTATAAATGCTGCGTTGCGCTCGCGCGTGTGTATCGTGTGCTGGTCGCGCGCCACTCCAGTTTTTCTGACTGTCCCCACATCGGCATCTACCTGACCTTCCACACGGTCGCTTCCGCCCTGAGAGTGACGTCATCAACCAGCGCGACCATATATAAACCGGAGAAAGACGCGGGAAAGAGGAAAGAGATTGTGATTTTGGCGTTTTGGTATTTGGTTGTGACTTTTTGCCTCCCATTGACTTTGATTATTGCTTTTGTTGGTCTTTGTATATATTTGTAGACAATTTCACTGTATGTTTGTGCACTCACCAGTAGTAGGGGTGTGGCTGCCATTTATTTTGGGAAGAGGGAATTTATTCACTGTTTTTGGTTTAGGGGAGTCAGGGAAGGTACATGTATTTTTGTTTGTATTGTTTTTTTTTTTGGAGGTAATCTAGCTACTAAATATAAATACCACTTAGTTTATTATTTTGGCCTGAGTCCAGCCTGAATCTGATCCTCCTCCTGGTGTGTGTGTGTGTGTGTATGTATTTTTTTTTTGTAAAGCGATACAAACCTCATTATTTCATCAGTTAATGACTGGATCTAGTTCTTTCTGCCATATACCACCATTTCCATACAGTTTAAAATAGAACCCTGAACCATTCTTTTGCTGTTCGGCCCAACCTTAGACTGGGACGTAACGCCATATTTAGGTGACCACTTTGATTTTCAAGTACAAGAAAAACAACAGCTTTATTATGCAAAGGTGTTCCTTCAGTTAAAAACAACTAGTTTGAGATTTATATCTGCTCATCTTTTTTTTTAACTCCGCTAGAATGCCTCATCCCCCGCTGTTAAAAAAAAAAGTTACTCAGTAACGTTTACTCTGAGTAAATTTTTTATGAGCTACTTTTTGCTTTTACTTGAGTAGATTTTTATAATGGAAACTTTACTTGTACTTCAGTAAAATTTCACTGAAGTAACAGTACTTTTACTTGAGTACAAAATTTTAGTACTCTTTCCACCTCTGCTACCTTTTTTGCTACCACCTTTTTTTCTGTGGAGTTTTTACACAGTAACAAAAAAATTAAAGCTACTCATTTGACTAAAAATGCTGCCCTTTGAATTCTGCCCTTAATTTGAAAATTCTGTTTTTTTAAGGGGCAAAGGGAACCACAGCAGGAGAGGTGTGCTGGGATCAGACAGCAAAAGTGAATACATGGCCCAATAAGAAAGTGAGAGAAAGAGAGAGAGAGTGTTTTAATGTATGCTACTACCACACGTGGTGAAAAATACTGTAGTTCAAAGAAATGCTCTTAGAACAAGATTTTGCTTAAAACAGCTTCCTCAGCAGCAGTAGTGGTTATATAGGCTGTCTCTGGATATCTGTTATAGATATCACAGGCTGCCTTTCTGATAGATCATGTGTACAGTCAGTACGGAGAACTGTTACAAATTAATATGAGCAGTACTGTCTGAAAGTGTGCTGTTAGCTGAGGAATTGTCCCTTAATACGATCACTCCTCTCTTCTGCGTCGCACCGATTGATTTCTGTCTCAGGAACTGACTGTGCGTCTAACTCCTCTTGCCAGTGTGTTATTAGGACAAACTGATCTTTCACAGGACGGACCACTGTCTCACAAGCACTAGACAAATGTTATCTATCATTCCCCTCCCCACAATTTGTGCACCACTGACAATCCTCCACTGATTGTGGGCCTCGAGTACAGAATAAAGGACATTGGACAGGATCAAAACAACAGCTGCTCATTTCAGGCTTCTGTGCACAAGTATGGCTGCAGGCATTTAAAAAAAAAAAAAAATCAGAATAGATTTATATTGATTTTTGGCCTGCTTCATCCTCCTCTGCAGGCAGGAGTGCATCTTCACACATGGGCTGGATAGGTAATGACTTTAATCATGTGGCCAGTTAGGGAGCTGTGCTGCCAAGTCCCCAGGCAGGAATCTGGCCACTTGGCTTAGTCTGGGTTTGCCTTCGCATTACATTTGTTCATGTGGCAGATACTTTTATTTAACCCTCGTCTGGCCCTCATTTCTTGCCTCCGTTGTGAATCAAAATTCACACACGTACAATAAATAAAAAAGGGAACAAAAAGTCACTCATGCTTACTGTACATAGCTGTGCAGTTTGCAGCTTCCTTCTTCATTGCCACTAGGTCCATAGATGCTAACAACCTTGGAACTTGTTCTCTTTAGTGATGGGTCGTTCATGAATGATTCTTCTTTTTTAAACAAGTCTTTAATATGACTGAGAAGAACGAGTAGACTCAGAGAGCGATTCGTTCATTTTCTACTGGGCGCGCATATGCATAAAGCATATGAGTCTTCTGGTCTGAATCGTTCGTTCGTTTGTCACGTGACTCTTATAGATGCTATTTTGGAAGATAGGAGGTGAGCTGCTCATTCCGTTTATCATAATATGTCCTTAGCTGCACTGTAATATTTTCATTACTGGGACTAGAGCCAAACTTTGTGTAATGTAGATGTGTTGGTGGTCTGTTTATTGAAAATGTATCATTTTATTTCATTTCTGATCAAAAGAACCAAATGAACTAATTGACACAAAAAAGATTCAAGGAATATATTTTTAAGAAAAAGAGTCACTAAAATGATCCAAACTTCCCCTCACTAGTTCTCTTATTTACAGTAGATATGAGGGGTCTCAAGTGCCTGACCTTCTGCTTTTAAAATGAACACAGTGTTTCATTGTTCAATATCAATATTTATCACAACCTTCATGTTTTCAACAATTTATTACTCTAGGGTCAAATTAATCAGAGCACCGTCCACGGTATGTGAATGTGCAGGGGGTGGTGCATGTGTGCATTCATGTGTGTGCAGAAATGTTTTTCTCGTATATGTTCCTTGCAGAAACGATTTCCACAATTTTGGGTGGAAACAGATATTTAATCTAGATTTTTCTTTGATTGAAAATGATATACTGCTGGTGTGATGCCGATATGATATGTATCTCGATAGACTGTCAGCGATACGATACATTAAACAAACATATCCAGCATCTACCCGTTTGATATGACCCCAAACACGAGGCAGTGCGATTCAGCACAATCTGATTCAACACGGTACAATGAAAGGTGACTCAATGCGACTGGTCTGATGGTATTCAATTCGGTTTGATAATTTACTAATCAAATAAAATTAAGACCTTTAACAAACAGGGCTTTTAAACAAGTTATGTACAAGTGTTCTCTGTCTATTTCAAGTTTACAATTGAAATACATCTGGTGATTTAAATTTGGTGATCCAGTGGTAGGTTTCTCACCTGCCATGTGGAAGGCCCACTCAGTGACCGGACCCCAGCCAGGCAGGGCATCTGGCATAAAACCTGTGCCAAGTTATGTGCGGATTGGATGGTTCGCTGTAGTGACCTCTCGATGGGAGCAGCCGAAAGTCCAACAACACTTTTAATACACCTAGCTCACAAAATTAAGGATGCTCAAGGTTAACATGAACAATTAAGTGCTGTATGAAAACGTGGAGGAAGTTTTTAAGGGTTTGTTAGCCAGGGGTGCATGGAATAAACTATTTAATCTAGATTTGCATAATTTTGTTGACCACTCTTGAGGTACTACTTGAGGTAGGGAATACTGTGGCACGGTCACACTGTGTCACCTCTTCAGGTGAGTTATATATAGACGCTTAACCACTACCAGGTATGTCGTGCTCAACCGCTGCACACATGCAATAGTGCACATCCAAGGTAACGTAGGTCTAATTTAGGAGGAATACGAATCGGTTAATCTTTCCAAGTCAATACTGTTCCTGCACCATTCTATGAAGTGGGCTCGAGTCAAACCGAGACTTTTAATGAGATTTCTCATGAATGAAGCGTAAAACCATATTACTGTACATTTACAGGAGACTTCAAGCATAATGGGACTTTTAGCCGCAGTAAAATATTTGTATGGTGCAAAATTTTTTCAATAAACATGGTAAGGTGGCACAGAGACTGCTGTAGTCGTTCTCAGGAACGTTCAATGGGGTTCAAAGAGAAAATGGCATGGTTTCATCACCAAAGGCGTTTTATTTCTGCAGGACAATGGATGACCTCATGCTGCCCACTGAACCACTTGCACATTTCAGGAACTTACCCGGGAGTTATTGCTCCAAGCCATTTCTACATGTTTAGGCTGTCAAAGGAGTTCCTGGGAGGCCAAAATTTCGGACATAAAGCAGGCAGTCTGATCATGGCTCTGGCATACTGAGAAAACGTTCTACCTTGATGGTATCCAAGCACAAGAAAAAACACTGGGATAAGTGCATTAGTGTAGCAGGGGGTTATATCTAGAGAAATACAGTTTTTTCTCTCATACAGTAACTGCGTTATGTTATTCTGCGCAATCAAAAGTCCCGGTTTGACTCACCACTTATACTTATGCTCATCCTTATATAATTGGGGATTTTTCAGGAATTCAAATTTCCCTTAAGATGCCATCTCAGAAGTCAGAAAAGGACCCAAAAAAAAAATCCTTTTTAGAGAATGTTTTTTCCTCTTATGTTTTTATTTGTACATACACACTGGAGACCCATCTAAATGTCTAAAAATGACTAAAAAGTCGATTTTGCATAATAGGTCCTCTTTAAGCTGGTGAATGTAACATGAGTTTTTATAGACAAAAAATAATGAGGCAGGCAGATTTGAAGAAAAATGGTGAGAGTAACAATGGCTTACATAACATTTTTATTGTTCGGTGAATATACACAAGTAGATTTATGTCACTGGGTTTGTGTACTGACAACGAGAAGCCTTTAAGGTATGTGATTGGATGCCAAGCATTGTAGGGTTACTACAAATTGGGGATATTGGTCTTCAATACAAACACTTTTGCAGTTATTAATTGGGCCCTGAAGACTGTAGAAACTACAAGAACTAGGGAAGTTGTGTTTACTTTTGTGTGTGGGTGCATCGACAATCTTTGCCTAATGAAACCATCAATAACATCTGTATCACCTCCGACTTATTTAATAGTGTTACTTCTTAATCTACTGCAAGCAATCTCATCACTTCTCTAAGACAGGTTTCTAATCAAGTAAGTTTGACGGAAGCTGTCTTTGGTCTTGGTTCTTGACATGGTGTGCTCGGCTTGGGAGCGCTAAATTAATGGGCCGCACTGTGAAGTGTATGCGTGAGCATCACTGTTAAAGCTGACAGAGCCTTCGCCAGGCACCCTCTAATACATTCGCATTCCAAATTGATTCCTTCACTTTGTTTTCAGCTGGCTGACAGCTCATCTCTGAGCTAATGTGCTACATGAAGCCATGGAGTGAGATCTAGGCAGCAGGGGGCCAGCAGCTCAAAAGACGAGGCGAACTGGCTGGCCTGCAAGAAACTTTATGACTTAATGATTCCATAATGAAACAAGTCACCAGAAAAACATCAGAATTAACAGCTAATGAGTTTTTTATTATTATTATTGTTATTCCATTATCTTTCATTTCATTTTGTTCAGTCTTTGAACTGTCACCAATTGATCTTCCCACTCATGAATGATTGAGGAAATATAATTTAATAATGGTCATGTGGTTTAGCTTAGAGGATTTCACAACGTAATAATGTAAACATGTTCTTTTAGGCTAAACCTCTTGTCATTAGCTTCTACCAGAGAGTTTAAAAAGATTGTGTCTTTATTAGTCTTCAGAGGAAAATCCAATCAGTACAAAGCTCATAGAGCTGCTTCTTTAGTCGTGTAGGGCTTTTCCATCCTAGCCCCTACTTTTAATTAGATTACATCTCGAACCCAGACACTCTGCTTAATGAAATGCCAAGGGAACATTATTGTAGGTATTAGACCAATCAATGGTGTTGTCTTTGTAATAGTGCACATTCAAGACCGGCATTTTGCTTGACACCAAAATCAACAGACTTAGAAAGGATGTTAAGCTATGCAAATATGCATCTTAACACTTTATCTATAATCATTTCCAATAATTGCCAAATGGTGTCGCATACTCTAAACAGCCCTGGCTTTCATGAAGAGACAAAAACATCCTCTTTTTTTTTATTACAGTCTTACTCAGTCTTACATTTTCCGTTAGTAACCCTTTTACACATCATAAACCAGAAAGCAGCGCTAACTGTATTTAGTACAGTATGTATGGCATGGATGTCCTAGAAACACCCAGTGAAGCATGTAGACTACATGTCCACGTCTCCCACTTGCACTTTCTGCATTTTGCTCCCTGCAAACATCAGGCTGTTTTATTAACATGGGTTCTCTCTCTTGTTTCTCATCTGGTAATGAATGCCTCATGAATTTTTAATAGAAACTGCTCTTTATAAATCTCAACACCTCAGGGAATTGCAAGCTGGGCCTGACATCTACATCTACATCTGAATGAGGATTACTCCAGGATGTAAGTAAGTGTGGCCTTAATAATAGAGGTTGAGCATGCTTATCTTGGGTGGTATGATTTCCCATGACAACCCACCTCTATGTTCCTAACAGCCACCTTCAATCTATGTCCTAAAACCATCATTAAACTACCTCAATATATTCCTGAATGACTGAACATTGAAATCAGTACCAGAAAGGCCGCAGAGCAGATACAGCAAAATCCAGCAAAAATATTTAGTGGTAAGTTAATGCATACCATGTCCATTTAAGCTCATTTAGGTCCTTACAGACAAATACAAGACATTTGACACTTGGGAATCACAACAATATTATAATAACCAACAAAGTTAGGAAGGCTACTTCATTAATTTTTTTTTTTCATTGATACTTCAAAACCTTCCCAAATGTAAGTTCCCCTGAGAACTACAATTTATATTTGTTGGTTAATTTTTTAGTTTTTTAGGTTTTCAGAATGGGAGAAAATAGTGTTTTTTCCCGAAATGTAAAAGTCTTTTGAATGTTTGGTAGAAAAACCCTGACAATAATGTACTAAAATACATCACTGATCCTTATATGAATTTTATACATTAAATATGCATGTTTTTTCATTTTTTATTTTCATATTTAAAACAGATTTCTTAGAATAATTTCTTAGAAAGTGAATTACTCAAAACACTCACTCATTGTCTATACTGCTTATTCTGTATACAGGGTCCTGGGGGTCTGGAGCCCATCCCAGGAGACTTGGGCATGAGACGGGATGCAACCTGGAAGGGGTTCCAATCCATCGCAGGTCACACTTACATACCCACACTCATTCATACACTATGGGCAATTTGGGAACACCAGTTAGACTAATCTGTATCTCTTTGTACTATAGGTGGAAAACCGGAGCACCCAAAGGAAACCCACCAAGGACGGGGATAACATGGAAACTCCATGCACACAGACCTGAGGTGGGAATCGAACCTGGAACCTGGAGGTGCAAGATAACAGTGCTAATAGCGCTGTGTATAGACATGTAGGGGACAGTTCATCCGAATGTTTTCTAATTGATTGATTAGGCTTACTGAGCTTTTGTTGATAACCTTAGGCATCATGGTTATATAAGCTTTCTCAAAATAAATGATGGGTTTTGTAACATGATGGGGTTTCTTAATACTCTGGTTGCACCGTTCATTGTAAAAGGCTGCGTGGTTAATAACTGGGACCAGAAACTTTTATCACCGGGCAGACAGGGATGGGGAAACCGGTATGTATGAAAGAGGGAAATCCATCCCCACAATAAACTGCCATTCATTCATCGACCAGACCTCAAGCCTTGTAAATCAGCACTTTGACAATGCTTACTTTGAAGAAGGATTTTAAATAGAAGACGATGACACTATTTTTTTTGCAGGATGTTCTGCTGTCACAGAGAAAATACTTTCAATGCATTCAAGGAGAGCTTTATTGGACAACCTTGCTGTACATCTCTCAAACTGCACTGGTATTAAAATATTTCCCTGCTGTCACATGTTGAAGTGAAAGTCATTCATTAGACATTAAGTGTATCTATACAGCAAATTCCCCAGTGTTGAATTAACACCGGACGTGTTACCATGCTTTATAAGTCCAGTGGGATTCATGTGAAGTGTTAAATCAACACTGGGGATTTTAGTGTATGGAGGCAAACATGTTTGGAGAAATTGGCTCATTAACAGCCAACCAATCATTAACAGCTGTTGTTTGGCTATCTACAGTATGTTGCAGTGTTTAACATACATTTATTATGTACTATACTGTATGCACTGGGGTGTAATTGCTAGGGAGGACAAGGGGACATCCCTGCCACAGTGCAGAAGATGCAAATCCGGCCCCCTAATATACTATGCTACTGTGCATTGTTCCACTCATTAGGGAGGAAGCAGCATTTAAAGTAAGCAATAAAGAAGAATATATATATATATATATATATATACACACACACACACACACGTGGACAAAATTGTTGGTACCCTTCGGTCAATGAAAGAAAAATTCACAATGGTCACAGAAATAACTTTAATCTGACAAAAGTAATAATAAATAAGAACTCTATGAATGTTAACCAATGAAAGTCAGACATTGCTTTTCAACCATGCTTCAACGGAATTATAAAAAAAAATGAACTCATGGAACAGGCCTGGACAAAAATGATGGTACCCCTAACTTAATAGTTTGTTGCACAACCTTTTGAGGCAATCACTGCAATCAAACGATTCCTGTAACTGTCAATGAGACTTCTGCACCTCTCTGCAGGTATTTTGGCCCACTCCTCATGAGCAAGCTGCTCCAGTTGTTTCCGGTTTGAAGGGTGCCTTTTCCAGACAGCATGTTTCAGCTCCTTCCAAAGATGCTCAATAGGATTGAGGTCAGGGCTCATAGAAGGCCACTTTAGAATAGTCCAATGTTTTCCTCTTAGTCATTCTTGGGTGTTTTTAGCTGTGTGTTTTGGGTCATTGTCCTGTTGCAAGACCCATGACCTGCGACTGAGACCCAGCTTTCTGACACTGGCCAGCACATTTCTCTCTAGAATCCCTTGATAGTCTTGAGATTTCATTGTACCCTGCACAGATTCAAGACACCCTGTGCCAGATGCAGCAAAGCAGCCCCAGAACATAACAGAGCCTCCTCCATGTTTCACAGTAGGGACAGTGTTCTTTTCTTGATATGCTTCATTTTTCCGTCTGTGAACATAGAGCTGATTTGCCTTGGCAAAAAGTTTCATTTTTGTCTCATCTGTCCATAGGACATTCTCCCAGAAGCTTTGTGGCTTGTCAACATGTAGTTTGGCATATTCCAGTCTGGCTTTTTTATGATTTGTTTTCAACAATGGTGTCCTCCTTGGTCGTCTCCCATGTAGTCCACTTTGGCTCAAACAACGACGGATGGTGCGATCTGACACTGATGTTCCTTGAGCATGAAGTTTACCATGGATCTCTTTAGAAGTCTTTCTGGGCTCTTTTGTTACCATTCGGATTATTTGTCTCTTTGATTTGTCATCAATTTTCCTCCTGCGGCCACGTCCAGGGAGGTTGGCTACAGTCCCATGGATCTTAAATTTCTGAATAATATGTGCAACTGTAGTCACAGGAACATCTAGCTGCTTGGAAATGGTCTTATAGCCTTTACCTTTAACATGCTTGTCTATAATTTTCTTTTGAATCTCCTGAGACAACTCTTTCCTTCGCTTCCTCTGGTCCATGTTGAGTGTGGTACATACCATGTCACCAAACAACACAGTGACTACCTGGAGCCCTATATATAGGTCCATTGACTGATTACAAGATTGTAGACACCTGTGATGCTAATTAGTGGACACACCTTGAATTAACATGTCCCTTTGGTCACATTATTTTCAGTATTTTCTAGGGGTACCATCATTTTTGTCCAGGCCTGTTCCATGAGTTTATTTTTTTAAATAATTCCGTTGAAGCATGGTTGAAAAGCAATGTCTGACTTAAATTGGTTAACATTCATAGAATTTTTTTAAATTATTACTTTTGTCAGATTAAAGTTGTTTATGTGACCATTGTGAGTTTTTCTTTCATTGACCGAAGGGTACCAACAATTTTGTCCACGTGTGTGTGTGTATATATATATATATATATATATATATATATATATATATATATACTGTATGTTTTTGTGTTTTATTTGGATGTCTAAATGGGTTAGCTAAAATAAAATTATTATTTTTTTCAATATAAGCTTGTTACCTTAACAACACTGAAATGGTTATATGATACTTATGTGAATAACAAAACCACAAAAACCTTTTACAGTTTCATCACTACTCATAATTTCTGCTTCCTCCACAGCTGAGTGATAAAGTCTGTCTGGCAGAGGGTTATTTAGATTTGTTTTCAGGATTTAGGAGAAGCTTTTAGTGAGCATAGAGGATGGGTGAATTCAATTCACTGGTATTTCTGTCACCTGTTGCACAAAGGAAAGTCTTCATCAGCGTAGACAGAAATACTATACAGTTAGACATAAACTTGTGGATGTATTTGTTGGCATAATACAAGTAATACAAACGCATAGTCAATATTTATGTCCTTTGGTGATCTGGCTTGATCAACATCAGCTTTGGGGATGAAAGGACTAACAATATGGGACAATATTGGAAAGATTCATGTCACCCATATGGTGACAAAAACTAATTCTGCTCCTCTATGGTTAATGCAATTGTCTAGTAAAAAAACAAAAAACAAACATTATATATATATATATATATACTGTATACATTGCATTCACACTACATTCATGATGCCGAAGGTTCATTCTATAGATAACTGCCATAACATTACGACACACAATATTAAGCCAGCTATTGTGTAAGGTTCCCTTTCTGCCATCTAGGCAGCTCTGGTCCCTTGAGGAATGACAAGAAATCTGGATCTGTGCTGTGGTGTCTGACATCAGTACATTGGCAGTGAATCCTTTGGGTGCTGTGAGTGTCGGGGTGGGTCTTATATAGATCAGACTTTGTCTTGCGCATCCCATGGGTGCTTGAATGGAATTCGATCTGGGGTGTGTTGGCCTTGGGCTCTTTGCCTGCTGAACCCTGTGTGGCACCGGAAAAATTCAACAAGCACTGGCATATGTAATACAGTACATCCACATATAAAAAAATCTGTGACTCTATGAGAGAGGAAAAAAATTTTTTTTTCAGCTGATAGATGTACTGTACGCAGCAATAAGATAATCAGAACAGATGTATGTAACTGACTTGATGGTGGTCACACCAGATATTGTTTTGATTTAATCTTTTATCCAGAACTACTTTTTTTTTGTTTTGTTTTGGATTTTTCCCCGATTTTCTCCCTAATTTAGTCGTGTCCAATTCCTCCCCGTCACTAGGGGGCTCCCACATTAAGGCTACTACTACCACTAGTAGTATAGTATACTAGAGTATACTATACTAGAGTATACTATACTATACTATAGTATACTATAGTATACTAGAGTATACTATACACCTGTAGTAGTAGCCTATCACGTGTATCACGTGTTTCCTCCGAACTACGTGACGCCAGCCGACCGCATCTTTTCGAACTGCTCGCTCGCGCACTAGGGCGGCGTAACACACTCGGAGGACAGCGCTATCCGCTCCCTCCGTTGCGCGAGCTCACAGACGCCCCTGACTGGCTGTAGAGCCGTGATTAATGTGGGAGCACTAAGTACCTCTCGTCCCTCCCCTCTGAGAGAGCTCGGCCAATTAGCTCTCTCTAGACCTCCGGCTGCGAGAGGTTACAGCACCACCCGGGATTCGAACTAGCGATCTCCGGATGATAGGGCGAGCGCTTTAACCACTGCGCCACTCGGAGAACTACTTTTGCACATTACTGTGAATTCCGTTCCTGAGAAGAATTAACTAACAAAATGTTCAAATAGCGTAATTCAATTTTCTCATAATGCTTTTATCATTTATTCTAAGCAGAAGGAATCATATTTGAGGTAAGAGGTAATGATCATGCTAGTCGCATTATTTTTCACAAGGTCTGGCATTATTGATTACCCTAAAGGAATTATTTATTAGCAGCCTGAACAAGCAGATTTTGTGTCTGGCTTTTTTAATCATTCATTGTTGCCCGATCTACCAGAAACAAATAGTAACAAAACATGACTCCATATTAACATTCACTAACAGACAATTTCATTTGATATATTTCAAATATATTTGATATATACCACCTGCAGCACTACACACGTCAGTCTGAGGTGCAATCTAGTTGCCAGTAGAGTTGCCTTTTTTTTTTATTAATTAGCTGCCTGGACACCAGTCTGTCTTTTCAGGATCGGGAACATGCAGGTATGTGGACACACACTGACAAAGCTGAAAAGGAATACATCAAGTGTACAGCTAACACAACATGCAGTAACGTTAACATTAATCACGTCAAGAGAAAATAAACTGACTATCTAGACATGAATAATATCTTATACATCTTATATCTTATCAACTACTGAACTGTACATGCTGACTTTTCAGGATGTACAGTAAACGGTGTATTAAGGCACTAGCAAACTCTCTTACAGTATATTAGCTACCACATTGTTTTACCGTTTCAGCTATGTAAGTAAAAATGTAAGTAAATCCGAGCTTAGACTAACTAATAAATATATTTCATCTGCCATTTCAAGATTAGTCATTGAGGTGATTGATCACAGAACCTGCTGGGAAATAGTGATGCAATTTTAACTTCTCATCAATACATGGATACAATCCTTGAAGACCTGCCCTTTCTCCTTTGTCTCAGTATCAATGATTGAAAATTACTTGTATTTAACATGGGGTAGGAAAAAAAATGCAGTAGAGGCAGTTGTCAGCACTGGACACACTTGGCGCGTTCCACAGCAAGCCTGCGTAGTGAAATATTAGCCGTCTAAGAGTTTAATGAGGACAAACTAGCCACCCTGAAAAGACCGAGAAAACCTAGGGATCATAAAACCAAGCCATGTCTCTTCCTAATATGTGCTCTAATTGGCCAGTCATACAACTTTAGGTGTAATGACAGAATCACAGTCAAAGTCACTGGAGCAGAAAGTGTAAGTGAGATCCATTCTACTGCTACCTGTTCTGCCTTATTATACCAACTGAAGTAATGTCAAATTCATGTTCTCATCCCCACTGCTTTGTAAAGTGAAGAAAGAGTCATCATATGAATACTGTACACCCTTGTAAATTATTCATGCCCCTTTTGATCATTTTAACAAACAAACGAACAAAAAATGTCTGGTTCAGTTAGGTGTCTATTGCAGTATATGGAACAGTTCGTAGGAGGTTATGCATGAGGAATTATTCTAAACAAGAACTAGTTAAATTACTTCCCCTGAATGTGTAAATTCAGTAAGATTTTAGTCATTTTTCATGGGTATTTTTTCACACCACGGTGCCTTATTGGTTAGCACTGTCGCCTTCCAGGGTCTGGGTTCGATTTACAGTCAGGTTCGATTCCCGTCTCTGTGTGCATGTGTGCGAGTTTGCATTTTCTCCTTGTGCTTGGTGGGTTTCCTCCCACAATCCAAAGACATACAGATTAGGGTAACTGGCATTCCCAAATCGCCCCGTAGTGTGTGCCCTGCGATGGATTGAAACCCTGTCCAGGGTGTACTCCGCCTCATGCCCTGGACATAGGCTACTGGGATAGGCTCCAGGCCTCCTGCAACCTTGTATACAGGATTAAGTGAGCTTTTAACTGAATAATTAATTTTATATACATGGGTTGTATAGAAAAATCTAATTTATCTGGAACTTAAATTAAAGCCTGACGTAAAAGAGCACTCAAGCCTTGGCCTAAACCTTGGCCTGTTTAGCTAACATAGTTAGGAACCGATAAGTTAATTTATTTTTAAACATTTAACATCAACTGCTGGCAAGGCTTTTTATTTTACGGTTTTCTTTTTTCTACAAAGAACTGAACCATCCAGCGTACTTATCCTGGGAGCAATGCTTCCTTGAGCCTGTGGTGGTGCATGGTCTCACATTTCTGATGATGGTCCTACATTAAAAAAAAAAATACTTACTTCAGAACACCTCAACAAACAATATTGTATAAAATGTTATTCAGCTGGAGTAAGTGACATGATCGCTGTGCAGGTGAGAACGGCCAATGGTACATTCATACCGTAACAGCACTGCATTTTTTCATATTTCCCGAAACCTCGTTAGCATAGTCTTGCTGCCAAGAGATGTCTTCCCAGGCCAGCTGGCCAAAGCTAAGGCAGGTGAGGAACAGCTGCAATTTGTTCTGTTCACGGGATATTTCTGCAGAAAGATTTTGAGGTCGTTAATTCAGTTCAATCCAATTACATTTTATTTGTATAGCACTTTTAACAATAGACCTTGTCACGGAGTAACTTCACAGGAATACAAATTCTGGATATAAATTGAAATAATGTTTGTCCCTAATGAGTAAGCCAGAGGTGAACGTGGCAAGGAAATGGTACCAAAATTAAAGTTAGAAGGAAAAAAAAAAACATAGAAAAAGCATTATAAGAATTATAATTAAAATGTCAAATTTAAAATGGATAACAAGCTGAAATGCAGGTGGCACGGTGGCTTAGTAGTTAACATTGCAGGGTGTAGGGTTGGATTCTTGCCTCAGGTCTGTGTGCGTGGAGTTTGCCCATGTTCTTCCCATGCTTGATGAGTTTCCTCCGGATTTCCTTCCACAGTCCAAAGACAGTCCAATTAAGCTAAATGGTGTTTGCTCGCAGTGTGCGAGTGAGTGTGTGGTGTGTGCATGTCATTATATTTGTCACCTTGTCCAGGGTGTACCTTGCCTTGTGCCCGAAGTTTCCTGGGATAGGCTCCAGGATAAGGTGAATAAATGAATTAATGAACAAGCTGAAATGGAAGATTAATTTGATGATCTGAATCATTTAAGTGTGTCAAATATGCAATACTACTACTACTACTACTACTACTAATAATAATAATAATGATAATAATAAAATCATCAAATACCTTTTTACAACACTGTTTGAAATTTGTTAGTCAAATGGAATTTTAACTAAAAGAGACAACATATAAAGCATATACATAGTCCATGTTGGCCGACCATATGATCCAGTCTCAAGCTTAACTCTATACATGCAGTATGGACTGGGGTGGTTAATGACACAACAGATGATTTTCTGGATTTAGGTACAGTATAGCATTGTAAGTTGTGAACAGGTAGTTACTTGGATTTATCCTTACACCAAGGCAATGCTAAGGCTTTCTTCTGTATTTTTGGGAAAATATTTGTTGCACAAACTCTTAAAGAGAAGTGTAAAACACCAGGGCTTAAAATAAACCTTTCATTCTGCCATGAAACATAGTGTGGAGTACCACTGTGTGTCTAAGACAGAAAGTACAAACATTCTGTATGCATTTAGCACAGAAGCAGCACTACAGGGTTTGACAAATGTGGGAAAGAGAGTAAAGCGCTTTGGGCTATCATGAATTGATTTCTCTAACCAAGCTTTTCCATGAATAATAATTCTAGTATTTCCTTTTCTGTACAAAAGACTGAATATGACCTGCAAGTTCCTAAGCAGTTGGACATGTGACACTGCAATCATAGCGATTAAAGAGCAGCAGAGAGAAGGTGGAGCAAATCAAAACGTGATGCTAAGCTCTTTTCATACTGTTCTCTTGTTCCCAAAGTCCTCCTCTGAAATCAATGCAGAAAGAATAAAAATTACCTAGAAAATACAACTCTAAAGCATAAGTTAAAGTGCTTTTTAGAGCTCGTAGGATTGTGCAGCCATACTAAAACCACTTTTAGTAAGGAGTATCAGGGACAATGGCTTCAAATGGTTAGGAAACATAAAGATTGTTTTTTGAAGCTGTGGTATGATGAGTCCAGATTGATCCTATCGAAGGGTGACGGGTGTGTCAGGGTAAAAAGGGAAGCACACGTACCGTAGCAATGAACCCTTCATGCATAGTGCGTACTGTACAAGCCTCGAGGCAGTGATAGGATTTCAGTTGGTCAGGTCCAGGCTCAGCACCATTATGTGGCAATGTTCAGAACAGTTTACTACCAAAATGTTCTTAATGACCACCGTATCCCACAATTTATCCTAATCCAATCAAAGGTCTTTGGGATGTGCTTGCGAAGATGCTTTTCATCACCCTTAAAAAATGAATGCAACTCTGGATGGAAATAAATGTTGTGACATGATTAAAGCTAAAGGCAGTTCAAGATAAATATTAGAGTAAAATATTACTGATGTTTTTTTTGTTGTTGTTCTTGTTGTTGTTGTTTTTTGGCCAGAGAATGTACATGTCCTTCATACAGTCCTAGGAATAACTCATTATCAGAAAAATTTATTAAAAACCACAAAACATTATAATTATAAAAATGAAATCGAATTAAATTATAATATAAATTCTTTTAAATATAATAAAATTGTCATCCTTGAAAATTGAAGCTTAAAGAAAGATAAATTGAAAAATGTCCACTGTTAAATACTGTATGATGGTTTATCTGGGATGCTTCAGAGCTGTTTAGCAGTTAGTTGTCCAGGGAAGATTAATAGCATAATGAATGGGAGGATTAATAGCATAATGAATTCTGCGAATTTGTATTCCGGGTAAATTCAATACAATAGAAATGTGCAAATACATTTTATTTGGATTAGAACTTAATCCTGACACACCCTGTGGACCCTCCTATATTTTGACATGGCTGCTGTCAGAATGACCTTGGCCATGGGTTTTTATCGAAATAATCTCTTGATGTGCACAATTTTATCTTAATTTTACCCTTGCAACAGAACACTGGGAGATACATATCAGGTCTGACAAGATAAGCCCAGTTCTAATGCGGTAAACATTGAACATAATTCAATACAGCCATTCTGTATGCAATACCATGACAAGGCCACAAATGTAAGTGTTTAATACAGTAGTATGCGGTATTTTATTACATACAAAATATTATATTCATTAAGTGATTACATTGCTGCATCTCTTTATCTTTTGCCCGTTTCTTTTCTTGTTTTCTTTCCTCATTTTATTTTTATAACTGGGCACCTATATACACACACACAGTACAGTACAGTATATTAACATTATTAATTAATTTATATATTAATTCATTAGGAATTAATTGTTGTTTTTGCAGTATTTTGAAGTATGACTTGCCACCCTCGGCAAGATGCCACCCTGAACTATAATGAACTTCAAATACCAAACATTTATTGTACAAATGAAATTACAGGACAGCAACAACAGCTGTATAATAAGTTAAATAGTCTTTAACTTAGCAATGAGCTAGCCAGTTAAAATTATTTAAAAAACCTTATCTTTCAAAACCTTGAGCTAATTTCCTGCTGAGCCATGTGTGTGGCAGTCTGTGACACACTGGGTGTTCTGATACCTTTCTGTCCTGTCAGCGACTTTTTTTTTTTCAGAATGTTTGCCTAGGCTTATCTGTGGGAGTGGACTGGAAGGGGTAGCCTTTGGTATGGAGGAGGCATGGATACGTCTTGGGTGTCCCTGATCCTGTACCCAGGTTACTGGTATATATAATTCATAATCAATGTTATTAAATTCAACTGGCAGTAGCATTATTGCTCTGTATTTCCTGCAAGTATATCCTAAAGTAAAACGCATACCGCTTAATCCTGTATACAGGATTGCGGAGGGCTTAGAGCCTATCTCAGGAGACTTAGGGCAATCCATTGCTGGCACACACACATACACACACTCATTTACACAATTTGGGAAGGGCAATTAGCTTAGACCCTGGAGGTGCAAGGCGACAGTGCTAACCACTAAGCCTCTGTGCCGCCTGCATAAAATAAGAAATATCCCCTTCACTGTAGTGAAAATGTATCGAAGTCTAACTCAGTCACTCACCGTCTATACCGCTTTATCCTGTATTCAGGGTCGTGGGGGCCTGAAGCCTATCCCAGGAGAATTGGGGCATGAGGCGGGGTACACCCTGGACAGGGTGCCAATCCATCGCAGGGCACACACACATACAAACATTCACACACTACAAGCAATATGCAGGTCTTTGGATTGTGGGAGAAAACCCACCAAGCACAGGGAGTACATGCAAACACCATGCACACAGACCCGAAGCGGGAATTGAACCTGACTGGGAATCAAACTCAGACCTTGGAAGTGCAAGGAGACAGTGCTAACCACTAAGCCACCATGCCGCCCGCATAAAATAAACAATATCCACTTCACTGTACTGAAAATGTACCGAACTGAGACTTCAAAACCGAAGAGCGCACTGAACCATGACTCTTGTGTACCATTACACCCTTAGTGTCTCTTACACTATATAAATGCTATATATAATGATCTTTAATGATCGACTTACCTTCATTAATCTCCTCATCTATGCAAGATCAATACAAGCTTTTTACATCTTGTACATATTTTCCCAGCTTGCTTCAGTAGCTAGCCAGCAAGTTTGATATACTGATTTAATTATCATTAACATTGGCTGCTCTTAACACAAGTCATACTGGGTTTGATCGAGGCCTAGCAATATCCCACATCCCCTGTCAAGAAGTGCAACCTCCTTTTAGGAGTCGTGGGTTTAAAAAGGAAGACTGGAGTGCTTTACTCCATGTAATTCAAAAACAATCGCATCACCACAGCCTGTATGAATTAGAGGACTTCTGTAAATATCTGCCAAAAAAAAAAAAAAAATACCCAAAGTGCTAGGGACTTTTTGTTTTGTTTTGCACATTTTAACAGAAGTCATCTAATACATACAGGCTGTAAAATGGGACTGTATAATAGTTGCACGGGATGAAACAGCTAAAACGGACAACGTCTTAATTGACGTTTCCTTCTATTGTTAATATTAGTATGAAATTATTTTTAAATGTTATCTACCACAAACATGTAGGCTTACTGAAGACTTTATATCAAATTTCCTTATTCTTTCTTCCCTGCCACAGTAACCTGATGCGACATTAACAATAGAAAGCACCTCTTAATAGAACAATAATCATAAAGATACATTAATTTCATTATGTTTGGATGTCACCAGTGGGCCTACAAAAAAATTATAATTGAAGAAGAAAAAAAAAAGTGCTGGCGCACTTCTTATCCATGGAGTGTGACAAATTTCACAGAAATTATCAAATGGAATGAAATTTCCCTGATCAGAATTGTTTGTTAATGTGAATGTTTTTGTTCTGCTGAGCATGATTATTGAAATGACGAGTGTTTATCACATCTCTTCTATTTATTATAAACTAGATTAATTGTTCATTGTGTTGCAAATTTTTTTTTTACCAATTAAACTTCAGAAAGCGTTGCTAAGCAACCAGCAATGTAGTAATTGTCACAATTGTCATATGTACTTTACAGCATAGTGCAGTGATTTCTTTACATATCCCAGTAAGGAAGTTGGGGTCAGAGAACAGAATCATTCAGGATACATCACCCCTGGAGCAGATACGGTTTAGGGCCTTGCTCAAGGGCTCATCAGTGGTACATTGGTGTTGCTGGGGCTTAAACCCCCAATCTGCTGGTCAGTAACCCAGAGCCTTAACCATTTGAGCAACCACTGTCGTGTTATGCCAGCTCTTTTCTTTTGACAGCAATCCTACTGTTTTTGCCCGCCATAAAGGTTATATGTGTATTTCTTATTCATACAAGATTTACACCAAGCGAGACATAAAAAGGGTAGCACATGGCACAGTAGGTAGCCTCACATCACCAGTGTCCCTGGTGCCAGAATTACTACCTGTGCAGTTATTTCTTCTCACTGTTCAAAAACTTGCCTCAAATTGCACTTGTGTGTGAATGTCTGTGTATGGCGCTCTGTAATGGACTTGCATCCTGGGCTCTATTTCTGCCTCATAGACAGTGTTCCCAGGATGGCATCAAATCCACCCTGACAAGCAGAATGTATTTACTAAGGGTAAATAAATGAAAGACCAGAATCAAATTCCCACTAGGCGAGATCAGGAAAGAGGATGTCATGGTTATCAATATCAAAAGCAGAATTTACGGCTACATGGAATAATATAATAAGAGCATTAATATCTGCGGTGCTTGCAAAAAAAAAAAAAAGAGACAGAAATATAATTTGAAAGATTGTTATTGATTATGAAATCAGTCCCTGAAGACATGCAGAACAAGAGGAGAACAAGAAAGCAACAAGATGGGTTAGTACTCTGCACATATTATTTTAGAACCCCCTTTAAAAAAGGAACGCTAACAAAACCGTGCAAGGGTGTGTTTCAGATAGTCTTTTTTCCTTTGGGACAAAACGAATCACAGAAGTAGACATCAGGAGCTTTGATAAAAAGTCTGAAACATAAGCCATATGGTGGATTTGGATACTAAGGCTGTTATCTTCTCCTGCCGTCACATGCTGGAACAACGCCTTATGGGAAACATTGAAGGACCGGAGGCAGAGCCTGCTAAAGAAAACAGCACATTTTCCTGAGTTTTCTCACACTGTGTAAGGTCTGGAAAACTTTACACTTTAAGCACATCAAAGCAACCAGGAATCACAGACGAGACAGATTTTCCCTTGCAGTGTGAAACAGTGCAGTCAAGCCATAGCACAGCACTTGTCAGCTCTGCAGAAGAGTAACAAAATTTCCATATATAATTTTTTTTTTTTTCATTTTTCCCCACATCAATCTGCTTGTCATTGAAGGAGTAACTGTTTATTTGTCACATGTACATTATGGTACAGTCACATCATCAGATCAGATCTGGAGCAGGGACCGGTAGAGACCTTGCTTGAGAACAGTGGTGAAACATTAGGGTTCATGTAAATGCAACTAATCATTTAAGGATCATTTACACACCTCAGTCAGAACAGACTAAATATTAGACACCTGATCCAACTTTTTACTTTTCCTTGGAACCCAGATGAGGGAAACAAGTGATGTCATGAGTTTCTTGCCAGGAAATTTGGCTTCCATTCCTGGTTGGTATAATTCATGATAACAACAAATCTCTCCCACCAGAATGTACTTCAGACTTTCATCTACTGGGGATTTGGCTAAGGATGGGGCATTGATTAGCTCATCATTTTTTATGTACTGTAGTAAAGCATCTAACCAATCATGGAGGAGACTTCTGCCTTCACAGCAGGCAAATGGTCAAGCAAAGCCTTAACCACTGATCCAAAGGACAGCCGCAGTCTATCTGTCCACCCATTCACTCATCTACTCCTCCCATGCTCATAATTCATTTAGTTAAAACTGGGTAGTTTGTAAATGCCTTTATTGATGTTATATAGAAAATCAAGCCCATAAATGTTATGTTATGCCAACAATTTAAGCTCCAACAATGACATTAAAAATAAGCCTAGTATAACTGATTTCTGTTTCCAAAGCTCAAAATCTCCCTGTCTTTTCAGACTACAGAATAAATACCAGAGAAAACCTAGCTACCTATCGGATGGTTCAGATCTCAAAACACAACGTTAGTTAAATGATGTTTAAATCAAAGCCTAATTTGATTACCATATTTAATTGCTATTACTGTCTGGCAAGTGCCTACACCACTATACCATGAACAAAGCTTAACATATTCAGGCTTTCCCAAAAGACATTCCAAGTTAAGTCACACATTCCTACTTAATCTTTGTTGATTACACAAAGCTAGATAACTTTCGTGTGGGGTTTCAAGTTCATGCTTCATTCCAGACACCATGGGCATCATGTTTTCTGCTGTGTCAGTTAAGTTTAATTGTCAGTATGGTTAGCACTTTTGCCTTGCACCTACAGGGTTGTGGGTTTGATTCCTGCCTTGGGTCTGTGTGCATGGAGTTTACATGTTCTTCCCATGCTTGGTGAGTTTCCTCCAAGTGCTCCTTTTTCCGCCAGAAAAACGCTCATCGCTGAGCTCATCCAAGCCCTCACCTATATCTACTATTAGGCAACATCTGGAACTTCTTCAGCTAAAGAAAATCTAATCAAGTTCTTGTATGTGTCATTTTGCCAGGCAGGTGCTAAATCCGCTGGCTACCACAAAAACATCATTTCAATTTCTCCCTTTAATCAAGGTCCCCATGGCAGGCATTTAGAACAAACTGCACATTGGTATTATTTTGTGCTAGTTATAGTGGACTACACAACCTGATAACCAGAATATTTCTGCATGCAGTGTTGTGGATTCACTCTTCCACATTATCTTCCAAATCTGAATAAAAAAAAATTAAAAAAAATGTGAGGAGGGACCTTCTAACAGCCTAAACGAAACTCAATATGTCATTGAGTCCAGAGAAACTCTAAACACTGGAGAGATGAAGTGCTCATATTGCTATCCAAGTCGAGCTCTAAATTACACACCAAGCAGCAAGGACCCTCCGAGGTCGCACATCGAGTCAGGAAGGTGATTATGAGGATAAATGATCAGACAGAGGTGATGCACTTTAGATTAACCACTGTAATCTCCTTATACCATGGCGTGAAGAAGGGCCTTTGTCTCAGGCAAAGGTAGTTCCTAAGAGTTCCTGAGTTGGTTCCAGACGTAATCCCAAAAAGTACAGCCCAAATTCATCCTGTCCCCTGTGTAGACCACTTTCCGTCATTACAGAGAACACAGGTGGCCCAGTAACAAAAGAAGAATTCACACTAACCAAGGAGTTTCACAACAATTGGGGGAGCCGTGTGGTCTTGGTGGCCAGGCTCTTTGTGGACTAGAGAAAAGTTTATGCAGTGTTTAAGTTTGACAGCTAACTAATGCCCTGTATTGGTGATTGTTTAGATGTTGATCATTTGACTAAATGACATTGGCAAAATCAAATTACTCCAATAACCCATGAAAAAATGCCCTTTACCACAAACATGGGCAGGTGCGTCTCCAAACTTGACATGACTATAGCAACTGTGGCCTTCCAGAGACATAGGACCAAAAAGGAAATGAGCACCAGTTTCTGGGGCTGACTGTCTATTAATTATTCAAAGGTCACCTTTTAGGCTGACCTCCCTAAAAGGAGAGCACCAGATCTAGCCCAGTCGAGAGAACTGTGCAAATGAGCTTTTAACCCAGTAAAAACAGTTTGGTGTGGGGGCCCATTGTTGTAGTCAAAAGATTTTTCCTTTTTGTTTGGGAGACCAATATGTTGGACAGAGGCCATTTCGTCCCAGATGGTGGAGGGGGAGAAATGCCCAGTGCTGTACATTAGCCACAAACTGTAAGAGTGTAAGAGGGACAAAGCGTAGCACAATTGAGAAATAGATAATTGAACGGATAGATATAGATAATTGCTTTAATATTATGTACTTTGGCACCCTTTCACCCTCTGTTCAGAAAACATGCCACTCCAGTGGCTCCACCGTATGGAGGATGCCAACATACAGATCACTTGTTGGTATCTGGTTCAGTCATTCCAGTTTGAGGTGGTCCATAGGTTAGGTGCACAGACGACTGGGCCAGCTTTTGCAGCAAGTCAGATGCAGACTAGATTTCTCCACAGTCTGATTCAAGCAGTGGAGATATGTGGCAGCAAGACATGGTCAAGTGTCACCTGCAGACAAAGAGAGGAGGGTGAATATCAGATAACACAATGCTTTCCTGTGGCTCGTTATGGAGATTATTTATTAGTGGGTTTTTGTGTGTTGGGAGAACACAACAACTGAAGGGTTATTTCACATTAGTGTCTTATGGCCACATGGCAATGAATACTGAGGTTTCATCACATTGTGCTTACTCACATTGTACTTTCCCTATTAAACATAGCTGTGATTTCTATTGTTGCTCTTATTTTACGATGCAACTTGATCATGCATTTAAGTGATGTTAGATCACAGTCATTAATTTTAATAATCTGTTGGATGTTTTTTCAACCAATTCCAACAGCAGTAGGGTTTTCTTTACTTGATCTAGGCCAATAATTTGGCACTTCTGTTTTTTTCATCAAGCAGGGTAGTTTAAAATGACAAATTCTATAAGGAAATATAGAATAATAATTAACATTTCATACATCAGAGAGCCAATTCCTATTTCATTGATTGCCATAAGGACATTTCACTAGTATTGTAAGTAAGTATTGCATTGTCCATAATTATTTTGTTAACTGCTTGATCTTTTCGCTTTTCGTCTTGTTTTCTTTTGATTTCTGGCTTCCAGACAGGTAAGTTCTCTTCATTTTGAAAATCACTACTATTCCAAAAAACTTGCACACACACACCAGTGACACAGGGCCCACTTTAGTTTTTTATTTATTTTTCATTTTTTTACATTGTACATTACCCATTAGATGGTTTGTGGAGTTCTGCACTTTAAGATTTGACATTTTTACTGACTTGGTGTCAGCCGTCAGGGGGCCCCCTTAGAACTTAGGGCCCCAAGCAGTTGTCTGCCTTTCCTGTCCTGTAGCTATGCCTCTGGGTTAGGCAGAGACAAAAGTGAAAGAGAGAAAGGCTGAGTACACCGCCTCTCTAGGATAAGGTCTGTGTAAAATCAGATAAAGAACTCAGAACATCAGATATGAAATGACTGGGAGGCATGCTGTATCAATCACAGATTAAAACTAGTCAGACAGCAGGGGATCCAAGACCAGCTTTATACAATCTCTATAATACTGAAAAGCACAGAGTTACCAGAAAAATCTTTTACACCAGCAACTACTTTTTACCTTATGTTCACACTAGTGAGCTGCTCATGTCACAGGCAGTTTCTGTCTTGTGGGCATGTGGTGGCTGTTACTTTCGTCATGTCTGTCCTACATGTATATACTGTATGCTAAATTTCATAATATCTCTGTCATGAGATTGGAAAAGCCAGCTAACTGTACTAAGAACGTACAATCGACAATGACTGCTACACTGTCCTGAACTTCCTTCTGGGCTTGATTGTAATTTATGGTTTCTCTTTTTGCAAACATGTGACTACCATGGCATCCAAAACATAAAAAAATAGCAAGACTAACTCATGATTAAAAGATTACCTTCTGGATTATCGGATGCTTTGTCACATAGATAGAATAGCAATTGGTAGATTCTGGTCTGCTGATTATTTTCTTATGTAGTATGTTTTGTGGACTTATTCAAAAGAGAAACAAGCATGTGAAAATAGATGAAGATGGTAATAAGGATTTTAATTATGATTTATCTATTATCATCATAATTTGATAACCTGAGAAGGCGTACAAATTTGTGACTTGGTGGCATTTACTAGCGATAGCATTAGCTAATTCAGTGCTTCTGTTGCAAATGCGAAGCACTGAATGAGATTAGGCTATCGCTAGCAAATACCACCAAATCACATACTGTATTTATACAATGCTAAATCACTGTTCTGGTCTTAAATCTGAAATATTTGGTGTTGTTTCACACACCAAATAGTGCCCTTGTTCAGGGGTCAGAAAGGGGTTTGGGATTCAACATTGTGTTGGAAGCTAGTTAGCGTTGTAGCTTACGTTAGCCGCGGAACATACATTTCTGAATGACGTAGACACAATTACTAAGGAAACAGTGTTATGTAAGATTACTTATTGTTTAAAATTTTATCAGATGTGTTTTCTTACTGAAAAAGATTCTGTGACTGATTTTGAGTTTTGAATGTGGGTTTTGGCACTGGCACCTGCTAAGCAACGTCTCTTTTGCTGTCAAAAAGTGTCCATGTCGGACAGACATTGTGATGTGAGGTGCAAAAGAGCTGTACAGCGTTAATGAGTATAACAAACCAAGTTCTTCTACCATTGATCTGCATCAAATAGTAATAGGGAATTAACAGCAGATAGGAACTAAAGCTGTAAAGGAGGAAATACCAGAGCACATGTGCCATAGGATTAGTTCCTGGAATTATTTGACTGTTTGTGTCACTTTGGCTAATCATATCTAAATAGCTTTGAACTGACAAAATTTTTTTTTTTTTGTAAATGCCTTTTTTGTAAAAGCATCACAAATCTACCATCACTTACAGTACCACCTACCTAAAATGTTTTGCTGGCCACATCCCTTCATGGACATTGTATTCCCTGATGGCAGTGGCCGCTTTAGACAGGATAATGCACACAATGCAAAAATGATTCAAGAATGGTTTGAAGAACACAGCAACAAATTTGAGGGCCTCCAAAATCCCTAGATCTTAATCCAATTGAGCAGTGCGGGAAAAACAAGCCCCATCTTCAACCTACATGACTTAAAGTATCTGCTATTGATGGCTTGGTGCCAGATACCAATATATGAAATATACGTATACACATACTCTTTCACACTACAGACAATTTGGGAATGCCAGTTAGCCTAATCTGCACATCTCTGGACTGTGGGAGGAAACCCACCAAGCAGGAGGGAGAACATTCAAACTCCATGCACACAGACCCGAGGTGGGAATCAAACCCAGAACATGGAGATGAATGGTGATCATGCTAACCACAACACCACTGTGCCGCCCATTAAAAGTGTAGTTAAAAAATATATATATTTTATGAGCAGAAATGCTCATATAATAAGAATTCTTTAAAAACCTTTTAAAGTGGCACTGATTTACCACTTGTTTTTTTTTTTAAATAAGGTTTTAAATAGATGAGAGATGCAACTAAAATTCTACTTCAGAGAATTCTATATAATGAAAGATAAAAGTGCTCTCAACAGTGCAGCTCATAATATCATCTATGTTTCGTGATGTTCTCTTTACGTGGTTTAAGATTATGAAGCGTTTTAACTGAAAACACATTTAAGGATGCTTTGACAATGCAAGCATTTTAGATTACATAATCACTCTGGGGCCTGTTGTGAAGAACGTGTCAATAGAATGCTGTACATGAAAGCTTTGAATAAAAAGCAGCTCTCATATTAAAAAGCAAAGCCTAAAGCAATACGAGTCCCGGGTGCTTGAGTCAAAAAGTATGGATGAAAGATGAATTGAGGGAATAGAACGGCTTCTAAAAATACAGGAGAAGCAAGGCTATCTGCCGACCAGCTTCAACCACATCACTGTCAGTGTGCCTGGGCTCAGATAATCCCAAGATGTTAAAGAACACACACTAAAGTGTGAATTATGCTCATTATCTGCTCCCTTTTCCTCATTAGCCGCACAATGCTGTGAAGGTTTCAAGCATCAGAGAGGAAGAACCAGAGTATTTTCACTCCTTGGGGAAATTAGGCTGCGTATAGAATCTTCTAGTTTGCATATCTCCTCAGTATGTGTGCACATTTTATATTTATGTCTCCATCAATATGTGTACTTCAGCCTGCAGTACAACATTCATGACAAGTTTGATGGTGTTCATTTATATTCTTAATTTCACAAACCTCAATGCACCCTAATGCGTTGATGTGTTGGTTTGTTTTGGATCATTCATTACAAAGTGAAGCAAATTAACCATGATTTCACTGACATAATATAAATCCTAGAACATAAGAATGAAACGAAACAAACAAAATCACAGAATTTGTTTGTTCATCGTAAAACCCCAAAACCTCAATCTCACATATAACCACTAGGGGGAGATGAATGAATCTGCACCAGCAGTACCTTTCTAATATGGCATGAAAATTAGATTTTTGTTGTATATTCATGACTTAAGATGATTAAATGGCCAATCTCTCTCTCTCACACACACACAATCTCATCATCATATTTCATAGTAATTATACTGGCACAGACTAAACAGTGAAGTCTACCTATCTAATCTCCTTATCTACCCATGATGTCTATGATACATAAAGTAACTCAGAATTAATTTTGAAGAAGCAGGAATTCAGGCAACATGAAAAAGTCCAGGTTTAAGGATAAAGGAATATACTTTCTGTATGTTGTTTTGAATTACTACCATTCATCAATCCATTAGTGTTTGAAACAATTGGCCACAAAATTAAAACTACTGATAGGTGAAGGGTGTGGGGGTGGCACCAAGGCATCAACTAAACAGTCAGCTCCTGAATTTAAGTTTCTGGAAGCAGCAAAAAATGTATAAGTGTAAATACCTGAGCAAACTTGACAAGGGCCAAATTGTGATCCCTAGATGACTGAATCAGAGCATCCACAAAAAGACCTTGTGGGATGTTCCCGGGATGCAGTCCTTACTACCTACCAAAAGTGGTTATCCACTTTGGTCTGATCCCACAGAGTAGGTTCTGTAGTCCAAATTGCTGAATTATTCCTGGCTATGGTAGAAAGGAGTCATCGCAGCATTCTGCAATGGGGCTGTGTAGCTGCAGACCGATCAGCGTGCCCATGCTGACCATTTCCACAGCAGAAAATGGGCAAATGAAAAGCAGAATTGGAAAATTAAGCAATGCAATTTAAATCACATTTTGTGGATGGCTGTGTAGGTGTGTGTTGCTTACCTGGGGACGAGTGGGAACCAGGTTGCATATGGGAAGAAGGCAAGCTAGCAGTGGTAGAGTGAAGCTCAGCTAGGAAGCTAGGAAACCTTGGGTCTCTGCATTTATATGAAAAATTGTCGCAGACAAGTAGAGCTCTCGAGATAACGCACCATGGAACACCGCAAAAACTGAAAGATAGCGACGTAAATTCCTAAATCAGTAGATCTGATCAAGCATTAGATGGGTTGGGACAAAATAGTCTTATACATGAAGGCCACACCTCAGAACTTACAGGGCCTAAACTGAAGCCAACTAACATCTTGGCACCAGAGACCAGAGCATATCTTCAGTTTTATTTTACTAAGTTTTCACGCATAAGTTTGTCTTGAGCTTGTCTCTTCGCTGTATAACAAATGGGTGATGACCTTGTGGATGTTTCCAAATCTGGCTGCCAGAACGATTTCACACTGATTAGGTCCTATTCGGGATTAAGCGTCTTATTTGTCCTATTTTCAATCCGAAATTAATATGCCGCTTATGGTATGTGATAAGTGGGCCTGTTTTGGATGAGACTCCAAATGTCATAAAAATCCTAATGTGGCTAGTTACACTTGGACCCAGAATGCTGTTAACATTTGCCATCGCTGTAACCAACACTCCCTAAACGTGATGATTTGGTCATTGATTAGATAATTGGTCATTGGATGCGTAGTAAGATCTCATTCTCCGTGCATTTAGGACTTTTCCCAAGTACAATCCTCGACTGTAGTGGATTCTTCATTACAGGGTGGTGACGGTGGAGGTGATGCCTCGCCAAAAACGCGACGCGTGACGTAACTTCCCCCCCTTACCTTTAGGCCTTGGGGCTACTTGTTGATTTAATAAATGCAGGTGTAATTTATGACTCATTTAAATACGCAAATACGGAAAAAGGTTAACAGGGTGCAGCGCATTATCCAGACGATGCAGCTGTGGACGTTAACACGCGCAGACGCTGGCGAGGTTCCTCCCGTGAAAGGGTTAAACGAGTTCCTCCACCGGCGCAGCGCTGTTTCTGGGGGTAGTTATTGTGGCGCAGAGCCTGTGGACGGCGCGCTGCTGCAGCGCCAACTTCTTCACGCGGAGCAGCGATAAGAGCGGGAACAATGGCCGAGCGGCGAGAGCGCGCCGCCGCGGATCGGCACGGAGCTCGTGCGTGAGCGAGCGAGCGAGCGAGCGCGCTGCGGCGTCCACCGAGCTGTCCCCATGGACGCGCGGCTCGCGCACGGCGACATGGAAAACGCGACGGTCGAAAACCCGAGCAAGGCGGCCGAGTACCTGAAGGAGCTCAACAACATCATCGAGACCCAGCAGGAGTTGCTGGAGAAGCAGAAGGGGCGCATCGATGAGCTCGAGGCTCAAGTGCACGATCTGTGCGAGGAGAACGCGTGCCTGAAGGAGCAACACCAGCGGCACCTGGCTACCTGCAGACTGCAGCAGCTCAGCTCCATCAAAGAAAATGTCATGCAAGAGAAGTAAGTTCAGACTTTCTCCGTGCGTGCGCGCGCGCGTGTGTATTTGTCTTGAGAAGCTAACGGCGCTTGTTGCGTCGAACCCGACCCTGTACGCACTGGAGATATCGCGTGTGTAGTGGGGAAAGTCTTGACTAGGTTTGGGATTAATCCTAAAGAAACTGTAGTGGTGCTCACGAGCGCGGCGCGCGCACTGATCCGGGAATAAAAACCAGCCAAACCAACCAGAAGTCGGGTGTAAAATCTGGTTAGACCGATGCAAACGATCTAAAGCCATGCATTATTGTTATTATTATTATTATTAATGGCATCGATCCACTGTGGCAAGCAAACCTGTTCCATCTGCAAGCGCATGCTGCTGTATCAGCATAGAAAAGCCGCTTTAATGCGTAACGGAGAAGGACCGACACAGCGAAACTGTATACTTCTAATAGGAAATTTGAACCTGTTTGTATGCGAATACAGCTGTTGTGAACGTGCGTCCAGCTGTGAGTCTAATGCTGAGATTGATGGGTTTTGATATGTCTATCTGTCGGGGCATGCATGCTTGGGGTTTATCCTTCATTGTGTGATTTAAGTGTTGCTATTTACATGCATATTCAAATCTCCTTAAAAAAACATAAAAAAAAAAATCCCTGTATTCAAGACCTGGACGTTGTGTAAAAGCTAAGGAGTGCAGGAACTGTCAGCAGCGAACTAAACAATTAATTTTTGTGGACTGTGTAGCAGCTTTTTCATTTGCATGAGCATATTTACTTGTGTGCACACCCTCACACCATCACTAAACTCTCCCATCAAGCTCTTTATCTGTCTGTATATTTTTTATTACAGTCGATAATCCCGGTAATGCTCTGACCAACCCGCCCTCTCTTGCTTGCGCTTTCTCTCTTTCTGTTTTTCCAACATGCTGCAATGTTTGAGTCTTTCATGAGGATGTGAAGCAGAGAGAAACATTAATCCTGGGATGTTTATGGGTCATTACCTTCTGTAAGCTTTAGGATGTGGGACACTTGCCTGTTTTGCAGAGTTTATCTTAAAGCAATGTGTAAAGGTTTGGGTTTTCTTTATGTGAAACTGATTCATAAATTTAGACCATTCCTGGATTGATGCTGATATGCACTGGGTTGTGTTGTCTTCATTGGAGAACTGGGAGCTCCATCAAGGACTGCATCTAACACATTCCTTTAAAAGAGGCTCCATATATCGCCTCAACGGACTGTCAGTTTGGTTCTGTTGGGGAAACCCTTTTTTGTTGTTGTTGTATTTATTAAGGTTTTTACTTCTTTAATTCAGGGGCTACCATTGTGGGATCCTCAATTAAAAAAAAATCCTTAATTTTGTGTGAGCACTTGTAAAACATTACAACAACCTGCCTTGTGTAGGTCTGCCTTCAAAGCAGCCCTGATCCTTCAAGGCATGCACTTCTGAAAGTGTGCTGCGTTATCCGGCACCAAGCTGTCAGTATCAGATCCTTTAAGTCTTTAAGTCCTGTATGTTGCAAGGTAGGGCCTCCATAGATTGCACTTGTTTTTCCAGCACATCCCACAGATGCTCAACTGGATTGAGATGTGGAGAATTTGGAGGCCAAATCAACACCTCAGACTTGTTGTTGTGTTCCTGTTGGTGTGTTATACTCCTCAAATAGGCCATTGCCATCAGGGAATACCATTTTGATGAAACAGTGTTTACTGTAGGTAAGCTGTTACGTGTCAAAGTAACATTCAGATAAATGGTAGGGCCCAGCAGAACATCACAAAAAAAAAAAAGAAGAAAAACACCCAGCCATGCACACAATGTAAAAGAAAATGTCTACAGGCAACCTGTCCGGTCTGTTGCTATGCATTTCCATCCACATCAAATGGCAATGGATTTTGTGTCCTGACGCCTTTCTATCAGAACCAGCAATGGTACTTTTTTCAGCAATTTGAGCTGCACTAGTTCTTCTGTTGGATTGGACTACACAGGCCAGGCTTCTATCCCATGTGAATCAGTGAGCTTTTGTCACCCTTGACCTTTTCTTTCCTTGGACCACTTTTGGTAGGCCCTTACTACTGCAGGGTGGGAACATCATACAGTACAGTAGAGTTCATGGTTGATTCGGTGACTGCAAGGTGCATAGGTCCTGTGGCTGCGAAAACAAGCCCAAATCATCACCCCTCCACTGCTGTGCTTGATAGTGGGTATAAGGTGTTTCTGCCACACATGGTGCTAGGCATTTAGTCTGACCAACTCCACTTTGGTGTGATCTAGCCATAGGCCATTGTTCCAGAAGCCTTGTGGTTTGTTCAGCTTCTACTATATGTTCTTTTCTCCTGGCAACCCTTCCAAGCAAAACCGTACTTCAGTCTTTTTCCAATTGTCCTATTGTGAACTTTAACATGCCCAGTGAAGCCTGTAGTGAACGAGATGTAGTTCTTATTGTGTTTTCAATTTTTTTTTGTATTTCTCTAAGCATTGCATGGTCTGAACTTGGGTTGAATGTGCTGGGATGTCCACTCCTGGGCAGATTGGCAACTGTCTTGAATGCTTTCCAATTGTGAATAATCTTTCTCACTGTAAATTGCTTTTACAGTATGACCCTTTCCAGATTGATGTGTAGCAACAATTGCTTTTCTAAGACCATGAGCATGTCTTTCCCTCTTGGCATTATGTTAACACACACCTGAACGCTCCAGACCAGCAAACTGCCAGAAACGTCTGCTTTTATAGCGGTCTGCACACCTGCTGGTGATCAATTAATCAAGGACCGATGATCAAAAGCACCTGGCTGCATTGTATTCTCCTAAATCCTGTGGAAGCAGTCGGGAGTACTTGGTTTTGCCCACATTTTTCTACTTTTTGGCTTAAATTTTGCTGAATAAATCATGGCACTGTGAAAAAAAAAAAAAGATGTTCGTATTTGTTTTACACACAAAAAAACCTCACAGAATAAAAAGAGGGGGGCACTAACTTTTAAACCTGACTTACTTTTGAGTGTGTATAATACAAATATATACACACACACACACACACACCTACATTGTTGATGTATACATATGGTGTAAAAGTTAATATACTGTAACCTATAGAAACCTATAACTCCTTTGGTGTCTTTAGAGGTCTGTTTGTTGCCCTGTACTGCCATTCTGTTTGATGACTGACATGAATTGGCAGAGCAGCAGCACCTGCTTACAGTGCACTCTCTCTCTCTCTCTCTCTCTCTCTCTCTCTCTCTCTGTACTGTAATATAATGCTGAACAGATGCTTAGCTGATGGCTTAGGCCCAATGCTGTGTATAAGTTTGTTCCTCTTCTCAAACCCATCAGCCATCACATCTTAACAAAACAGGACACAATGTCTACCGTCTTCATTTCCTCAAAGTGAAATGATCCCTTCTGAGAAGTGTTTCGACTTGAAAGTACAATCTAAACCATTTCCTTTCTCTTGTCTGCGGTCATTAGAGTTTGGTATTAGAGGTCGATTTTGAATTACTAAGTGGGTCATTTAGTCCTTTCTTTTTGTAATCTATAACTGAAGATCTTCAGTGTATGCTGATCAGCTTCTAAGTGTCCTGTCCATGTTATTGCCCAAGACATCTTAAGAATATTAAACAATGGCTAAACCAAGGATGTCCACCCCCAGAACTACTCTAGTGCAGTTTGATTAATTGATTCGGGGAAGCACCAGACCCCAACCTATCCAAGTGTTAGTTGTGTGTGTGTGTCAGCCTTGAATGGTACATGTAGGTCAAATCAGTAAGTAATGAGGTTGTTTCATCCACAAAAGATCATTGGTTTGCAATGCAGTAAACCTGAATTGTTTCAAGTGTACAACTTTCTCTGTGGCCGTTGGATTCTCAGTTAAGGAATTATGGAACATGACTTAAACGTTCTGCATTTTACAGTTGCCTGCTTTTCCAATGACTAGCAATAGAGTTTATGCTGTGAAACAGCTATATGGTCTCATGAAAAGGCTTTCGATGCACTTTTACATAGGGAAGTCCAGGAATCAAAGAGCCTGCTTTAAAATGCTCTGTTAGATTTCAATTTCTACCGTATCTAAGATTGTGCTCGTGAATTGCACTTTGAAGCAAATTTACAGTTCTGGAGCTCAATTATGATTCAAGGCATACGAGACAATTGAGGTTTGCAATTGAGTGTGGAATGGGGGGTGGGGGTGTGGAATGGGGGGTGGGGGTGGGGGGGGGGGGGCGCGCTAAATAAATCTTAAAAACACTCCATATGTGCAGTAGACCACGGAGATGAAAATAAAGATGAATTACAGGGATACTTAATTCCCAAACATACCCTCCTCCTCAGTTTCCATCTTCACTTGCACATCTTTGTCTGTACGTGGCACAGCAGCTCCAACACCCCCAGTATTGTATGGTTATGAAACTGTGATGATTTCCATGAAGGCTGGGATCTTAAGGGGTTTTGTATGGGATATGACTTTGCCTCGTTTTTGATTGCCTAATATTGTGAGAAAATAAGAAATTCTTAATGACAATGTTAATAAATAATAACTTAAAATGCTGAGCATACATACATGTGAGATGTAGTTTGTTTTTTGAAATCTGTGGATAAGTGGTGTAGGGTATATCTTGCTTTTGTCCTCTTTCTCAGCAGTTGCATTGATTTAAGTGTCGGTGTTAGCCAGGGAGGAGGTTTCAGCAGACTAACCCAAAAGATGTGGAACAAAGATCTTGATTCATTCTTTCGACCTGTAACCCTACAGTATACACACATGACAACCCTGAAACCATCTGTCTGCCAGCAGGGAGCAACTTCATCAGGCCCTTATGTTGGAAAAGTGCAACTGCACACTAAGAGCGGAGCCTTTTAGTTCCGTGCCAAGCATTTCCGAGGAACATCATCAAACATGTTATTAACGCAACATGCTTTGTGTACATTAATATTGTTTTTCTGTAACTGTATATGTGGATATTGGTGCTATTGGTTGTTTCTGTCCTGTAATGTCCTGTATTAGTAAGCTAAACTTCCAGGAATTGCTGAAATGGATGGAATTGTGTTAAGAACTGTTGAGTGCGTTATCAAAAACCGTAAGGATTCTAAACCATTAACCTTGCAAAAGAATTTTGGGTGGAAAAAAAATCATGAATGAATGTGATCAGAGCTCACATAAGTCTTTGATAAAAGTGCATTGTAAAAGAATTGGCAGTAGAAATTAGCTTTAACAGTAAAAGTAAGAGCATTTCTGTGTGTCCAAAAGGGAAACCACATGCTAGTGAGTATAATCTGGAAAAAAAAAAAACGATTTAGTTTCTAGGGAGCATAAAGCTTGGATTTTGGAGTGATGAAAAAAGGTCTTGTGTTTTGATGAGTCCAGATTCACCTTATTCCGGAGCGATGGGCATGTCCGGGTAAGGAGGGAAGTGCATGAAGCAATGCACACATGGATAGTGGCTACTGTACAAGTCTCTGGAGGTGGTGCCATGATCTGAGGTTGCTTCAGGTCTAGGCTCAGCAACCTAACGTGTCAGCTGATCACTTGAATGTACTAAATGACCAGGTTTATTCGATCTATGGATTTGTTCTTCCGTCATGGTGCAGGCGCATTCCAGGACTCAGATTGTGAAAGAAGTGTTTCTAGGAGCATGAGGAATAATTTTTACACACGAATTGGCCACCACATTTTGCACAGTAATCAAAGCTAAAAACAGTCTAATGAAATATTATGCTGCTTTTTTCACCCCTTGCCAGGCAATATATATTGCACATGTATTTTATGATTGTGATGTGCGTTTTAAAAAAAATATATATATATATACCACTGCACTGTTGAATTGGATATACTGCTGATCAGAATGTGTTGCATGATTAACACCGACATATTCTTGTAATGTGTTTTCAGTCATGTGGCATGGTGGCATAGTGGTTAGCAATGTGGCCTCACATCTCCAGGGTCGAGGGTTTGAGTCCTGCCTTTGTGTCTGTTTAAATGGGGTTTGCATGTTCTCCTCTTGCTTGGTGGGTTTCCCAAAGAAATGCAGAGAAGGTGTATTTAATGTGTGTGTAAGTGTGTGTACATGCCCTGTGATGGATTGGCACCCCTTCCAGGGTCTACCATGTGTAGTGCATGCTGTACCCTGGGATATGCTTCAGGCCTGTTTTTACTCTGTACAGGATAAGTGATTTTGAGAACGAGTGAGTGCAGCCTTTTCATCCCCAAAATAAACCAATCAGATAAACCAACCGACATGTGAATCTGGAATGATTTGCACAGGTGTTTTTAATGCTCAAATATTAAGGCGCTTCCTGGAATGCCCCACCCCCCATCTCATGCGCTCTCAGCTAAACTGATGGTGCTGAAAAAAAAAAGAGGATTAAGATTTTTTTTACTTATCTTGAGAAGACGATGTTTAAAAAAAAAAATAAATAATTGACAATGTTTGTATTGATCTTGGGCATTTTGATTTATCTTTGGCAGTTTTTTCTCTTTTTTTTATTTTTTTTTTACCTCTAATCATCTCTGTAATGGTGCAGTGGGAGAAAGCATCTTTTTGCACCAATTTAAAATGAAAAAGTCATACTTGTCAACAACTATTCATCTTTATTTGCCTTCCAAAGCTCATATTGTTACAGGTCCTAGTTGCTTGGTCGTGCTAATGAGTTTGCATTTGATTTTGTCTGCTGGATTTCTGTGAAGGGCAAGGAGAGAGATGGCCAGAGCTGCTTTGTACTGGAACAGCTCACTGGCCTTCATTCCATATGCGCTTTGCCACGTCAGCGCTCGGCCTTCTGCTGACCACAGCAGCCACAGAGAGCTGTCAGTCCAAACCATGTCTATAAGGGTTACTGTAGAAACTGTATACATGCCGTTAAATGCAATGTTGATTGTGCGCGTGTCAAGCAGTGAATCGGGGGATAATTAGTGCAGCACGCAGCACAGTACTGCGTCCAAGTCAGATTCCTTGGTTACCCACAGTTAAATCTGCTGTCGGAGGCGACAACATAGTGAATTGTAAGCAGAATGTGTCCGATGTAAAGTGGGCATGGCACAAATCAGCATTTCAGTGAGCTTTCGTACGGACGCAATTAAAGGCTGTTAGTGATTAATCTACAGGGTGGGCCATTTATATGGATACACCTTAATAAAATGGGAATGGTTGATGACATTAACATCCTGTTTGTGGCACATTAGTATATGTGAGGGGGCAAACTTTTCAAGATGGGTGGTGACCATGGTGGCCATTTGGAAGTCGGCCATCTTGGATCCAACTTTTGTTTTTTCAATAGGAAGAGGGTCATGTGACACATCAAACTTATTGGGAATTTCACAAGAAAAACAATGGTGTGCTTGGTTTTAACGTAACTTTATTCTTTCATGAGTTATTTACAAGTTTCTCTTTGTTCACAGCCATTGACATGTCGAAGAGGTTAACACGTGATGAGCGGATCGAAATTGTGTTGATATCTGGTGAACGCAGTAACCGGGTCATTGCAGCAGATTTCAGTGCAAGACACCCTACGAGACCACCCATCTCCCATGCTACAGTTAGCAAACTGCTTGCTAAGTTTCGTGAAACTGGTTCAGTGTTGGATTTGCCAAAATGTGGACGCATGAAAACTGTCACTAATGAACAAACATCAGTGGCTGTCCTAGCTTCATTCAGCAAGAGCCCACAGCGTAGCACTCGCCGCATGTCACTGGAGAGTGGCATTAGTCGAACATCCCTTCGGCGGATATTAGCTACTCACAAACCCTTACAAACTCCAGCTACTGCAGCATCTCAACGAGGATGACCCAGATCGGCGCACACAATTTGCAGAATGGGCAAAACAAAAATTGGAACAGGACCCTCAGTTCACGCAGAAGATTTTGTTCAGTGATGAGGCAAACTTTTATGTGAATGGTGAAGTTAACAAACAAAACCACCGCTATTGGTCTGACACTAACCCACATTGGACAGATTCCTCCAAGACTATTGGAACAAAAAAAGTGATGGTATGGTGTGGTATATGGGGTACAAAGATAGTGGGGCCATTCTTCATCAATGGAAACCTCAAGGCCACTGGATATTTGAAATTGCTACATGATGATGTGTTTCCCTCTTTATGCACTGAAGCTGGCACGTTCCCTGAGTTTTTCCAGCAAGATGGTGCACCACCACATTATGGGTGTCAGGTCCGAGCATTCCTAGATGAACAGTTTCCTGAAAAGTGAATTGGTTGTCGTGGGCCAGTTGAATGGCCCCCAAGGTCTCCCGATCTGACCCCCTTAGACTTTTATCTTTGGGGTCATCTGAAGGCAATTGTCTATTGTGTGAAGATACGAGATGTGCAGCACCTGAAACTACGGATACTGGAAGCCTGTGCTGGCATTTCTCCTGCGGTGTTGCTATCAGTGTGTGAAGAGTGGGAGAAGAGGGTTGCATTGACCATCCATCACAATGGGCAGCACATTGAACACATTTTATAAGTGGCCAGAAACTTGTAAATAACTCATGAAAGAATAAAGTTACGTTAAAACAAAGCACACCATTGTTTTTCTTGTGAAATTCCCAATAAGTTTGATGTGTGTCATGACCCTCTTCCTATTGAAAAAACAAAAGTTGGATCCAAGATGGCTGACTTCCAAATGGCCACCATGGTCACCCCCCATCTTGAAAAGTTTGCCCCCTCACATATACTAATGTGCCACAAACAGGACGTTAATATCACCAACCATTCCCATTTTATTAAGGTGTATCCATATAAATGGCCCACCCTGTATATGCACCAATAGCTGTATCTATTATTTTATTAAGATTATTTCAAAATAATCAAAGTTTAATGTCATTTAAGAAAGATGTTTGAAGTAAAACTTTGGTTTGATTAATTAGATTCATGAGCATAATTAGTTTTTAAATATTGTCCGTAACCCGATTTGGTCATACTGTACACCGATTCAGTTTTTTACACATTTTTTAAATTTGTTTAGATTAATCCGTTCCCAATTACTATGCATTATATTTAACTTTTGTTTTATGTTTTGTGATCTAAATGAAATTAATCAAAAGTATGAAAAAGCCTACAAAAATAATACAGCACTCAAAACTGCAGGAGAGAGCAAACACTTGGTTTTTACATGTGAATGTACTGTTCACTTCTCTTAGTGAGACTCGCTGACGTGACGGAATGGAGGAGAGGCAGATGGGTAGGGAGGAGATTAGTGTTTGGAAAGAGAGTCCCCTTCCATAATAACACTAAGTAATTCTCCTTCAGGGATTTTCTCTCTCCTTTTTTTTCTTCTTTTCTTTTTTTTTTTTTTGGTCTCGGGTCCGTACAGTACGTGGCAGCCGTTTTCACTAAACTCTATCCAGAGAGATGTGGATTTTTCTGTGCCGCACAAGGGTCCTATAGTAAGACATTACTGATTATGAGTTGTAGCATCCTTCGCCACAAAATTCTGGGTGACGCAATCATGCCTTTGTTCAGCTGAAAGCGGCAGCTTAGGATGGCGGTTTTTCGGTCGTGAACCGTATTTGTTCGTACTTGGCGCATATGTGCAAGTCATCGCAAAACCTCCATAGGTTATGAACAGGAAACAGAGATGAGCGGTTCATCTCACGAGTCTTCTAGTCCGAGTCGTTGGTTCTTTTGTCACGTGACTCCCATAGACGCTATGCAGTGCAATAGATTTGAACGAACGAACGACTCGGAGTAGAAGACTCATGAGAAGAACAGCTCAATTCTGTTTCCTGTGTAATGCACTGCATACAGTAGCGTCTAGGGGAGTCATGTGACAAAAAACCCCGAACAATTTGGACCAGAGGATATGAGAGGTGAGCTGCTCATTCTGTTTATTATATGTCCTTAGCTGCATTGTAATATTTTCATAACGGACTATAACCAAAATTTATGTATGTAGACATGTTCGGGTCTGTTTATTGAGAATGTAGCATTTCATTTTAATTCTGATCAAAAGAACGAAATTAATCAAATGAGTCAAAAAAAAAAAAAGATTCGTTCATTTTGATGAACGAGATTCAAAGAACCGAATCACTAGACTGATCCCATCACTTCCCACGGGTGGCCTCTAAGTTACCGATCTTGTGTGTGTCAGTTTATTATACACAAGCGTACGTAAAACATTTCCAGTGAAATGCTTTCTACTGAATCTGTCAGCTCATGAATAGAGACTGTCCAAGGACATCCATCTTGTCTATTCATCCTGAATTATTTTATTTATTTCTTTATTTATTTATCCTTTTAATATTACATCAAGAAATTTTCCAAAATTTCCAAACCACACCAGAGGAAACGATCTTCCAGTGATGAAATTCATGTGATTTTATTTTTAGCCAAGTTGCCAGATGGAAACATCTACTATCAAGAATGAATTGCATTTAATTCCATTTGCTGACCTAACAAAGATATAAACTTTACACACAAAAGAAGAAAGGCTTTTCAAACAGTGTTAAAGATCTGTTTAAATACACTGCTTTAGTGTTTTTCGAGATGGTTCTATCAAACGTGAGTGTCTTGTGCTACAGTATTCCACTTGTGTTTGCGCTAAGGGATGTGACCCTACACTACCTTGTTTTTTTTTTTCTCCGTCTCTTTCATGTCACATGTGTCGAGCATGGTGTTTTTTTTTTTTTTTGTTCTTTTTTCTTTTTTTTTTCCTTTTTTTTTTGAACAAACGAGGAAAGAAAACAAAAGCCACAACTTGTGCGGTTTCCTTTGTGCAGTGCATAAAGGAGGATGTTGTCCCACAGCCAGGTTTATATCAGGTTAAGGTAAAAACCTGCTCAGGGGAAACCCATACAATCTCATCTCATCTCATCTCATCTCATCTTTTCAGTAAATTACACTTCCAGCTCCAAGCTTAACTGACTTGAACAAGCTCTTTACTTAAAACTAAGCTGTTTTTTTTTTTTTTTCTTTTTTTTTTCCATAATTGTGTTCTTCCCCTTTTTCCTCCCTAAAGTTCAGTTGTCATGTTTCTTCAGCGTATACAAGCCAGCTGTGCGAAGATCAAAAGCAATAGGTCTTATTAAATAAGAGCGGCGCATCTATGAATTTAAAGTGCGTAGCGTAGACCTCCAGCAGCTCATCTAATTATCCCATGGGCACCGTATTGCGCAACTCTTATTCTCCTCAGAAGCGCTGCAATTCAGCTGCCTAATAGTTTACTTTCAGGGAGAGTTGACTGCCACCAGAACTACTTTTCTGGAGTTCATGGTTGTGGATTAGTGTATAAGAGCGTAGAAGTATAAGTGCAAAGGAATGAGTGCTACCCGTCATCTGTCATATATGTATGTATTTATGTGTGTGTGATGTGCAGTATGTACAGAGGGGGCTGAAGAAATCTATACACAGTTCAACAGTCATTATTTATGCCATTAAAAAAAAAAAATCAAATTGAATTATGATATTAACATGTAGTATTATGTGTATATATAAAAGTCACGTGTGTGCGAGTGTGTGTGCATATTGAGGATCTTGTTGACTGGCTCTGTTAAGTGGCGTGTATAGCCACGCCCACCTCAAGGCAAAGGCGCTGAATGAGTAAAAAAAAAAAAAAAATTGCTTGATGCTGTGAAGTAATCTTTCACATAACTGCTCATAACCCCACTTCTACTCAACATTTGGATTTCATTTATGGCGCAGGTTTAAGTTCAGGCAAATACTGAAGTGCTGCCAAAGTTTTATTCAATTCTGACCAGCCAGTTTTGCGTGATGCTGTGACAACCTGGCTGGACAAACTTGTACACAGTCATACAAACAGACAAATTTTTCTAAGACTGGTTTTGGATATATATATATATATATATATCTACAGTATTTGGTTTTTTCGGGTGCTCCCTGCACATGGTCCGCACATACAAGCTTGGCACAGGTCTTACGCTGGATGCCCTTTCTGACACAACCCTCCCATTTTACCCGGGCTTGGGACCGCACAAGTGGTTGGAGTTTGGGCAATGGCTGGAAATCTAACCCGGGCCTTTCGCATGGCGGGTGAAACACCTACAGTACCTGTGTGTGTGTGTGTGTGTGTGTGTGTGTGTGTGTGTGTGTGTGTGTGTGTGTGTACTGTATATACATATAGTTTTTTTTTCTTCAGATTTTACACTAAAGCTATAAGACATTCCATGCGACAAGACGGACATCTAAAAGACCTGCCACTAATCATGTTTTGCTGCATTTCCGTAATCATCATTACGTGTAAATAGCATTATGACGGCAGGGTTCATATGTATGATTGCAGCGGAAATGTGTCCTTGGAGAAGTAGTGTTGCTGTTGGAGTTAATGGTGAAGGTCCTCTAGAAAGGCAAATAAGGCAACTATGTGTAGTGTTTTTTATTTATTTATTTATTTATTTTTATATATAGGTATATGTTTATCTAATATACATGTAATCTGACACATCTTAATTTCACTATGTATTTATTATAGGTCCTGCGGATTTATTTTGCACACAATTTATATTCATGTTTATTAGATCTTATCGTGTATATAAAACACTGATTCGCCCTAGCTTTGAAAAACTCTGATGCACATAAGAACTGTATACTAGCCTACAGTATGTAGATTTACTACTGTAGCACAAATAATAAGTAAATAATAAGGAATAAATGAACACTGTGCGTCACAGCTTGCTACCTACTGTATGGGGCTTGTATTCCATTAGTCTCATTAGGGTGCCCAGGCTGACCCCAGTCCACTGCCAAAATGCCAACAATAGCCACGTGAGCATTAGAACTTTGGAGCAATGGAAGAAGGTGGTCTTGGTCTGATGAATCATGTTATCTTTTACATCTTGGGGATAGCCAGATGTGGGTGTCTGTGCTGCTTACCTGGGGAAAAGATGGCACCAAAAGTGCTCTGTGGAAAGAAGCCCAGCCAGTAACCTGATATTTATGCGGATGTTACTTTGACATACCAGCTGCCTAAACATTGTTGCAGACCCAGTAAAATCCTCGATGGCAACGTGTCTCTCACCAGATCTCATTCTGATTTGAGGTCTGATACAAAAACAATATTATACAGCTGGTTTTATGTTATGGCAGATTGATGCATATAAGATATGCTATAAATTTACTTTTAATAAGCACAAACAACAGAACAAAGTCTTGAGCCTCCCCTCATTTCATCATATTTTGCTTCCAAAAAGCCAGACTTTCTTGTATTATTAATATTTTTTGTATAGTCTTGAGGAATACAGTAATTCTCCAGGATTCCTCAAGGGCTGTTATTGCCTCTCATTTTCAATTCAGTCCTTGGACCTGACCGGTTTCAGAGCAATGTCTAGAACCGTCTTCATTCATAATGTCTTAAAGGAAATATTGTCTGTAGTAGTTCTCTCATATTACTTTGGAGGCATTTCAACAACATTTCGTCAGCACATAGATTTTCGCCCGTTTACACACTGCTCTCTTAAGGTTCTGTCCTAGCATATTAATGGGCTTGAGGTCTGGTGTGCTGAGCGCCATTGTCTCATTCGACCCAGCGTAAGCTGTGGGACAGATGTCTTTAGAGATGTCTATTGATATTAAGAATATTTTGGAGTTCATGGTGGTTGTTAGTTTTTTTAGCTCTGTTTTTTTTTTTTAGTTTGGTTGTAAATTTTCACGCACTGAGAATCTGTCCCTGTGGTGAATTTGCTGGGACGCCAACTTGGAAGATTTGCAGCTGATTTTGAATGCTCTTTTGTTCGTGAACAGTCCCTCTCACTGTACAGGGGTGAATTTCCCATTGTTTGGAGATGGACTTAACACCCTTCACAGATGGATGAGCAACACTTCTCTGAGCTGAGCTATATCCAATGTGTGGTGCAGGGTTTTTTTTTCTTTTGTTTTTTTTCTTTTACCCCCCTTTGCATGATAAAGACATGTACCCAAGTCCTCCAGAAGACCAACCTAGCTAAAGTTCTGCTTGGTTACAGAATTAGTAGACACACATCTCGAGAAATTTTGGTGAATAAGAATACATATTGAAATTATTTTGTCATCTGAAGTTATTTGTTGATACATTGTACAGAGGTTATGTGAAGACAATGCAATTGTTATATAGACCCCGCTACCCAAAAACATGGTGCAGTAGTGTGTACATTCTTTTACAGTGTAATATAATTCAATGCCAATGTAATTTAATTTAGTGTTTCATATTATTGCATCATGCATTACGTTTTTTAATAAATTTTTTTTTAGGTATATTCAAATCTTTTTTTCTGGGGTGTTAAACCCTCCTGACATTTTGAGGGTTTTCATTTTTATATATATATATATATATATATATATGTGTGTGTGTGTGTGTGTGTATATATAATGTAATTGTTTTTTTTTTTTGTTTTTTTTTTAAGGTGTAAAAAATTTATCATACTAATTAATGGACCTTTTTAACATACTATATACAAAAAGAGTTTACAAAAAGAGTTGGTCATGCTTGCACCTTGCAGTTGGTCATGTGCTGTCGCTTTGCACTTCTAGTGTCCGGGTTCGATTCCCAGCCAGGTTCGATTCCCGTCTTTGTGTGCATGGAGTTTGCATGTTTTCCTCATGCTTGGTGGGTTTTCTCCGGGTACTCCGGTTTCCTCCACAATCCAAAGACCTGCAGTTTAGGCTAATTGGCGTTCCCAAATTGCGCGTAGTGTGTGAATGTGTGGGGGTGTGTGTCCTGCGATGGATTCACACTCTGTCCAGGGTGGACCCAAGTCTTCTGGGATAGGCTGAATACAGGATAAAGCGATATACACAATGAGTGAGTGAGTATTCTCAGATACTAATGGTTAGCTTTGTGTCAACTTGTGTACACTCTTTAGCCAAATTTGTATTTTTTTCAGTCTGCCGCACCTTTTCTGCATTAAGAACAAACGTTTCCTCTGTTTCTCGCCTCTTCTAAAACTCTTTGTGCTCTTATCAACTTTTCTTTTTCAACATTGTTCCCGTGCCTACTGTTTATCATTCCACAGTGTTTCAGGACCAAGATGCTGTTTACTGGCTCAGAGTCAGGAATTTTATTATTTGCACCAAGCATAATTAACATTCTAATAATGCAATTCATCATCCCAGGACCGAATTTCCTTTGGGTGTTGTGGCTGAAAAAAGTTAGCCAAAAGCCAGTTCACAAATTCAGATGTCAGCACTCACACCTTATGAAATTATTATCTATACACTTTATTAACAGGACACTATCCGTAATTGGAGATGAGTTGTAGACTCACTATGACCGCCAGTGTAATAAATGTAAGAATACCTTAAATAAGTCAGCAATAAGAATACCCATGTAAGAAGGTGTCTGTCATCATTTTTATAATTACATTCAGAAATCTGCATACTATTGTGCTGCTATTCTTGCAATGTGTATGTACTGTATGTAGGATTGGTATTTCTTTTGTCCTTTCCATATAAATGTGAACATGCACAGAGATTAAAAGTGGTTTCCCAGAAGTGCTTGCCAGGATTTTGTCTAATCAAATTCCATTCAGAGTTTACTAGGCAGTTTAAATGTCCTCTATCTTTGTTGTTTCAGGTAGGGAAATGTGAACACCCACATGTACTGCCATCCTGACCGTTTATTTCTAAAGCTGTATTTAAGCTTGTTTGCTGAATGGAGGAAATTTTGCAACAAACCTGAAGCTTAAGATACGGCTAATCCATGGGAACTACCAGGATGCTGTGATTTACCGAACACATCTCCCCGAAATTGGCATTATTTAGTCACTTTTAGGTTTCTTGTTTTTCAGTAGAGATAATGGCAGCGTGCCATTGTAAATCAGGTTGTGATTGTTAATGCTCACTGGACAGGCCAGTTGTTGGTGCTGCAGTAACAGGAGTGCTACAGGAACATGTACATGCACAGCTTGCACTAATTTTGATCACACTGCTGATTCAGTATGTCCTGCCTGAGCAGGAATTATGTTGCGTTTCCCTGCTCTCAGATATAGGGGAGCATTCATGTCAAAAGAAGCATTTGAAAAGTTGTGCTAAACCGCTTAAAAAAAAAAAAAAAAAAAAAAAATATATATATATATATATATATATATATATATATAATATATATACACACACAGGGGGGCCATTTATATGGATACACCTTAATAAAATGGGAATAGTTGGTGATATTAACGTCCTGTTTATGGCACATTAGTATATGTGAGGGGGCAAACTTTTCAAGATGGGTGGTGGCCATGGTGGCCATTTGGAAGTTGGCCATCTTGGATCCAACTTTTGTTTCTTTAATAGGAAGAGGGTCATGTGACACATCAAACTCATTGGGAATTTCACAAGAAAAACAATGGTGTGCTTGGTTTTAACATAACTTTATTCTTTCATGAGTTATTTACAAGTTTCTGGCCACTTATAAAATGTGTTCAATGTGCTGCCCATTGTGATGGATTGTCAATGCAACCCTCTTCTCCCACTCTTCACACACTGATAGCAACACCGCAGGAGAAATGCCTGCACAGGCTTCCAGTATCCGTAGTTTCAGGTGCTGCACATCTCGTATCTTCACACCATAGACAATTGCCTTCAGATGACCCCAAAGATAAAAGTCTAAGGGGGTCAGATCGGGAGACCTTGGGGGAACAACCAAGATATATATCTTGCTCAATATTAGGGGGGTTGCCATGGTTTCAGTTGATATAGGGCAATTATTTGTTCTTTTAAAATTCTTACACTATTTCTTATTTCACTATTTCATAGAATTGGCTGACATACTGTAAGTATATAGTTAACATCACTTACCCATGGTGGCGATGCAAAAAAAAAAAAAAAAGACAAAAATCAGTTTTTAGCCAAAAGACAAAAAAGACCCCAAGATTTTAGGCTGAAAATATTTCATGGTCATCATAATGTTAATTTTTCCTTCCCTATGCCTATTTTATTATTATTATTTTGCCTTCTTTTTTAGGCTGCTCTGATCAATTACATAACTTTTATTGAAAAATGGTCATTCATAAGCAGAGAAAAATAAGTAGCACAACAGCCGACTCCATTATTTTTCTAAAAGGTTTTATAATGCTCCATAGAGGTGCTCATTTTCTGATTCCTCTCTCTTATATTAGTATAACCCAAACCTAATTTTCCCTTCTATAGTATAAAATGCAATTGCCCTTTCAAGATATGCACTAACTAAATACCACTAGTATTCCACTAGTGATTTTACATAATTGATCCTGCAGCCGGTGTGCTCCTTGTTCAATTTGGTCAGTAAAATCCAGGAGCATGCCCTAGCCCTGACAGCGAAGCACCTTTTTTATTGGATTTTATCTATAGAAAGACCAGTTAGAAAGCAGAGCTTTCCACATTCTGTCATAATGAACTCTTATTGGAATTTGGGGAGCAGGTCAGAGAGGGTCATGAAAGCTCTTTAGCTCTGAGTAAAAATGAGATGAGGAGACCACTGGATTTGTACAGTATCATACGTTACAGTATCACACGTATTCTTTTAAAGAGCCATTATAATTTGTTTGGAATAAAGATTTTCAATTTGGTTCATTAATGAATCTTTGTCTGCTCATTTATTTTATTCAAAACTGTTTTTTCCGTCATGTGGTGAATTTTTAATGGAGCAGAACTTTTTAAGGATTGACCAGCCCACCCCCCAAAAGAGGATTAAAAATTGTGCTGTAGCTCTTACAGGTTGTTCACAAGGTTATTTAATCTGTGTGGTCTAATTTAGTGAGAGCTCACAATGAGCTGTCCGTGAATGAAGTAGACAATTTAATAAGCTGCTTACCCTGACTTTGTCCTTTACTGGGAGAAAAACGTCGAACAATGTGAAAAGGAATGTTGAATACTACAAAGGATTTGTTTAAATGTTTAACTGAAAGTACGTGTCTGTCCAAATAAAAAGGAACCGGAAGGAAGGAAGCTGTTCATGTATGATATTGAAGCAATATCATACGAGATATTCAGCACAGCTGGTATCCAGCACACCCACATGGAGTGATGCATTTAGTTGAACGTCTCAGTGCTGTTATGCTCTGTTATCAGCACTCTCGTCCAATTGGTTTACTTTGTCAGAACAACATGTGGTTTAATCTAGAATAAAGTGATACAGTACTTTGAGTCCTGGTGAATTTGGATTTTAGGTGACCGAAAACTGTGACAAAATGCTCAGTGATGAATGCATAAAAATTTGCTTAATAAAAAAATATAATGATTAATTGGAACAGAATTTCAGATGTAGTCTGATTTACAGTAAGTGTTATTCTGTTCCTACTTGTTCTGTTCAGTCCAGTTCTTTCGATATTGCACTTTTAAAACGAACGTCCCATAAGCAGCTCTTCAGAAATCGAGATATGGATTTAAAATGTGCATATGGACATTGTGCATACCCCCACATGAACCCTATAAAAACTCTATCCAAGTGAGATCATTTATACAGGAGATTCGTTCTGAGCTCCTCCTGTAATTATAAAAAATAATCCCAGGATTCTTATTCACCACTTGGATCCTACTGAACATACTCACACTTACTACTTTTATATTTGTAAAAAAAAAAAAAAATATATATATATATATATATATATATATATATATATACCCATTAATGCCAAGATGATGATGAGCTCCATTTTGATTTTGGTTCCTCTTAGCACCGTCACCTCCTGCCTGCTCATTAAAGATGTAAATCTACATCTGCATTTCTGTTGGCCTGCATTGTGATGATTTATGTTGTTAAGTGTACAATTTAATTGGCCTGTTTTTTTTAATATGTTCACAGATACAATCATTGTATGACTTGTTTTTAGTCTAAATGGATCTAAAAAAAACCCAACATATTTCCACCTGGACAGTTGTTGTTGTTGTTGTTGTTGTTGTTTTGGGTTTTTTTGGCAAAAGAAAGCTTTTTCTGGTTATAATGTGAACCGAACCCATGCATTTAAACCCATTTCCTGCAGACTGAAACCTGTGTCATTTACTTTTCAGCGCTGGCCTTTTTTTTTTTTTTCTTCTTTTTTCTTTCTTTCTTCTTTTTAAATGAAAACTCAATGACCTAGGCACTATACAGTACATGCACACTATTGTCAACCAGGCATTACTTGAGCAGACGCAGTAAATCATCATGATGATGATTTTTAAAGGTAATGGATGTACCTATTATAATTTTTAAGTTGAGACATATTTATTCAAATTTCACACTGAGGTTGGGTGCTGCCGTGGATCATGGATCATTCTTAAAGGTGCCTTTTGAGAGTTTAAGCACTTTCATTATTTACTTGTTCTGAATCATACTTCATGGAAAGAGAAACTTTTTCTTTTTTTAAACTTTGCAGCATAATCCGTCATGTAATTCTTTTTGTCAAATGCAGTTTAAAAAGAAGCAGTATCTATTGCTGTAACAATGTGAATTAATCAGTGTGTTAATTTGTGATTTGACTCTAGTGATCTCCAGTCATGGTTTAAATTTAGTCCCTACTGGAGATGTGTGTTTTATAAATGGGCAAATCCAGTCTGGCAGGCTAGAAGTGAAGTTATTAAATTAAAATTACACAAGTTTCAGGAAATACCCCCCCCCCCCTTTTTTTTTTAATAAAAAACTTTTTCCACTTGTTTAAAAATTGTGCTAAAATATTTAATTGCTCCAGATCAACACCGTAAAAATGTCAGTACACTTTCCAGGATTTTAAATTTAAATATTTTTGCACTGGGGACCAGCTTGCTGGGAAAGAAACAGTATTGTGCAGTAAAGCAAAACTAATGAAACAAAACCCTCCTCAATAACGGTACATTTTTAATTTCATACTAAAAGTAAATACTAAATCACTTAATAACGATCATTACTTGTAAGGTATGTATGTATGCATGTATGTATGCACAGTATGTTTATATACTGTATGTATATGCAGTATATTGTGTGTGTGTGTGTGTGTGTGTGTGTGTGTGTGTGTGTGTATATATGCATTGGCTCCTTGTTCTCACGCAAAATGCAGATGTCTTAATGAAGCAGGTTCTCCCAAGACATTTACATATATATTTTAGGGTCCATCAGTGTTGAGATTGCAAAAAGTTTTCCACGTCCTATTGCTGGGAAGCTGCTGATGCTACCGTCACCATGTTTAACATGTTTTGCTGCTGGTCTATGTTTGTACAGTATATACCATGTATTCTGCTTTAGATCAAACGAGCCACCTTTACTCTCATCATATCACCAAAAAAATGCTCACATTTTAAAAATTCCCTTTCTTACAAGTCACTTCCTTCTGGCTACTTTCCCATGGAAACAGAATCTGTAAAGAGCTGATGATATCGTTATATTGTTGAAGTCTGCCCAGCTTCTCCAGTTTCAACCGGTCCGCTCATTAACCCCTTCAGTGTCATAGCTGAACTCTCGAACACTTCTCATACAATTGCCTTTCTTGTCCAGCCACTCAGTTTGCCCTGACCTTGTTAGAGTCTGCATTATGCTACAGTATTTTTTTTTTTCCACTTTCTTTATTCTAACAGTGCTGCTAGGTAGGTTTAAAGCTTTGCCAGTATTTTAATATCCTTCTACATCGTTTTATCTCCTACCAATCGCAGTAATTGTTCCCGGGTGCATGGCAGCACGGCTGATGCCATTTTAGCTGAGACTCAAAGATAATTATTGTGCGAGCATTCAGATTCAGACACACATTTAGAGTAGGCTCTTAAATAAGCTTAAATACAAGATCAACTTTTAATTGATAAAAGAAATATATTTTTATATAGTTTTCAACTATTTTGTAATTTTACAATTAAAAATATGAATTTCTAAATATATCTAATCTAAATACTTTAATTTTACTTCTTCCCAGAGTCGCTTCAAAATGAGGACAGAAAATAATCTATGTTCCTAGCCACAGGCATTTGCTTTAAGACTACATGGGAAGTGCAACTTCCCCAAAATTAAATTAAAAAGTGGAAGGGAAGTATTTACCAACGTGTCTGTATTATTAATCATGCATGGTGAAATTCAATATTTTAGTGAAGCAAATGATCAAATTTCTCTTAGTGATGCATTCTGCTGGTTGTTCATCTACTGAAAACCGTTTTCTGTGAGCAACACAGTCTGCATAAAAAAATCTCCCATGATGAACTATGGGAGATTCACGTACCGTGCGCCGTAATGGGGGCATATATTTACATTCTCATTTAATACATCATTTTGAGTCTCACTCAATAGAGCCGTGCAATTTAATAACTTTATGTAACTCGATCAATCTTTTGTTAGTCGATTTGTTTAATTGATTCAGAATTGACTTACAAATCTTTTAATTATTTAGATGGAAAACTGTTCTCGGCAAATTCCTTCAAATATGCCACAGCGTTCGCATAAAACAAATACCTCCATGAATACTTGCATTTTTTGAGAGCAATCGCTTCTCACAAAGCTGGGCATTTTTAAAAACTGCGTTTTTGGCCTTACATCCACATGCAAACACAGTTTTGGTCGAAGTGAAGATTTTAGAAAAATGTGAACAGGGTCAACAGTGTTTTTGGCTTGTTGTAACGTCACCTTGTGTGCCGTCAAATCAAGGAGTCTTGATCATCAGCTCTGTTTATGAGGATATTCTTTTGCAATAGTGGACCTGCGTACATTAAACCAGTGACTGTGTTAACATTGCTTATTGGTCTTTTCACATGCGTTCACATACGTGTGCAGTTAGTCACACATTACTTTAACGAACAGAGGTGCCTAAATGGACTACGAAGCTCACTGCTGCTACATACAAAACTCCAAAGACACAGACGGCAACAGCGGTTTTGGACGAGACATACAGAAGTATAACCGGTGATGACGCTTTGTCTAGGCTTCTGAATGGCCCCCTGTTGACTAGGGACGCTCCTAACCGCACTTAACTTTAGGGCATTTTGCACTTTTAATCGTTTCATTCTTTTAAAACCTGAGGGAAATAAAGCTGATTAAAATATTTTAGAAAGAAAACTTGGTGGCTCTGTCGCCTTGCACATCCAGGGCCCTGGATTGGATTTGAAGTTTGCATGTTTTCCCCGTGCATGGGGGGTTTCCTCTGAGTATTCCGGTTTCTTCCCACAGTCCAAAGACCTGCGTTCCCAAATTGCCTGTAGTGTGTGAATGAGTGTGTGACTGAGTGTATGTATGTGTGTGTGCCCTACGATGGATTGGCAGCCTGTCCAGGTTGTACCCTGCCTTGTGCGCTAAGCTTCCTGGGATAGGCTCCAGGCCCCCCGTGACCCTGAATACAGGATAAAGTGGTATAGGTGATGAGCGAGGGAGCGAGCGAGCGAGCTTTAACACCCAGAGACAAAGCTGTGTTATTTGGAGTGAATGCGGGTGTTTTGCGGATGTATTCTGCTAAGGTGAAAAGAAAAAAAAAACATGTACAGTATGTAGACCTCCTTTGTGTCCAGTGCTGTAGTAGATCAGTTTTGTATTACCTTTGTAATTGAAAACTATCCAAAAGTAATAACAAGTATAATGTTCTGTTTGATCATTTGCCTTGATTTCTGAAATTTGTTGTTTATCCAGCTGTCACTCTCTCCTTCACCCAACTGCTTAGTTCTGTTTTGGCATGAAGTGGCAGAATTTTTTATTTATTTTTTTTTTTTACTTGGTTTTAGAAAAGTCTTTGGCTGCTCATGCTTTTGACTACACAAATAAAAATGTAATTTAAAAGTCAAGGAACAAAAAGTCAGGGTTCTTTTTACTCTCTGAGCCTACAATGTTAGCAGCATGTGTATAAAAGTTGGCGGATCTGGTATAGAGTACGGTATAATCCGAGTAAACGGCAGTGAACATGGTGGCGGTGGAAATCGCGTCTGGACCGTGAAATTGTTCTACTGCACAAAGCCTGTTTTGATGTACGAGTCGTTGTTTATCACAGCACTCTCACTCACTCATCGTCTATACAGCTTTATCCTGTATTCAGGGTCGCGGGGGGCATAGAGCCTATCCCAGGACACTTGGAACGTGAGGCGGGGTACACTCTGGACGGATTTTCACTTGCTCATTTCTACGCGAGCAGATATTTAAGCTATGCTGCCCTGGCTTTGACCCAGCCCTGAATGATTTGTTCTAGCCCGTTAAACTGGATTTATTAGCCTTACAGCAACCAGTACATAAATAATCTTGGGAAGGCATTTAGTAAATACCAGCAGTGTGGTCAGACGAATAGGAAGTGGATGTATAAGAAACCTTATTTATAACTCGTCAGTCAACTTGACCTCCGCAGTGCTGTTGCTCTGTAACGCGTCCTTACTTATTTACTATTTAGCCCGTGTTGCCAGGAATGTGTCGATTTTTGTTTCGAGATACAACGCACACAAATGAGGAAACCTCGTCACAATGGGCTGGACTTATTATTTTATATGGCACATTTTTATAGGTTGTCAAATGAATGAATAAACAAGTCATCCTTTTATACGCGCTACATGGTGCACGCTTGTTAGCCGAGCGTTCGCCGATTGCGTTCCGGCTTTCTTTCCCATTCTGTAATAAATGGTCCTTGCTGTCAGAATGAAGCTCTAGCACACTACATCCTCCGCGTGCAGGCCCCGAGTTCTCAGTGACATTTTGATTCGAGCACCGTTTCCTCTCCTGCGACCAGTACGTCAAAATCCCATGAAATGGTAGCTGCAGCCCGCTCCCAATCTCTGCATTCAATTTGGCCCCATTACTGCTGGAAGTGGCTGACGGGAGCCAGGCTGTGTGCTGAGAGGGGCAGGGGAGATTAAATCCAGCACTCGTGTGTATTCACTAAATCACAGCCTGAGGATGGAGAGATTAGTCCCTCATCCCAGGGCTCTTTCGCACACATGCTCTTGCTCTCTTAAACACAGTTTTGCACACTGTCAGGTGTTTTAAACCGGTAACAAGATCCAAAAATCCAAAAAAAGCTGAGATTTGAAACCTTTAATTCATAATCCTTGGTTTTAAGTTTTAAAAAACGCATGCAAGGTACAAACGAATTAGGAAAGTCTCCTCCTATAACGTAAATCATGTTATAGGCCATGTTATTTAGACACCGCATGGTTTCTGTGTACAGCACATGTAGACTAGGTGAATGGCAACGATTATGATTTTACTTGATTTTGAATTTCATTGCATGTATCTGACTGCTATCACACTGCGGGCAGCTATAGGCTTGTTAAACGGAGGGCTATATTTTTACAGTTTAAGCTATGCACATTGTACTATAGGAATGATGGTAAAACCTCTTGGATATACCGTATGCATATCAGGATGCACAGCAATGAACAATGAAATGGACTTCTTTTTCTATCCCTAAGGTACAATAGCTGATGTGTATCAGTTTATGATGGAGGTGTGTGAGTGTAGCAGCTATTCTGGGTCTATTGTACAAATTCTGTTCTATTTCCCAGATTCTATTTATTACCTGGTATATTGTTTTCCATTGCCTAATTTTGTGTTCCAACGTTTTCCTCCAATGTTAAGCCAAGGTTCGGAAAGTGCTTATACCTGCATATGGCAAGAATGATAACAATGCTCTGTAATTTCTGATCTTTTTTTATTTTAGCAATATGACTAACACATGTCACATGTTTTCGGCATATCTCCTTTGAATATACTGTAATCCTGTCCCCATTCATTTGGTCAGATTATAAAGTACACTTTATATAGAACTTAAACTTGATGCATATTGTAACGAGCACACATGGCTTCGGCAAAAAAAAAAAAACAGCTAGGGTACTGCAATCCACAGCACCTATACTGTATGTAAACATTCCCTATTCGTAAATAATACCTTCACGACCTGTTGATTTTGTCTGAAGTTCTTTTTATTTTATCTGAGCTTGAGTCATGTGTGGGGTCATTGAGGGAAGATGAGAGAAAGAACGAGATCAATCAGTAGCACACAATCTTAGTTTCTTAGTGTGTGCGCGTGTTGCAGTGTGCATGTGTGCTGTTGTTTTTTGATGTAAAAATGGTTTTATAGCTGGCGGGTCAAAATTGACCCCTAAGACAATCTTAGCTGTGTAAAGACTTTATGAAAATATGAAAAATAGAGAATGGTTCTTTTTTTTTTTTATTATTAATGTTAGGGGTATTTAAGCCTCCGAGTGGCGCAGCGGTAGTGTGCTCGCCCTATCATCCGGGGATCGCCAGGTTGATTCCCTAGGTGATGCTGTAACCTCTCACAGTCGGAGGTCTAGAGAGAGCTGATTGGCTGAGCTCCCTCAGAGGGGAGGGATGAGAGGTACTTGGTGCTCCCACATTAATCACGACTCTACAGCCAGTCAGGGGCGTCTGTGAGCTCGCGCAAACGGAATGAGCGGATAGCGCTGTCCTCCGACATTGGCGTCACGTGGTTCGGAGGAACCACGTGATAGTCTTCGGCCCTCCCGACTGAGTGGTAGGAGGAGCCTTAATGTGGGAGCCCCCTAGTGACGGGGAGGAATTGGACACGACTAAATTAGGGAAAAAATCAGGGGGAAAAAAAGATTTTGGGGGTATTTTAGAAATTGTCAAAAAAAATATCATATAGGCTGTTAAAATGGTCACGGATAATTTGCCCCTTTAAGACAAGACAAGGGCCAGTAAGTAACATGACCGTAGGTTTACATGTAATACAGATCTATTTGGAATGTGAAAATGTAATGAAGGACTTCTTAGAGGCAAAAACATCATCAGACCAATCTCTCTCTCTCTCTCTCACACACACACGTATGGATAAGTCGGGTGCTGCTTGTTTTTTAACAGTCTGTTGATGGCTTTCTCTTTCATTCCAGCTTGCTGTTGTCCTGGGTACGTTTAATGCACTACAGTGAGTAATACTGAGAGAGGGATGGAGAGAGTGCTGCATTAATTGGGGAGCAAATTGGGATATCTGTCAACAAATCCTTTTTTTTGCTCTCCAACATGCTTATATGCTTGGCAAATCTTTTACAGTTAATTCTTTAGAACATTTCCTTTGTGTAAAATGCCCACAGAATTTCAATTTTTTTGATTGTAATGTGTTCTTATTAATGCATTATTGTGCTTTCATCACCAGAAGCTAGACTCTGGGAAATCTCATTTTCTTCATGATTGCCATAGAGGCCTCAGTGTATGTACTATAGTTAATGCATATGAATGAGGGGAAACATTAACTGAGCGGCTTAGGCATGGAACATTATGTATATTATGAAGTGTTTTAAATATTTGTGCATTACCGAACCAGCATTTGCAAACATTTGACTTGTGTATGCTTTAAGCCTCGGCTCAGACATGGCTCGCTTTTTCTCAAGGCTTACCCTTGCTATAGTTTATCCACTCTTGAAACTAGTTTCACACTTTCCCAAACTCGGCACTGCATGGTGATTCTGGTAATGATCGGGCTGCCTGGGTATCAGCAAGAGTTATTGTCGTTAGTAAAATTTATGCTCGTAGCCCCGCGCAACTTTCTCTCAGCCGGGCTTCAGCTGACAGCCGAATGGCGTCTCCGAAATACATAACCGTAGCGCTTAGCCAAATGTTGAAAGAGTAAATATCTGCGGATCATCTGTTTGCCTTCCTCTTGAAAGAAGCACCATTGTTTCTGAACGTCGTGAGCAGGCATGAGGAATCTGTTTACTTATCAGATGAACATCTGCACAGGGCCTCGAGTTTATTCATTTTCCAAAGTGATGCTATCTGCAGACAGCTGCGTATTTCTCTTCACCGGCTGTTCCCTCAAAGACGTTGTTTCGAGCAAGATCTTTTGACGAGTGGGAAGGCTTACAGACGTCTTTCAGATAAATATAGCACGTGATGTCATTACCGTAAGACGGATCGGTGGCTCGAACACACTCGACCTATTCAGCGCGTCAGTCCCCTCCTTCTCGCGATCAGTTAAACTGCCTCGTTTTCAATTAGCATCACAGTTGTATGGTGCATTAACTGGTGCTTTTTATTAGCTCTCATTGCAACTCTGTGAGGATGCTTTTAATTGGCCTGTGCTTCGATTTAATAACCTAGCCGGCACAAATTTACAACACTCCAGGTCATGATGAAGGGAACTCCTTAAGTTTGTTTTTGACATTTTACGGGTCCTGTGTTAGACCTGCATTTTCCAGTTGACCCTGTTGAGTCCAGAACTCTGAATCACAATCTGTTTATCATACCTGATCTGTAGTAAGCTCTGAAGGATTGGTTTTCTGACTTCAGCACAGGTACGAATATAAGAATCGAACGGACTTTGCCGTTATTGTTCAGGATCGGAGTCGGTGAACGTTCCATAATCGATCATCAGTTTTGAGTGAGCCAAATCAATCATTGATTGATTAATAATCGGTTTAACTGCACAGTAAAATGCTTCTTGCACTTGTTGTGTTTCCTGAAAATCTGTCCCAGCACCAACCAGTAAACACTACCAAGTACATTATGTTGCACATAAGTACATCAACTAGGATTACTCGCATAAGCATACAGTGCCCTCCATAATAATTTGGCACCCCTGGTTAAAATGTCTTCTTTAGCCTCTGAAAAATTCTGTCTTGTTCTAAATAACATAGAACCACAATGGAAAGAGAGAGGAAATTCAAACCTTTAATTCAAGTGTATTTATTCAGTGGAAAAAAGAATCCCACATTAAGAAATAATTATTTTACATCAAATTATTAAATTATCAATTATTAGCACCCCTGATGTTTAATACTTTGTACAACCCCCTTTTGCCAACAAAACAGCACCTAATCTTCTCCTATAATGTTTCACAAGATTAGAGAACACAGAAAGAGGGATCTTTGACCATTCCTCTTTGCACAATATCTCTAAATCATCCAGTGACCTGACTCCTCTCCTCTGCACTCTCCTCTTCAACTCACTCCACAGGTTTTCAATGGGGTTGAGGTCTGGGGACTGAGATGGCCATGGGAGGAGCTTGATTCTGTGTGTGGTGAACCATTTCTGTGTAGATTTGGTCACATGTTTTGGGTCATTATCTTGCTGAAAGACCCAGTGATGACCCATCTTCAGCTTTCGGGCAGAGGCCACCAGATTTTGCTTTAAAATGTCCTGGTATTTCAAAGCATTCATGCTGCCATGCACCCTAACAAGGTTCCCAGGGCCTCTGGAAGAGAAACAGCCCCACAGCATCACCGATCCTCCCCCCCATACTTCACAGTGGACATGAGGTGCTTTTCTGCATTCTCATCTTTTGTGTTCCGCCATACCCACTTAGAGTGTTTGTTGCCAAAAAGCTCTATCTTGGTCTCATCTGACCAAAAAACACGGTCCCAGTTGAAGCCCCAGTACCACTTAGCAAACTCCAAACGTTTGCGTTTATGATTGTGACTGAGAAAAGGTATTTTCCTTGCATGCCTCCCAAAGAGCTTGTTGGCATGTAGATCGCGTCTGATGGTTGTTTTGGAGACTTTGTGACCCCAAGATGCTATCATTTGTTGCAGTTCTTTAACAGTGAGCTTTGGAGAATTTTTTTTATTTCTCTTACCATCCTTCTCACTGTGTGTGGAGGCAAAATAAACATGCGTCCTCGTCCAGGCTTGTTGACTACTGTTCCAGCATTTTTAAACTTCTTAATGATTCCTCTCCCAGTAGACATGGGCAGGTGCAGGCGGGTGGCTTTTTTATTGTACCCATTGCCTGACTTGAATGGTGTGTTCCTTTGTCTTTCCCATGTTGAAGAGTGGATAAGAGAAATGGCCTCTGTGTCATGTGATATTTATACCCCAGGGAAGCAGGAAGTGATAAATTACTAATTAAATGTCCCTAGAAACTCTGATCAACTTTGTAAACTACTGTAGACATGACAGAAATACTTCAATTACATTTATTTTCTAGGAATTGTTAGGGGTGCCAGTAATTGTGGAACAGGTTATTTTATGAAAAATAATTGTTAGTCAGGGATTTTTATTTACCCTTAAAATTCACTTCATATTCACGTTATATTTTTCTACAATTTTCAGTGTGACAGTATGCTTCTGCAATAAAAACTGAATTTATTTTAAGGCTTTTTAACACATCTTCACCAGGGGTGCCAATAATTATGGAGGACACTGTATATTACTGAATATACAGTAAGTCCCTTATATATAAACAAGTTCTGTCCTGAGAGCTTGTCCATAAGTCTAATTTTGTTTGTACTGTAAGTTAAAAAAACATTGTCTATGTACTAGAATACTAAAACATTATATTACAGTACAGTAATACTGTGTATAGCCAATTATGCCAATGGTTAACCGATTCATTTTTAAAGAACGACCAGTCTCTTCCAGCTTTTCACCTCGTTCCATTTCGATCAATAATTTACATTTTTCTCTCCGTCATTATGGCTTGGTGCTTTTCAACAGTACCAACTTCATCACCGCTGCTATTAAATAGATTGGTATTACATGTTCACCTGCTGTCATGTTACTTACTGACCCTTGTGTTGTCTAACGGGGCAAAAATGACCTGTGACGGTTTGTAACAACCGAGAAAAAAAACCTCTGAATTTTCATATTTTCATGAAGTCTTTACACAGCTAAGATTGTCTTAAAGGTCAATTTTGACACACCAGCTATAAAACCTTTTTTTTTTTTTTTCCCCGATTTTCTCCCTAATTTAGTCGTGTCCAATTCCTCCCCGTCACTAGGGGGCTCCCACATTAAGGCTACTACTACCACTCAGCCGGGAGGGCCGAAGACTATCACGTGTTTCCTCCGAACCACGTGACGCCAGCCGACCGCATCTTTTCGAACTGCTCGGAGGACAGCGCTATCCGCTCCCTCCGTTGCGTGAGCTCACAGACGCCCCTGATTGGCTGTAGAGCCGTGACCTCCGGCTGCGAGAGGTTACAGCACCACCCGGGATTCGAACTGGCGATCTCCGGATGATAGGGCGAGCGCTTTTACCACTGCGCCACTCGGAGGCGCCACTTTTTCAGACAGAATCAACATGTCTTGAAGGTATTATTTACTAATAGACAATGTTTACATATAGGTGCTGTGGATTGCAGTAGCCTAGTAGTTTTTTCGCTGAAGCCATGTGTGCTCGTTGCACACTGGGGCAACTACTGTGCATATGAAACGCATATAATGTGTGTAAGACCAATAACTGCCAATGCTCACAACACGATTGTGTAAAATGGCAGACGATGTATCTCACACTGACTTGTTATGCAATTTTCCGGGGGTAAGGCCGCTTCCAGATATGGGCATACTTTTAGATTTAGGGAAACATTATACAAGTAAACCAGTACAAAAAGAAAATCTTAACATGACCAGCATACGAAATCTGTCTCAAGGAGAATGCATACAATAGTAAATACTAGTTGGCCAACATTGACAATGTACTCCTGCTGTGACATTGTTGTGCTTGTAATGTTAATACAGCAAGTCCCCGACATACGAACATTCAAGTTACAAACTTTTGAAGATACGAACACATGCTTGTGCTTGTTTAGTCGTGGAAGTTGGATCTCATGTCAACATGCATCCTCTACAAAGTGGTTGTGGCGTTGTGTAAACTGCATAAAAGCAGCGGCGATGAAGCTGGTACTGCTAAGAAGCACCAAGCAATAATGATGGAGACAAAAATGTAAATTATTGATCGAATGGAAAAAAACAAACATACATACGACATAATGCATGTAAGGAATTTTTCATCTTTCATAATCGATTGCTTGAAATGCACAGGAATATAATAAGCATAATAACTATTGATGGGACTGCAATCAATGATCGTCCCATCAATAGTTATGCTTATTATATTTAACCAAAAGGGGAAACGGAACTCTTCACATTTCATTATCAATATGAAAAGCCAGACCGTGCCTTTACTACCTGTGACACCTCAGCATGTACCCTATCCAAAAAACCTTTTATACTGCCATTACTGTAACAGAGCTTTCCTACTGGGAGCGTCCCTGTACATTACAGGAACTATAACCCTGGAGACAGTCATGAGGATCATGCATGGATCAGCAGTCCAGCAGTGCCAAGCCTGCAGGTTATCTACACCAGGAACTACAGATCCAGAGGCGTGAAGAATTTTAAGGATCCCACACAACTCAACTTCGGACTGTTCCTGTAGCTTAGCCTTTTACATGCACATCTGGCTTTGAGAATTGACATTGCCACTGACATTCTGACATGAGGCTTATTTTTTTTCTCCTACATAAAGATTTGACACAAAATGAAGACTCAACCCTGAATCATAATAAAATAAATAGTTTTTAAATTGTACTGTTATTGTTCTTATGAACAGTTTATTCTTGTTTTCTGAACTGACATCAGTTATTGTCATCAGGTTCTGTAGGAAACCGTACAATAATGTAAGCAAATCTTGGACACCATACATGATCTCGTGTTAAAATTGTTAAACATGCAAATTGTTCAGGATGGGTTTTTTTTTTTCGTTGGTGGTAAATATATTCCTTTCTATACTGTACCTGCCCAACCACCAATACTCCCTGGCATTCATTAACTGATATCGAGGTGGTCTGTGACTCCCTGCTGTAGTTCTCAGCTCCCGCAGGACTTCAGAGCGTAAGGGAGGGCTGCTGGTGAGAACTGCTGTATGCCAAAAGGTCAAAGGTCATAGGAGATGAAGCACCACTCCTCTGAGAGCTTCTGATTAAGCTGGGATATGAAAGAGCCTCAGCGTGTGCTCTTGATATGAGCAGCCAATTAAGCAAGACTGCTTTCGCTCGGCTCTGCCACTTCGGTAATTACAACACGATTAATGAGGATAATTTAGATTTTTGCAACAGGTTAAATAGACACAATGTTTGACGTGGACGTTCAAGGAAAGCCTACTGTATGTACGTCCGGCAGTCCTGTAGGTGATTATCGAAATCAGATCCGATATGAAGATAATGTTTCATTTTTATAAATGACAGTCGAATAGTATTGGTGGTATATACAGTAAGCAGAAAATCTGTATTTTATCAATTTAATATTTTGTTTTTCTTTTCTTTCATTCATTGAGCTACTTGCATGTTTTTGGACAGTCGGATGAATGGCACTGAAGAAACCCATGCATGTATTGTCTGTGTGATGTTCATGTTCTCCCTGTGTGTACATGTGCTTCTACCAGGTGGGTGGATTGACGATGCTAAACACCCAGGTGTGCATGAGTGTGAGAATGTGTTTGAATCATGTCACGAATATGTACTGTCTTCCTGTCCCCTTGTCTAATGGTCTTATGATAAGCTGCAGATATTAGCGCTTACTAAAGATGACTCAGTCAATCTTACTAGGTACAGACTAATCGAAGCTCAGTTTTATCCTGAGGTTCCCTTTCCGACAAATCTTCATAAGTGGAAAAGTATTTTCAGAAATCTGCGCATCCGAGACCCGTTACAGATGATGGTAGTGTGAGAGATTTAAAAAATGACTCGAGGTTTAAGCCTTCCGACGGCATGTGTTAATTATGTAGTGGCGAATTTTTCAAACATGTCTGGTAGTAATGTCAGAGCCGTAATTGGATAACTAATGCATATGCATATGAAGAAAACGTTTGCGGAAGTACGTACAGTATGTGGATAATATTTTCCCTTTTCAGCCACTTTTTAACTTATAAGATGAATACGAAGTAAAAATGCTTGATACACGTTTAAATAGTCAGCTCTGTTCTACTTTTTTTGTCAAGGGATATCCTTTGCCTACATGTGAGGAAAGACTAGAGACACTGTTAAAACCAAAGCTGGGAGTCGCTATACAGTATGTATTGTGTAAGTCGGTACTTTGTCATCTATTGTATGTCCAGGTTTGATGTTGTTGTGTGACTGAAATCTTAAATTTATTTATTATTTATTCCGTATTTATACAGAATAATTTCTTATTCACAGTTGTACAGCTAGGTTTTCTTATATTTTTCTTTTCTTGAATATTTTGTCTTTTATAGATATATTATTCTTATCTTAGCTAAATTTATTTTCAATTTTATTATTATTTTTTAATTTCATATAATTATAATAATTATAATTATTTCATATTTATTTCCTATTATATAATCTATAATATTTTATTTTTAAGGTCATGGGCGGTCGTTTAAGCATTTCACTGCATACAGTATCGTAATGTGTATGACTGTGCAACACCCTTGACCCTCATCAGCCCAACAACTGTATGTGCTATGACTATTGTATGTCCTGTCTCACTACATCAACCACTGTATCAGGAAGACCTGTACACATACCCATTAATGCAACTATTTATTCAGCCAATCATGTGCGAGGCATCAATGCAGTGCGAAAAATCATATAGTGTAGAGACATGCCATGCATTACATGCATACATGTAATATTCAAATCAAACATCAGAATGGTGTGTGTGTGTGTGTGTGTGTGTGCGCGCCAGCCAGTATTTTGACCATGGCATGATTGTTTGTGCCAGACTGTCAGGTTTGAGTATTTCTGTAACTGTTGATCTCCAGGGATTTCAGTCTTCATGGTTCAGTCCGAATGGTGCAATAAAGAAAAAATATTTGCAGACCTTGTTGATGAGATAAAAAAAAACAAAGTAATCATTTTGTACAACTGTAATGAGCAAACACCTCGGGTACCACTTCTGTCAGTTTAAGAACAGCAAGCTGACAGTTGAAGGCTGGAAATGCGTAGCCTGGTCTGGTGAATGACGATGAGCATGACTCCATGTGCCTTGTGTAAATGCTCCAGGCTGGTGGAGCTGGTGTGATTGTGTAGGGAATGTTTTCTTGCCACACTTTACTATATACAATATAGTAAAGTTACAGCTCTTTGCTATTTGAATACTGTTAGTGACCATGTGCATTCCTACATTTTATAAAACGTAAGTCATCTCGAACTGGTTTCTTGAACATGATAGTGGTTTCAGTGTTCTTCAGTGGCCTTGACATGGAAATGCTTCAAAAACGCTTTTGGGATACGACCGAGCGGAAGATTCGCATGATGAAAGCGGACCTGAAAATTCTGCAGGAACTGTTTGACGCAATCATGTCAACATGGTCCAGAATATCAAAGTAATGTTTTCAATATCTTGTAGATATATCAATATCTTTTTTTCCCCCCGATTTCTGTTTTGGCCAGTGTTTGTAATTCACTGACATATGATTCTATTAGTTTTTTTTGTCCTTTTTGTTTTTTAATTAACAGACTAGCTAATTAGGTTTTAATCTGTTTACGATCTGGTGGGCAACACATCACATCAGTGCTTCCTATTTTCTCCATCTCTCCATTTTTACTGTGTCAACACATTTGAGCTAAAGATAAGAGATTCTTTACAAACTCCTTATACCTAGTGCAAGGTTTTCTGTTTGAACTACTATAGGGCTGTCAGCATTAACATGTTAACGTATGTGATTAATCAAAATTTTAATGCATTAATAATTTTTTTAAAGCAAAATAATCATATAACCAATTTTGATCCTATGGCCTTTTTATCATTGCAGCTGAGGAAACATCACCAGGTGTGCTGAACGGCAAATTTCATTATTAAAAGCTTCTAGATGGAAGTTTTAATTAAACCAAAGTTACGCGCTTGAGCTACCTTCAAGGGGAACTATTTTTTACTAGTATACATCAATTGAAAGATGTGCAAGTTGTGTCTCAGACGGCAAAAGCTCTAGATCGTTGATATTTACGTAGATCTGAGGGTTTGGGTTCGAGCCCCGCTGTCAAAGGGTTGTTACTACCCAACCACTGGTCCCATATGTTAATGTTTGAGGTATTTTGCAACTACATACTCTGTTTCCTCTAACCACTTTTTCTTGCATTTATTTATTCCAAAATTGCACGTTTATAATACAAGTAAATCTTGGTATTTAAAACTGTGCAGCAGTAGTTTGAACAGAACTTTAGGAGTTGCCAATATGGGATGGCAATATGGGATTTGATGACTAGAAAGGAGTTTTTTTTTTTTTTTTTTGCCCCTCTCCAAATAAATGCAACTTCTGACGTCACTGTTGTTCCCCCACTAACTACTGTATGTTGATAAATTGTGTCCAAATAAAAGTGAGCGCTTCCCATATATTTGTAGGATTCCTTCAGATTTCCTCCCATGCAATAAGTTTTTGTCCCATCTCCCAAAAATAGGACAGAACGGGTCACATCCGAAATGTGTCCAGCTGAAATACAACTCAAATCACTTCCTTTCATTTGTTTTTCAAACATGCTCTTTTTACCACCCGTAGCTTTAAATGAATAGCTCCTGAAGTCAAATTTTCTAGCGAAATTGATGGATCTTAAACAAGTGAGGAAAATACCATATTTTTATACAAAAAAAAAAAAGTATGCAGTAGTGCCCACCCTGATCATTTACAAGGCAATATATATATATATATATATATATACACACACACACACAGTGGAACCTCGGATTGCGAGTAATGTGGTTTATGAGTGTTCCGCAAACCGAGCAAAGATTTTTAATAATTTTTTATTCGGAAACCGAGCAAGTATTAGTTTACGAGCGCCGAGTATCATGCTTCACACATGCGACTCTTATATTGACACCGAGCGTCGCTCTCTCACCTTTCCTCCCCCCTCCCCTCCCCCCACGGCTTTGCAAACACACAAACTCTGCTCGTGCGCGCGCAACTTGATACTGACACACACACGCACAGACGCTCTCTCCCCTTTTCACCCCCTCCCCGGCTTCACAAACACACAGAAACTCTGCTCTGTTGCGACTCTTTTCAAAGGTAAGGTGCTGGTTCATTTTTTTTTTTTTTTTACTTTTACTTTATAGCAGTGATTCCCTTAGTATGCGCTCACGGCAGTCAGAGAGATTTCTTTTTTTTCCTGTTAAAACGGTGTTTCTGTGTTTGTGTGTGTCCGTTTGTTGTGAAACTTAAGTGATTCCTTTAGTATGCGCTCATGCCAGTCTCGCTTTTTTCTGTTAAAACGGTGTTTCCGCTGTGTTTATGCGCTTGTTGTGAAACTTAAAAAGTGTGTCTGTTAATATATGCTCATGCCAGTCTCAGAAAGATTTCATTTTTTCTTGTTAAAACGGTGTTTCCGTTGTGTGTGTGTGTGTTTGTTGTGAATCTTAAAAAGCGAGGTGGGGAGAGGGAGGAGGAGTGTTACTGTGTAAAACGAGGCGAGGGAAGGGGCTAATTCCACACACACACACACACACACACACACACACACACACACGGCGCCTGCGCGCACCAACAGAAACACTTATCTGTCAGGATTTATTTGTACTTTTTTTAAAGGTAAAGTGCAGATTAATTTGTTTTATTTTCATTTCATAGATTGTATTAATTATTTTTATGTATTTATTTTTTGGGGCTGTGGAACGAATAATTTGAGTTTTCATTATTTCTTATGGGAAATGATTTGGTTTATGAGTGTTTTGGAATACGAGCCCACTTCCTGAACGAATTATGCTCGTAATCCAAGGTTCCACTGTGTGTGTGTGTGTGTGTGTGTGTGTATCCTGGTTTACAATTTGACTGTATGACATTGAGTTTAGTGTACTGTACAGTATATCCCAAGTTTACAAATTTTACAAATTTTCAAAATGTCCTTTAAAGTCACATTAAATGTGCATAAAATGTAAGGGTTGGTTGAATTACTTAGTGCTTTGTGTTAGTTTTATGCAATTTCTAATAGAAATATTCGAAGTACAAGCCTTAATTTAAAATTTCTTATCACTCAAGTTTCACTCCACTGTAATGAAGAGGGTGTAGAGAGCCATCCTAAGTAATAACCTCACATGCTTCCATTAAATTATGAACGTAATATCCTATACAAATGACAAGTACATACATCCTGTAGCTGTCTAAAAAGCGTTCATCATTGCCTGAATCAGCGGTCCTGCGCTTCAAAGCTAAACGAGCACACTACATCGTACACGCAATTTGCTTCCAGAACTTCCAGAACATATTTTTTTTTAGCCATGAATAATGAGACATCTGCTCATTATCCAAACACACCATGTTCTATACTATACCTGTGTGTGTCTTTGTTACGAAAATGTTCCAGAAGACTGCATACTGCTTTAACAGTGTTGGATGTGCAAAGTGTATAACGCACTCGTATTTTAGGAATTTAAGCATAGGTGGAGTTTACAGGGGGGTTGTAACGTCCCTAATAATCCAAATCAGGCAGTTCAACCCCCCCTGAATAACATATCGTATAATGATTCATGTTCTAAAACATTATGAAGTGGTTTGCTTTGTGTCCAAACCATAAGATGCAGTAACTGGAGATGTGAGTCCATAAAGAGTTGAGGATTAGGTAAAAAAAAAATAATTATTTTGCATAAGACTGTATATACAGTATACAGTCTTATGCAAAAGTTTGGGCACTCCTTGATAAATAACAGATTTTGGTGATTTTTCTTTTTTTTGAAAAGATGTTAACACAGTCTCTCTTGGAAATGGAAAAAATGCACAATATTTTCAGGAAACATTGGTGCATAGTTACTTTTTATGTCATAAATTGAACAAGAAAAAAAATATATATTAAAAAATATATATATAAAAATATATTGTGGCACTGTACAAAAGTTTGGGCACCCTAAGAATTCAAAGTGTCATTCTTTTTACAAGGCTTCAGAACTTAATCAGCTGATTAAATCTAATGCATGGCATTTTAAAGCTTTCCACTGGTGCGGTTACTATTCTATCTATATTTTTTTCTTTACATTTTTTAAAATAAATGTGTGTTTAAGAGGCCAGTTTGTCACAGTTTTCATTTTTCAAGTTTATTTGCAAGTTAAATTCTCTTACTTATTCACTCGTGTGTGTGTGTGTGTGTGTGTGTGTTTTACAAAAAACTAAATATAAAAAAATATTGGTCCACAAATCTAGGCAGTAGCTCAGAGGAAGATGATTCCCAACACCTGCCACCAGAATCATTCTGAAATATTTCAAACATTTGCCTGCTTTTATCCAATATTTATATTTCATATTTAGTGAATAGCGCTTCACTTCGTGTAAACATACTCACCCAACTGATCTTCCTAATGCTATTTTTTTTTTCAAGCTTTTTTAAGTAGCCTATACGGTCATCGAGCCAGAATGTCACTTTAACATAGTAAATAAAATTTTCGTCAAATTAATGAATGTTCATCGTTTTTGCAGTAACCACTTTATCCTGGGTAGGTTCATGGTGAATCCTGAGGCAATTTGCAGCCTAACACTTGAACATGGTGGCTGACCAGGAGGAACACAAACACACACACACACACACACACACACACACACACACACACACACACACAAGACGTGCGTTAGAATATTTTCAGATTTATTCACAGGACAAAGAGGTATTAAGTTCTAAGCCATTTCCTGAGTGGATACAAAGTCCATGCATGTCACGTCCATCTGTTACTACATCAAAGAGCACGAGCTGTTCACATGTTCTGTGGAAACCCGAGCATTCAAAAAAGAAACCATAGGTACTATAGTATAGCCATATAGGGAAGCCGGTTAAGCATGGTTAAATTAGTAGTGTCTAAAGTAGGGTCTGGTATGACAAGTGACCCAACCCTTACGTGGGAAGGGCATGTATTAATGCTGTTGCACGTGAGCTGTTTAAGTCCATGTGTGTAATCTCCTGGCCTCAGTAGAGCTTATCAGAAAGCCTGCTGTTCCCATGACTGCACTGAGATGAACCCTTAAGCAGTGCCACGTTCTTTGCATTTCAGCACCTGTTCTGTTCCACCGAGCACATGATTCTCGTTTCTTGGAGCATTTGTGTAAGAGTCGTGTAATATGTAAGAAATAACACGTGATGGGCCGTACCTTTTATGCAAAAAGTATTCCCATGGGGGTTGTGTGATGTTTCCCGGAGTAAAGCGGAGGTTGATTTTCCTAATGTGTGTTATTACTGCTATCCTACAGTATTTGTCAATGGGGTTCCTGAGTTGCCCATTAGAAAAGCGTTGAACCCATCATTTGGAGATTGTAAGCCTGAATCCTGACAATGCTACAAGCATTCATGGTGATGGTTAAGAGATGGCATATTCTCTCTCTCTCTCTTTCTCGTCAGTCAGGTTTCTTGTTATGCATACCTCGCTGGCGGCACAGTGGCTTAGTGGCAAGTACTGTTTCCTTGCACCTCCAGGTTCCGGGTTCCATTCGTGCCTCAGGTCTGCATGCACAGAGTTTGCATGTTCTACCCAATGCTTAGTGGGTTTCCTTCACGATCCTATATACAGGATAAAGCAGTCCAGACGATGAGTTTGGAAAAGATGTTTGCATGTCTCAGATGAAGGGTTTGTAGCCGTTACATGGTAAAGATGATTCATTTAATGAAGGGGGAGGGGGGGGGGCCTGGAGCCTATCCCAGGAGACTTGGGCACTTGGGTACATCCTGGACAGGGTGCCAACCCATCGCAGGCCATAGACACACTCACACGCTCATTCGGACACTACGGGCAATTTGGGAACACCAGTTAGCTTAATCTGCATGTCTTTGGACTGTGGGAGGAAACCGGAGTACCTGGAGAAATCCACCAAGCACAGGATGAACATGCAAACAGACCAGAGTCTGGAATATAACCGGACACTGGAGACGAGAGTGCTAACTGCTACCGGGATAAGTGGGACATCTTTACTCGAATGATTCGGCCAACCTAGTGTTTTACGGTCTGTGCTTTCTGAGCATATCCACTTTGAGACATTTATGTGTTTGTGATTTGTAAGCATGTGGATTGCTTGTGATTGATAATACTGCTCATTATTTGTGCCATTTAATCTCTGGCCTCCTGCAGAAGGCCCCATGCAGAGATGTGCTCTGCTTTGTGAACTAATGAGTGTGTACACACACACACACACACACATACACATTCCGGTGCCAGGTGACTGTTTGTGTATACTGCCTCCACATCAGAAATGAACTTGTAGGTTAATGTAAATGTGAGTAGAGTGTCCTTAACACGACCACAACTGATTCAAATTTGCATTAGCCTTTGTTGCACTTTTAAGATGATTTGATTTCTTTTTGACAATGTTTTACCCCTCATGCCATTGTGGAGATGGTGTGGCTTGGTTAGCCAAGCGTCCCATAAGGTTTCACCTGCATTGTCAGGAAAACCGCACAGGAAGTGAGGTCGTCGCTGCTGCGTGCCATTGGGAAGCAGCAGAATGACAGGAACAGAGAGGTGCTAGAGATAAGGTGACAGGAAACAGTGGGAGTCTCTCTCAAGCTGTGTCTCTCACTCTGTCTATTGCGCATAACACTGTCCAGTAAACATATAAAAGGTCTTCTGTGGTCTTTTGTTCACAGCTAACTGTGATGAGCGATTTATTTCTTTTTTTGTTCTCGACAAATTTTTTTTTAATTTGATCTAGAGCAACCACTCGTGTGTTGTGTGTGTGTGTGTGTGTGTGTGTGTGTGTGTGTGTGTGTGTGTGTGTGTGTGTGTGTATATGCGTGTGTGTATGTCTGTGTGTGTGTATGTGTGTATGTATATGTGTATATATATATACACACATACATATATATATATACACACACAAATATACACACACACTTTATACTGTATACATTAATTGCTACCTTGTTCTCTGCTGTTGCTGTATGCAGCCATGTTTAGTTGATGTTTCATGCTGAGTTGCGGAGTTGATCTCAAGTACGAGTTCCACATTGAGGGTTTTTTCCTGTTTGGAGGACAGGAAATACAAGGTACAGGTTGATTTGTGTTCTCGGAGTATTCTACATACCCTGCTGTCAAGCAACCATTGAGAGCTGCTCGTGTGGTTGTGTGATTTTCTTTTCTTTTTTCCCGTACACTGTTCACTGCGGGCCCTTGTACATTAGCCGGCTCAACGACTACGCGGCACTGCGGTCGGCGACCGGTTTCGTTCGTTCAGCAATCCGTCTCTCTGTCAGCGTACTTGTGGCTACATCAAGCTTGGTTTAGCCATCCCTGTTAGCTAGATTACGGTTAATGCATAGCTTTGAGACTAGAATTGGCCTTCCCTGAATATAACGGAGCATTTGTTTTCATCCTGATGCACAGGGTGGTTAATCGGACCATGATGCAAGACTCGCACTTGTGTAGTCAGTGAATCCTCTGGAAGCCGAAAACAAGGCCCAGATACAGTATGTGCTTTGTGCTGATGTCTACACTGAGCACTTGGCTGGCTTGATTTTGGTTCAATCTGATGCAAACACTACAGCTTAAACAGCCTCCTCTTCCCACATAAGGGAATGACTGATAAACATAAGAATCCCAGAATGGATTAAGTCATTTATAGACAGTTAACATTAATTTTTCAGGTCGCCACAGCGGACCATTTGTCTTCACCTATCTCTGTCTACCACATCTCCCTTAGTCATTCCAACCTCCCGCATGTCCTCACTCACCACATCCATAAACCTCCTCTTAAGCCTTCCTCTTCCTCTTCCTCCTGCCTGACAGCTTTATCTCTAACATTCTCCTCGGAATATCCCCCTCATCCCTCTTCTGTCCAAGCGGCAACATCTCCAAACCGTTCAACATCGCTGGTCTCACTACCAGTTTCAGGAACTGAGATTAATGCGCAATAAAAGAACCCTCGTTATAGTGTATTGATTAAAAACCCTCATTGAGCAAGTGTGAGGATGGTACAGCCATGGTTGAGTACTACCTCTTGAATGATGATAATATGGTAATAAAGCCACCATGTTTAGTAAGTCAAGGTCATTTAGTAAGTCATGGTAGAAACCCATTCTTAAATTGACAGTGGCTGCAATGCCCCAGTGCCAGACCATTATAGATCCAGTGTATTACTTAATTCCCAAAATACTCCCTACTCAGGGAATCTATACATTGGAACTTTCCCCATTTGCACTGACTTGTATATAATAGGCTATGCAGTGCATCACATCACCATCTCTCATAAATTCGTTACAACCTTTCTTTAAGGGTTGAGGTGTCTGCCACTATTAAACAAGATCCCTGTGTAGGCTTTACCTCTTATGCTGGCCTTGAACACCTCCTTACACCTCCTTTATGCAGGATAAAGGTTTGCTGGTGATTACTTCAGCGAAAACAATGGGGAAAATACATGCTCTGGCCAAAAGCTCACCATCCATAGATGACTGTAGGGTGATCTTGTGTTTGAATCAGGATCCCCCATGTAATCTTGTGAGCTGACTTGGCACCAGTCTGTAGATTGCTTTATCTGATCTCCAGTACATTCCCTATGGTGCTGTTTAGACCAGATGGCAGGCGTACAATCCTCTGCTGTAGAAAAATTGCAAAGGGCTCTCGTCTAAACTGATGTGACTGTACTAGGATTATCTTCCTCATGGTTATAACGTGAAGGCCTGCTACTCTTTTCAGTCATACATCTAGCTGTTACATGTACCATGTCACAATACCCCCATCCCTCTTCAACCCCCGGCCACATATTACCACCATCCCTATCAGGGCAGCACAGTCAAAGAACACTTTTTTTTTTTTTTTTTTAGATTCCTAACATGGATTGGTGATTCAATTCATGACATTGTGATCTATGTTGTCCAGGTGATTTTCTGTGCCCTTGACAGTAATGACGAAGAATGTTACTTTCTTTTGTCTGCCCCACAGTTATGCGTTTAAAAATTGTTTTTTTTACTATGGTTCTATGAATCGTGAATAAAGCCACAAGTTTTCTTGTCATTTGGAGTCGTTGTCAACAAAGAGCCATAAAAAAGGCTCCACATGAGGAAGGTGAAAGGGTTCATAAGTGCAAATACTGCATCAGGCATTACTATGTGACTTTGTTGGAATTTATGCACATATTTGAGGACCTCGTCTCCTAAATCTGCTCTATAGAATGTACATTTAGCACATTCTGTTCGATTCTGTTAGATAATTACACACTAGTAGGGATAGTATTTTTTTAAATAGGTAATATTCATTTAATTCCATGCATAAATGCTTTTTCTTTAATAAAATGCTGTGTAGTTTGGACTTATGGATAAGCTGCATTACATAAAAAATATAATTCTGTAGATGTACTGATGTTGTAACTAAAATAGTTCTCCTGTAGCTTCCCCTTATTCAAGAAATATATATATATAAAATGTGTGTGTGGGTATATAGTACGTATATAGTACTATGCATTTATAGCGTTTTGAGTTATCTCTCATTTCTTCATATTAAAATAAATGAAATAAAATCATGTAGATTTATTTAAAGAAACGGGTGTGAAACGTTTTTTTTTTTTTTTTTTAAGAAAATGTTTTTTTTTTTTTCTGTACCAGGCTTGAATGTGTCTAAAGACTTATTAAAATAGGTTGTTTATGTAACTACCTTAGAAGCAACCTTATTTCCCCTCTTGTCTGTTCCAACCATTCAGCATCATTGGTATACTACTCATCTGTCTTGCTCACCTGTCGTCACCTGCACCTGTTTCTCACTGGTTCATACCTTTCTAAGTTTTTTTTTTTTCTTTTCTTCTTTTAAGCTTGAATGATTCATAGATCACTGAACAACCAAACAAAAACCTTCTCTCAGAATACGGTGAGGTACAACGACTAGACTAGAAAATGCAGGAAGATGCAGGAAGTCTGGATGGCCTTTTGTAGAAATGAGGGGTACTGTAGCTCAAGTCAATTGCAAACTACTGTACATTTACGCTGCAATACTAGAGGAAAATCTTCCTCCATCTCCATCTGATGTGTTTTGGCATGGATACTCGTATTTCCGATTCTGCAAAATTACCAACAGCAGCTCAAACATGGTGTAAATATCTCTGTCAGATAGACAAGCAAACATACTCGTTCGCTGCCATCCATCTTGTGAGTGGGATATTCTCTGGCTGTGCGCATCATGTCATTTTGAACACAAGCCCATCTCATCATATGCTTCAAATAAATATGCCTGGCGATGGTTCTTGCGCTGTATGAGATCTTCAGTGCTTGTTGCATATTTGCTGCAGCTTAGTAAATCTAAGTCCCCAATGGAAACGGTTGGACGGTACAGTATATTGTTCCTGTTTAAGCCAAATACTGCTTTGTGGGAAAGTGCTGAAGAACATAAGGGTAATCAGGAAAGCACAAATTTCACCCAGGGCTAGCACTATTGTTTGATTTGATGTTTGATTCCTCCTCAGTGCACGTCAGAAGATCTACTTCCATACTCTCTATCAAAGGTGGAAGGAATCTAAGTACGTTTACTTTGTTCCTGTACGTACTTAAGTACAGTTTCCACATATCTGTACTCTGAGTAGTTTTATTAGTGGATGGTTTTTGCCTTTACTCCATTACACACCCTACAATAAATGTGTACTTTTTCCTTTATACCATACGTGTATGGTGTTGTGAAACATGTGTAATATTTAAAGCAGAGATGGTTTCAGACAACAACGAAACAATAAAGCAGAGAGAGACTTTTCATATTGATTATTTTTTACTATTGATTAAAAGCTACAGTGCGCCAATAAAAGCTCAATTTGTATACTTTTTCTCATTATTTTTCATGCAGAAATGTTAATGAAGGGCTTCTACTTGTACTTGAGTAATATTCTACCTGAGGTATCTGTACTTTTTGTGGATTTGCTGTTGCCTTGTGCTGTAGTTTAATTCTACAGCGATATTTTCTTCATTTGTATCAATTTTTGTTTTAACATTTTTGATTTAGTGGAGTTAAAAAAAAATAATTATGATCTTAATTGCCCATTTTGTCTTACTGGGTGAGTTAATTAAGAATGAATTAGTCTAGAATATTCAAGGTTGCTGGTGAAGTAGCATTGGAACAATTTTTGGTTCCCCATGAACCCAGCTCAAGGAGTTACTTACGTCATAGCCCGATCTGTAGCTTCATCCCCGAATCCATTCAACTGATTGATAGTATTGTTATACCACTATGATCATTAGCTCATTTTGATGGTAAAGACTGGCTTACCTGCCATAGTTTTTGTAATGAGCTCCCATGGGATTTTTAGCTGACCACTGTTAACTGGTTAGTATGGTGAGCTTCACACAAGTTTGGCCAAAGCAATGCATTACCTGGCTTTGATAAAAAAATATGCATCTATTTGATTAATTATATAATCTCAGTCATTCACACTGTTCAGTGCTTTCATACAGATTGGATTCAGCTTGGTCAACAAGTCAACATCTGACTTCATCCTTTTCACAAGTAATACATTGCTCCATCTTTTATAGCCATCACGATGTTTCATCATAAAATGGACAGGGACATTTTATCACAAACCTCACCCTGAGAAATTAATCTTCTCTGTACGGAGAATAGTGCTTATAATTATGTTCATTATTGTTAAAAGCATGATGTTTCGTAAACAAACATTTGAAGGTCCTTCTAGGAAAGTCCAAATTCCAAAGTCGATGAGAAATTAAAAACACAAATGTGGAAAAAACTAATGGTGTGTACAGGCAAGATCCACCTTTGGGGAAAGGTGTTGTGCCTGCTTGACTTGTAAAGCTACATTTTAATCCTTTTTCAAATACTGGTCTAAGTGCACAACAATGAATTTGCTCGCTTTAGCGGGAAGTGGCCTGGCTGCTCCTCTGGATTAGCATTAGTGTGATCGCACCAGTTTCCACAGTTCATTAGAGGAATGCCAGGGTGTAGTTCAAATTGAATACTGTACATTCTTAGGAAATGAACTTCTGAGTGACAACCAGGTATTGTATGATCACTTACGGATAGTTTTGATATCTAGACATATGAGGCAACCATTCAAATAATAATGAGAAGTCAGGTCACTACAACCATGAGATCATTTCATACAAGCATATAAAATAGTTTCTAAATTACAGACGACACCCGAAATGACGTTACGCGGAGGTTATGTTCCTAGAGCACCCGCAAACTGTAAAATAAAAAAATTAAAAAAAAATTTTTTTATTGGGTCAAAAAAAAAAAAACTCTCTTTTTATAGTTTAAACCCTATATATGCTCCTAAAAGCATTAACTTCATTTCAATCTCAGCTTAATACATCATCCTTAAAATAAAATAAAATAATTAAAAAAAAAAAACGTATACTGTACAGTATCCAGCATTGGATGTCTTTAGTATTAATGTACAATGTTGAAAATCATAAAGGAAGGCCACTGAAGGAGAAGCTGTGTCCAAACTTTTGACTGAAGTGTTTGCATTCCTCTATTTTATTCCATCATTTAGAAAAGTATTTTTTTAATAAGTCTTTTTTTATTTCAAAATTTGAGGAGTAGGCAGCCGTTAACCCAATGTTGAATTTCAATTCAGCATCACTTTTGGGTGCAGATATAACACGGGGAGTTGAAACTACAGATCAACTTTCTCACAGCAAGACAAGCATAATAAATTGCCAGAGATGTTGGTGACCTTGCCTTTTAGCTTTACACCTGCTTGGATAGCTGTAAAGTAGTCTCTTCCTGAGTGGAAACGCATTGAATGTATAGTACTTTTTTTCTATACAGCTTTGGCCCTCTGCCTGGCCTTCTTCTCCTTTCTCTCATTAAAGCCACCTCTTTAAGGGGCCATTAAACTTGCTGAAAGTTCCCGTGTGCCTCTGGGTCTTTAGCTCACCAATAGTTGCCTATTTGGGCAATCAATTACCATAAGAAAAGAGTAGACACAAAACATGTGTCAGATGGTGGCCCTTTATGAGGATATCTCGGCAGCAGCTTCATATCTCTGCATAGTTATGATTTTTGCCCAGTATTGCAAATTTTCCAGTTCGTTCCAGGGCCGATTAAAGTGTAGCATTACAGCTTGGTGCGTCTTTCCAGGCACAACGGAAAAGGTACTGTACAAAAGCAGAATGTCTGATTAAGATCCAAACTGCTAGGCCAGCAGATGTGTCGTGACCTCCAAAACAAGGCTCACTCTATTTTTTGTATTTTTCTTTTTCTTTTTCCTTTTTTGCGGATAGAGATGCAGAGAGTTAATTTAGTTCTGACGTGACTAACCTTTCAGACACCATGTCTTCCTTCCTCTGTGTCATGCTTGCCGGAATTTAACATGGTAGTAAAATTGGTATTTTGGTTCAATTGAGTGTACTGGGTTAGTGCATCCCAGCCCATGCCGGGGACTGACACAAGAATCGATAGAAATCCGATTGCCATTAAATGGGGCCTTGGGTGTCCATGTCATTCCTTTGAGAACGATAAGTGCTGTTGACACTGCATGGTCTGGATCAAGCACTGTACAGTATGTGTGTGTGAAAGCGATATCCTGGGATGGAACAGCTGTACAGCTTGTATCTATTCATTACTAAATATGCAATATTGTCCTGTCATATACTGTTATTATTTCTGGTCCCTTCTTTGTACATCATTCCTTAAATTAAAGCGATGAAGTCCAAGTTGAAACGAAGGTTGTGGTGGTGGATCTTATATTATTGCGTTTCACCGCAATAGTACATTGCATATGGTGAACGGATGAAAGCTTCTTGGATGAGTGTTAAAATATCAAGATTGCTCAAAGACCCAAATTGCTAATGATTTCATAATCGGTATTTTCCCTCAATATTAAAACAAAACAAAAAAAATGCACATTTAATCAGAGTACAGGTTGCCAGCAATCATCTCTCTGTGCTGTTATGTGTACTTAAGGCAGGATAAGAAAAGTACAAATAGCTGCCAATTTACAATAATACCATTAGTCAGGCATTAGATTATTGTAGTTAATATAGCAGTGTAGTGGTTAGCACTGTCGCCTTGCACATCCAGGGTCCAGGTTTGATTCTCGACCAGGCACGATTCCCGTCTCTGTGTGCATGGAGTTTGCATGTTCTCCCCGTGCTTGGTGGGTTTCCTCCAGGTTCTCCGGTTTCCTCCCACAGTCCAAAGACATGCAGATTAGGCTACAGTAATTGGCGTTCCCAAATTGCCCGTAGTGTGTGAGTGTATGTGTCTGTGCCCTGCAATGGATTGGCACCCTGTCCAGGATGTACCCCGCCTCATGCCCTAAGCCCTCCTGGGATAGGCTCCAGGCCCCCCATGACCCTTAATACAGGATAAAGTGGCATAGACGACGAGTGAGTGAGTATGGTGGATACGTCGACATGCGCTCCAACCGCCAAGGCAGCATCTACTCTATCTACTGATGTCTATGCTCACTACCACTGGTCTCTTCCACTTCTTGTGGTGTTGTTCTAATTTTGGACTTGACAAATTAACTGCACTGTTCCTTAAGAAATGGTGTTATTTGAGTGGTAAGACACCACTCAGATTTTTTTTTTTTTTGGTTCAGAGCTTGACAGAGGTTAAGCCTGAAGGAAATTAGGGATAGAAAATGTGGACAGAAGAAGGAAATGGCTTTTTTCTTTTTTTTTTCTTTTTTTTTGTCAAATGGAATATAAGAGAGCTTTAAAAAATGTATTAGATACATTTCAAAGAATACTTTGGGTCATTGTCCATCAGTCCCCTGTGGAGCACCATCCAATGTGTTTTAAATCATTTGGTTGAATCTGAGCAGGTAATATAGCCATATACTGTACATTTCAGGATTTATGCTTCGGCTTTTGTCAGGTCATTAAAATACAAGGGAACCAGTTTCATTTGCAGCCATACGTGCTCTCAGTATCAGATCATGAGCAGTAATTTTTCTTCTTGCCTGCTCTTCATCATTCTGCTGAAAATCTATCTCATTGGCCTTAGGATGTTGTTCCAGAACTGTACAGATTTTTTAAAATTGTGTGCGTACGTGTGTGTGTGTATTGGTGCATTATCATCCTGATACACAGCGCCGCCTTCAGGATGCAATGTTTGAACCACTTGGTGCACATGGTCCTCCAGAATGGTTCGGTAGTCCTTGGCAGTGACATGCCCATCTACAATAGCGCAAGTATTGGGCCTAGGGAATGCCATGATATTGCCATGATATTGGGCCTAGGTGTGTACGTGTGACCAAGACAGCAAGTCTTTGTGATGTATCAAGAGCCACGGTATCCAGGGTAATGTCAGCATACCACCACGAAGGACGAACCACATCCAACCGGAGAAACTGTGGACGCAATAGGAAGCTGTCTGAAAGGGATGTCCGGGTGCTAACCCAGATTGTATCCAAAAAACATAAAGCCACAGCTGCCCAACTCTCTGCAGAATTAAATGTGCATCTCAACTCTCCTGTTTCCACCAAAACTGTTCGTCGGGAGCTCCACAGGGTGAATGTGTCAAACCTTTGGTCACTTGTGCCAATGCCAAACATCGGGTTCAATGGTGCCAGCAACGGAAATCTTGGGTATAACATGTATTGTTCTCTGATGAGTCCACCTTCACTGTCTTTCCCACATCCGGGAGAGTTACGGTGTGGAGAAGCCCCAAAGAAGCGTACCACCCAGACTGTTGCATGCCCAGAGTGAAGCATGGGGGTGGATCAGTGATGGTTTGGGCTGCAATATCATAGCATTCCCTAGGCCCAATGCTTGTGCTATTGTAGATGGGCATGTCACTGCCAAGGACTACCGAACCATTCTGGAGGACCACGTGCACCCAATGGTTCAAACTTTGTATCCTGAAGGCGGTGCTGTGTATCAGGATGATAATGCACCAATACACACAGCAAGACTGGTGCCGGAGTGGTTAGATAAACATGAAAGTGAAGTTGAATATCTCCCATGTCCTGCACAGTCACCAGATCTAAATATTATTGAGCCACTTTGGGGTGTTTTGGAGGAGCGACTCAGGAAACGTTTTCCTTCACCAGCATCTGCAAGAAGAATAGCTCAAAATCCGTCCTTCCCCAGACGAATTGATGCTGTATTGGCCGAAAAAAAGGAGGCCCTACAGCATACTAAAGAATTATTGTGGTCTAAAACCAGGCGTTTCAGTTTCATTGTCCAACCCCTGTAGGTATACTTCGTTTACATGCTAATTAAGTAAAATGACTAAAATACTCCACAAAAATTTTCTTTTTTTCCCCCCTCTGTAATGTGGATTATTTTGGATGGCATTCTGAACTTCATTTCCGCCTGATATGCTTTATTTTTCTTGAACCTACTTTCTTGAGTACCCAGAAATAAAATTGAAGTTGTATTTTTTCATGTTAATATTTTTAAAACAAGTACGTTTTAGCTTTGACCTGTACACACAGTGCAAATTATTTCTAATACATGATGCAGCCTTGTTATTCAAATAGCATCTTATTCATCTTTTTAAGCTGTGATGCTTTATTTTTCCCCCCCAGCTGATGCTTAATTTTTTAAAAGCCAACCCTTGAGGACTTGCCATAGAGTTATTATTATTATTATTATTTATATAATACTGTAGGACTCTCAAGAGCCCCAAGGAACATGTGATGGATTCTTTTTCCCTTCTGTAGCTCTTTGGTCTCTGCATCTAAACATGGCAGCTACTTTGTCTGAGACATGCCCTATGTAGAAATAAACTTTTGCATTTAAATTTGGATGCCTGATCCATCTTGATGTTCTTCTTTTGCTTGGGGCTTTTATTCACCTGAGAATAACTAGCTGCTGCTCAACATAAATACTCTCTAAAGAGAGCTGTGCATGGTTTCACCTGGATAGATTACATTTACATTAAGACATTTGGCAGACGCTCTTGTCCAGAGCGACTTGCAAAAGTGCTTGGAAGTTTCCGTCATCGGATAGATGGTTAGTTATAGTGACCAGGTTTAAGCCTTCTACTGAAAACATGTCTAGTTCATTATTCAGTGGATAACTCCAATTAGATACTATAGACATTTAAACTAAACTTGATACTGAAAACACTCGAGTACTATTTGACTTTTTTCACATTAAGCTGTGAAAGAGTAATAGTTTCATAATTACACTATCTGTGCTCACCAAAAAAGAGGATGGTTCCCTTTTGAAACGAGTTCCTCTCAAGGTTTCCTGTCATTTCGAGGAGTTTCTTGTTCATAACTCTAAATTTATATTCACATTTTTCTGTAAAACTGCTTTGTGGCAATGTTCAGTGATTTATTTATTTAATTTATTAATTTTAAGGAAATTCAGAGCTAATTAATTCGCTTGTTTTGTTAATAAACATTCCCGAGTGAATCTTTACCATTATTCATTCTAAGTTAATGTATGATATTTATAAAGTTCTATGTCCATCTCATAGCAAACACTCCCAATCCCCCCACCAATCACTATCGACCAAAAGTTTTAAAGTATGCAACAAAAAGATTTTATCCTCATACTCATCGTTTGCAGGCTTGAATAATGCTTCGATATAATCGATAATGTCGTTTCCGTGCAGTAAATGTGTCATCTTCTGCATCGATACAGTACGTTGGGAAGTTTACTTAATTTCAAAGTGGAATATGAGACTTTAGACACCTAATAATTGGCGGTTGGCCTTTAACTCTACGTTGCTCTACGTTCTAGTTTTAAAGTTTGCGTCCTACATAAATTTTAAATGTTAACACAAGTGATTAAATATATGATCATTGCTGATTAATTATGCATGAATTTATATGGCGATATCTTTTTATTTTAATTAATAAAAAAATTCTATATAAATTGCCACTGTACTTAAAGATTTGTTTTAAGAATTAATTAAAAAAAAATTTTTTGTAGGGAAATTTTAGTAACAATTAGTAACTTTTTTTTTTTATAAGAAAGTTATGCTTATTATTTTCTGGCAAGTTAATGAAAGGATTAATCATCCAATCAGATATGCCTCGCTTAATTAACCATGAAACATAATTATTGTACTAATTGACAAAAAAAAAAAGTCAGTAAAAAAAAAAAAATACTGTATGCGCCAAAGTATACAGTGGTGAAATGAATAGACAAACAATATTACCTCGCCCTTTTGTGATTCTTTTAAAAGAAACTAGCACGCCCATTATTAGCATGTTGATTTAACACGGTATGCGTAATGCAAGTGGTTGAACTGTGTCGCACCCCCTCGCTGTTCATATCGTTCACGCTGATTCAGAACAAAGGTTGCTGCGGATTCCTGCAAAAAGAGACTATTTGCTTGCGTAACACACTCTCCTTTAACATTCCCCACAATTAGGCATCAGGTGGGGTAAGTTCTTGGGAATGGGACAGGGGAGGGAGAGAATTGTTCTGCGTGTCTGGATCTTTGTCCTGTTGACAAACGCAAACGCGCGTCTGAGATGTGCGAGTTTCAGTACTGTATATTTTGGTACATATTGTAATTATTTAGTATAGCCCTATTTTTCAGTGTTCAGTCTTTTAGTCAAGTGAACCTGATGCTGTATGGAACCCTGTTTTGGCCTGAGCTAGCACCACCAGCATTGCTAATCGTATCCCTGGGAAGCTGATGTTATCTTCCTATAAGACAGGGAGTTCATTTTTATTCAGCAGCTTACTGAGCTAACTGCGGTTGTTTCTCATTGTTTTTTTTTTTCCCCCCTCATTGCTATCTGCATTCTTTTGGGGTCATCCTTTCAGTTGCTTTAGCTGCACTGAATGCTGATGCATTGAACTGTAAGTGCTATTACAGGGTACAGACAAAAATTGAGGCCTATCCATTTATTTTACCATAGTATGTATAATAAAGAGGTTTTATCACCTTAATATGCTCCAGAATATTTTGATTTTAGAGAAACATTCTCTGAGTAAATGCTTTCAGACCACTTGAAGTGTGAGGTTGCATGCAGATGCAGGCCCGGAGTCAGTGCCGGTTATGTGATTTGCCTTGCGGCTGCCTTACCACAAGCTGGCGGCTAAGAAGGTTAATTTTATTATCCTGCGAGGTTAAACAATTGCAAATTTAATAGGGAGAAATGGGGGAAAGGGGACGGATGAATTGTGCATGACATGGCGGCCTCTAGGCCAGTAGGATGCCCTGGGTTCACTCTGAAGCAAGAACAAACCATATCATAAAGTATTCTTTAGTTCTTTAGTAATCTTTTGTTGTTCATTGTGTTTATGATGTTCGATAAAGTTCAGTTTAGTGTAAAATCCTTTAATCTGAGGCTGTAGGCAAGATAGTTATAGTACAAATTTACGATCTAGTTATTGTGGCGGCATGGCGGCTTAGTCAGGTTCGATTCCCACCTCTGTGTGCATGGAGTTTACAGTACATGTTCTCCACGTACTTCCCTCCAGATACTCCGGTTTCCTCCCACAGTCCAAAAACTTGCAGATTAGGCTAACTGGCATTTCCAAATTACGTGTGTGTGTGTGTGTGTGTGTGTGTGTGTGTGTGTGTGTGTGTGTTTACCCTGCAATTGATTGGCACCCTGTCCAATGTCTACCCCACCTCATACCCCAAGTTTCCTAGAATAAGCTCCAGGCTCCCCTGTATCCGATTGTGGTATAGACAGTGACTGAGTGAGTGAGTATATAGTTCTTAGTTTAAAGATATCATAGTCAGCTGTTGGTTCCTTTGTTGTTTAAATTCAGCCAATCAATCTTCCTTATTTTAATCAGATTTATTTACTAATGGAGTTCTCCAGTTTGACACTTCTTACATAAATTCAAACTGCTCCCAACCATGGAAGATAAAAATGGGAGGTTTTAAATATGCATGAGTTCAGTGATTGAAGTCCTTTATATAACGACCAGAATCCATATATTCCCTTTTAAAAGTTTCATAATATTAAACTATTACATGACACCACAAGTGTCTCTATTAGTGTATAATGGTGCTGCCTCGAAGCTCCAAATCCCCAGTTTGATCTTTTAGCTTCAGTTAGTGTTTGTGTGGAATTTTGCATGTTCTCTATTTATCTGAGTCTACATTATTGACCCCCCCCCCCCATCTGAAAACTGGTCTGTCATGTAATATGTCGCTTTCTTTACAGACATGCAAATATTCTTCTGTGATGTTATTTATTCATTAATTGTAGTGTATCTTTGTAGGGAATGGTCTTGTACATAATAATGCAGACATAATAAACTTGTATAACAAAATTTGTATTTGTACTACAGATAATATGGCGCCTAAGACTTTTGCACAGTACTGTGTGTGTATGTATGTCTTTTTGTTTAATTTTTTTATACATCACGCATGGCTTTTACATGCAATTCATTAAGCAATATCACATGAAAGGGAGTGCTTTTGTACTGAATATCAGCATGGCTGTAATGCAGTTGTAGACTCCTTGGCTGAGCTTTGAGTGTGATGTTGCTTTTATAAAAGATAAAGGATAACAAATGGCATTTATTATCAGCAAATTATGATTTGTTTATTTATGTAACCAGATATTAAACTCCGCCAACGCACATCCTTCCGTGACTGGCGGTAGTAACGTTCAGATGGCAGCTGACAGTTAGTGTAAACAACAGGGGTGAAAATTGTTTTACATTCTTACTGGTAGTCTCCTTGTTCAGGGGTTAACACTTAGAGTATTAGAACACCTGTGTAGTGTACTGATTCATATACTGTAAATAAACAACCCAGTCATTAGCACTCATGTATAGTGGAGCTGCACACAGGTTAAAACACCCACAGCAATAACAAAATGCTTGTTTTCAGAATTAAATTTGTTTGTGATGTCACCCTCCTCGGTACTGCTTAAGGGCTCATATGAAAGCTTTTCTTGATACATTTTTTTTTAACATAGCCTACTTGTTTTAAATGTTATAATGCTGTCGAAATTTGCTGTCAAAAATGTTCTCAGCAGGGGGCTCACACCTCCCCATTTTCCACAGCGATACGATACTCTACATACAGAAACCCAACCATGTCCTGATTTTACTCTCATAACAGACTTGTGACAGCAAATAATTCATTCGTTTATACTGATTGAAAACCTCCTGTAAGTTGATTACTATTACACTGTAGAATATAACGCAAGTGTAGGAGAAATTTACTAAATACACAAACAAACGATGCTGCAAAGTCGTAAAAGAAAGTTCTAGCATTGTAAGATTGTGTTTACAGCACGACCTGAGGTTTCAGTCTGATCATCATCATAATCTGTCTGTCCCGTCAGCCGAGGAAAATCCACTCATTGCATTTAAGCACAAACCTCACCATCATCCCTGTGCTTCACAGAGCTCTCTCTTTCTCTCAATCGCTCAGGAAATAATAGCTGATTAATTCCGTGGCTTTGCTTATGTTGGTTTACTGGTTTGCTTGTTTAAACCTTGATGTCACCTGAACAAGAGGGTAAAAAACCCCATATGATTGCAACATATTCCGCACATTACACCATGTACTGTACCCTTACATTCAATTAGTTTGCTTAGAACCATGTATTATTAAAACCTGGAGTTACAGTATAGTGCTGAATCATCAAGTTTGTGGAAAAAATTGGGTCGGGGGGAAAAAATTATGACCAACATTGATCAGAGTTCACCTAAACCTTTGAAGTTGAAGTAAAGTAAGAGCATTGCCACATGCATAATATGACACACATTCACTGGATTGGGACTAAACAGCTGTGTGGCCAAAAGAAAACCGCTTGCTGGAAATAGGAAAAAAGGTTTCAGTTTGCTAGAGTCCTTAAGGATTGGACTTCAGAGCAATGGAAATGTTGTCTGCTGAGTCCAGATTCACTCTGCGATAGAGCAACAGGCGCATCAGGTTAAGAGAAGAGGAGCGCATAAAGTCAGTGCATAGTGCCCATGGTACAAGCCTCTGGAGGCAGCGTTATGGTCTGGAGTTGCTTCAGTTGGTCAGGTCTAGACTTAGCAACATTGTGTTTTTCTTTTCTCATGGTGCAGGCATATTCTAGGATATGAATTGTTAAAGCGTGGTTCTAGGAGCATGAGGAATTATTTTCACACATGAGCTGGTCACCACATTGTGTGTCAAATCTGTGTATGTTGTTGCTAGAAAAACAGCTTTGTTCAAAAGCGGATTTTTTTCCATTACTTTTTGATGATTTTCAGAAATCATTCAGTATAATACTGTATATAACCAATCTACAGTATACAACACTGTGGGGAAATGGTTTAACCATTTGTAGTATTGCTCTTAATTGGTAGTGGCGTGGTAATGTCCTTATGCTTGTCGATTTTAAAATAAAATGAATAAAACAAAGGAAAAGGAAAAAAAGGTCAAAGAATTATAGTCACTTATTTTTTTTTAAAAGGAAGGTAAAAGAAAAAAGGTAAAGGTATGTAATTATTTTTTCTACATTGAATAATATGTAGCTCTACTACAACACTTAATAAAAAACTGTAGTAAATAATAACTCTTATTATTATTATTATTATTATTATTATTATTGATAATTATATGCTCAAACATCATATATGGATATGCTATAGAATGGGAAAATAATATCTGCGGGGTGTTCAAGTCAAACCGGGACTTGCAGTAGAATTTCTAATGAATGAAGCCGTAAAAAAACAAATTAAACAAATAAATAAAATGTATCGTATGTCAAGCCACCCCGCCTTTTCCCCCAGTGTCCCTTACTTTGAATTCCCGAAGTTGGCAACTCTAGGTGAATTGCCTGAACAGATTGTGGAATTTTCTCATGGTGTTAAATCCCAATTCAGCCTCTCTTTACAGTCACAAACACTTGATGAATGACAGTGAGTCACTGTGAATTAGACATGGGCATGGTGCATTTATAGGCACCAACAGAGGGAGAATGTTCTGAGTAATAATTTATAGACGGCGCGTCTCACGATATCACTCCCGACGGAATCCGGACATTTTTCCCCCAGAAGGAAAAATATTTTGGTTTTTGTCTTTGAGGTGTTAACATATGTCGACTTCATATCCCAGAGGTGGTAACAGCTTGAAAATTCAAACTTCGCTGTCAAAGCAGCATGCAGACTGAGAAAGTTTCCCTCTGGAGAAAGTAGTTACTCACACTGTGCCAGAACCGGAAGAAAACTAAAAAACGAATATAAAGTAGTTTTAAAAGGCCTTTTTTTTTTTTTTTCAATTAAAATGCTAAATACTTGGCACATGATCCCAAAGTGGCAGGGCAATACAAAATACAGCTTTTTTGTGTGCTAAAAAAAAATGGCCCGGTTGAGGAAACAGTAATTAGCTTAATCCTGCTAATTCGTTTGTATGCAAGCTGAAAGTGCTAGTATGCTAGTGGGAGCTGTAATTGCATCTTTTGTGGCTTAATTCTGTCAGTAACCACAAGTGTCTTTTTCTGCAATATATCATACATTTGTGCCACATTTACAGGATTCATTTCACAACATCATAAATGTTTATAGCAGTTCCCTTAGGATTTCCTCTGTTATGTAAAATTTTGTATCTTATTTTATTAGTTAAACGAGATACAGTAAAAATCTAATTGTCCTTTTAACAGCCATGCAATGATGTGCCCTCGCCCTTAATTTCGTAAAATAAATACTGCAATTAAACCAAATTTCAGAAAATAATATGATACGATTATGTACTCAAGCCTGGGGAAACTCGCTCATCGTCTATACCGCTTTATCCTGTATACAGGGTCAAAGGGGGGCCTGAAGCCTTTCAACACCAATAACAGGGTACTAATCTATAGCAGGGCACACACATACACATGCTCATACATTGATTCACACATATTACAGGCAATTCCAGAACCCCAATTAGCCTAATCTGCATGTCTTTTGGACCATGGGAGAAAGCAGGAAACCCTGCACGCTGAGGCAGAAATCGATCCCGGACCCTGTAGCCACCGTGTGGCTGCCTGGGGAAGTAGGTTTAAAAACGAAAAACTAAAAAACTGATAGGACCCTGTAAAAGCAATGACGAGGGTTATTGTAAATGTGTGTATTTGTGTACAGTGAAACCTTGGATTACGACCATAATTAATTTTGGAAGCATGTTCATATATCTAAACACAAAACAAGAAGCGCAGACGTGCTACATGATACTCGGTATTCGTAGACCAAGACTTACTCGCTTTTCAAGTCAAAATTTGTTTAAAAAACGCGCAAACCGCGTTACTTGCAACCCGAGGTTCCACCATCCTTCCATGTATTTGACAACTATCTATTTGCTAACTTGAAAATTTCTATTCTTATTTTTGGAATTTCAGGCAAAAAATTACTCTGAAGAGAATTATAATACAAATTAGAATTTTGCACTAAAAAAACAATTAAGATAAAGTTAGAATTTGCGACAGGAATAGCATATTACATGGATAATTAAACTAAATAGAATTTTTTGATTGTACACAGCAAAAAAATAAAATACAAAATGAGTATAAAGGTATGTACTGTATATAGGATGAAATATGAGAGCAGCAGTATGATTTTATTACTGAGTAATAATAATAAAATATGCATGTGATAGCAGCAGTGTTTGTAAATGGCCTAATATACAAGATAATTTTCCTTCTTATGTGCAACATACAGTACATAGAATGTGCTACATGGTGAGAGTGGTGTGTTAACAGGAATGTGGGCTGTGTGTATATTGTGTGAGCAAGGCCATTCAATTTAGCCACTGGTATTGTCCTGGACCTGAATGTCCTGTTGGAAGAATCTCCTTCTCATTCTCTCTGTGTGGTTTTCAGGAAGCGGAAGCACGTCCCTGACTACAGCAGAGAATAGAGTCCATTGTTTGGATGGGTAAGGTCTTTTACTATCTTCCTGGGCTTGGTCCAGCAATGTGTGTTGTACAGTAGATAGATTGCAGGTCAGGGAGCTCAATGCAGATGCTGCTCTCAGCTGACCATACCATTCCCTGGAGAAGGTGTCTGTCCTGTTTGGTGCTGTTCCAAACCTGGCTGTGATGTTCAGGTATAAAAGTTCCTAAGCACCTTGGTGGACGGTTTATCTATCAGACACTATCTAACATTTAGGAGGAGGTTGTTCTCCTCGAACCACTATGCCAAGTTTTTAATCTCCTTCTGGTAGGCTCTCTCATCCTTATCAGAGATCAGGCCACCATGGCAGTGTTGTCAGCAAACTTAAAGGTAGAGGTAGTGTTGCCTACGCAGGTATAAATACTGTATACAGCAAGTTGCTCCAGAGTGGAGCAATGCTAAAATGTTCTCTCCACCATAGGAGTTCAATTCCCAGGTGATGCTATAGTTATTTGTAGCCGAGCGTCTTTAGTGCAGATTAGCTGTGCTCACTCGGGAGGGCGAGGGGTGTCATACCCGTACTCTTACATCAATTATTGCAACAATAGACAATCATGGGTTTGTGTGAGCTTACAAACGTGGAAGCAGTGAATGTGGCTTTTCTTGGAGTGCGTTATGCTATTCAAACGGCAGTCACATCTATATTGAAGTTGTCTAGGGTACAGCTAAAATCCTGATGTCTCATTATACACCATAAGACTAACACATTGTCTGAAGCTGTCTGAGCTACTATCCCCACCCCCAATAATAGAGGACTACAAAATTATGTCAGAGTGAGTCTTGTCCAGGACATCTGTTCCCAGGCCACTTCAGTAAAATGAGATTGCTTTGGCACTGCTATGGTGTGTGAGAAGTGATGTTAGATTTGCACTTGTCTTCAGCTTTGTAGGCAGAAATCACAAACTTGGAGCAAGTGTAAACCTCAGACATTTTGGGGAAATGCTTGTTAGTAACTGGTACAACCCTTTTTGAGGCACGTTGGGCCTCACACACTTCCTTGAGCATCTCTTTCTCCGTCCAAAAAACTCTACAAAATTCTTTATTGAAATTAGCAGCAGCTGCTCCTCATATTTTCCTGAATCTCATCGACATTCTGAAATCTCTATTTTGGGAAAAGGCCAAAAGTTGCAGGGTGCCAAATTTGGGCTGTTGTGTACCTTACAGCACGGTGAAAAAAAATGTTTTCTTCTTATATCTCTCTTATAACCCCTGGAGCAGTTAAGGTTTTGGGCCATGATCAAGGGCTCAACAGTGGCAACTTAGCGGTGCTGGGGCTTGAAACACAGACCTTCCAATCAGTAATCCAGTAAGCAACAGCCTTAACTCACTGAGCCACAAGTGCCCATAGATGCACATATGAGATATGGAACTCGTGCGTGTATGTACTGTATGTAAAATATTCAGAGGTCCTGTAATGTGCACGTGGTGTTCACGAAGGATTGTGTGGACAGTTCCAGAGACACTTCACTTCTCCACTTTTCCGCAGGTTATCAATTTTTAAAAATGGTTGCATCATGGAGATGTCCCTCATCACCATACTGTGTTTAAGTTTTTTGGAATTTTTTTTTTCCTCCCCTCCCCTCTTCCTCATCTCATCTTACACATTAATACTTCCTCCGTTCTTATTTGAGTTTCTCAAATCAAAAGATCTATTTATCTCTTTGCCCCTTCACACACACACCTCCTCCTTTCGCCTTCACACACACACACACACACACACACACACACACACACACACACTGCTCTGTCGTGATTCTTTTCAAAGGTAAAGTGCAGGTTAATTTCTTTCATTTTTACTTTACAGTAGTGATTCTGTAGGTCTGTGCTAACTCGAGTGTCATTAGAGAGATTTCTTCCTTATTTTCCTGATAAAACAGTGTTTCCGTTCCTGTGATGTTGATTATACCAGTGAGAGCTGGTATACGCACTAAGACCCAGCAGTGGAGACGATTATCCACAATTCCGCAGCGCACGAGGGGGAAAAACCATTGGCTCACGTGACGCTTGGCGTCAAAACAAGAAGGTCATGCGTGATACATGATACTCGGTACTCGTAAACCAAGACTTGCTCATTTTTTTTCAAGTCAAAATTTATTAAAAATCTTTGCTCGTCTTGCGGAACACTCACAAACTGTGTTACTCACAAACCGAGGTTCCACTATAGTGTTTGTATATGTGAGTGAAAACGCCCTGTAGAACTTCGTTATTGCAGGTCTCTTTGTAGGGATCCATAGACCTGTTTTTATGTAATTATTCACAGCCTTAATGTACTGTTTCTGTACCAAAACATCGGTTTTAGATAATACCACTTTATTTCACCTTAACTTTGCTCTCAGTGCTTTATTGTCAGAACATGTCAACCACAGAAAGCCTCACTTTTTAAACTATAATGAATTATAGCCAAAATAGCCTAGGCACTAGGCATAAGTATTAAAGGAATTCTTCATTAGTCAACTCTCAGTTCTTTTGCATGTCTCGATTTATGTTAGTGGTTGCTCATGTTGGGTGTATCGCATTAGAAAGTAACGCATTAGGGTAACTTGAATTACTTTTTAGATGTAAATTGTAATCTAACCCGTTAGGTCCGCTATTTAAGTACTCAGTTACTTAGTTATATTTTTTAAAATGTAATCGTTATTCAGACAATTTATGTAATTCCACAAAGTTCTGCAATGTGGAACAAGTAGAGCATAGTTGCTAGAATTCTATTAAAACAAAACTCACGGTTCTTTAAACTCTGTCTACTCTTATTATTGCACTTAAGGAGAGGTGCTCAGAGTTCCGGGGATAGGCTCCAGGCCCAACGACCAGGATAAAGCAGTTACTGAAGATTAATTAATGAATGAAAAACACTTTCTTCCTTGTTGCTGGTACTTACAGTCATTAATTTAATCATAATTTATCCATGGTTGTGTGTGATTGTGTAAGCATAGCTTTAAGACTATTGTACACTTCTTAAAAATAGTTAAGGAGATTATGAAAGACGTGCAATATGCAAGGAGGCTCATCAAGAAACAAAAAGGATTGTTTCAGTATGTTGCAGATTAATTATTAAAAACGGTTAGCAGCAGTCGAAAGATAAATGCATTTGAGCTGATTTTGAAACAGAGTTAAAGCAGTAACAAACAACAAGGTCAGAAATGGCCTGCTGTCGCCTGTTTGATCTGGCAAGTATTGATATCATTTTCTCACCATATACCACCGGGCAGCACACGGGGGTTTGTACTGTATAATCTCCTATAGTGCTAAAACGCCAGTTAAAATGAACACAAAGCGAGTGTTCGGAGCCCACTGCAGTGCTTCCCCTGAACGTTTAGCGAGTCGAACGTCTGACTGTACACACAGTCATTCATAAATACCACTTGCACATTGCAAGTACAGTCCTGACCTCATTCCAAGCCATTTCCACATGGTTGGGCCATTAAAGGAATTCCTAATTTGGAAATGCCAATTCGCCTAATATGCATGTCTTTCGACTGTGGCTGGAAACCTACAAAGTATGGGAAGAAGATGTAAACTCAACGCACACAGAACTCCAGTAAGGCAGTACTCAAACCCTTAACCCTGAAGGTGCAAGGTCACAGTGCTAACCACTACACCACCATGCTGTGACGCTTATAAATGTCTTGTTATTCTGCACAGTCAAAAGCTTCAGTTACTGATGTTACTCGGAATAGTAGGAAATATGTTACGCAAAAAAAGGTTATATTATGCCCCTTCAAAGGCTCACAAAAATGCTAATGTGACCTTGGCACAATTTCAGTTGGAAACCTCCGGCTTGAGCTCTACAACAATCTGGCTGCAGACATCCCTTAAGGCAGAGAAACAATATAAATGCAAGCACATCACAGAGGTAACAAAAGTGCATTGTTTAGAGACTTTGCCTGAGTACCAACCCTGTGTGTGATGCTTATGTGACATAGAGTTTAATAAAGGTACATGTAGTACAGTTCTAAGAAAAGCAGTTTCAGGTTGCATACCAAATATTGACATTGCAGCAAATTATATAATTTGCCTACAGACTGGCAACTGAAGGGATTTAGTAGCCAAAGCGCTGCAGTATGAACTGTGTGTGCAGTGTGCGTGTGTGCAGTGTGTATGTTTTTTTTTTTTTTTTTTTTTCCCCCAACAAAAAGGTTTCAGTCCTCAAAAGCTTTCCCGGCGAACGACTGCATTTTGACAGAAGCAGATTTCAAAGACAAATATAGCTGGTGAATTATTGAAATGGGGCTGGCTAAGCAAGGAAAGCTGAGGTGTTCAGGCTGCTCTGGGTGTGAATATTAGTATCTTTCATCATTACATAGCTCCTCATAACCAGAAAGGCCAATGGGACATGGTGTAATATTAACTGGTAAATTATAGACTTTACATGCTCTGGGTCATAATCAGAAATGTGAACATTATTACTCCAGCAGTCCTTTTGTAGGATTCGACTGTACCTCCGTGTTCAGTAGCGAGGTATTACGGCCCGTTTTGTAAATATGTATCTCACCGTTGTTTTGACCCGATCTAATTTCACACACGTGGTGCACAATCATATTTCTCATTGAACTGCACAATCAACAAGGGTTTGCCGCACCGCCACAGAAACACCACGAAGATGCAGGACTGGATTCTGGCTGCTGTGACAGTAGGAAAATGACAAGCGTGTTCCCCAGAATGCTTTTATTAATGGACTCTTGAGTTTTTAAGGAAAAAAAAAAATTAATAAATAAAAATCTGCTTTAGACCATGAAATTGAAATGTCACATGGAAGTGGTGTATTTCAGATCAAATCCAAGTCTGAGAGACGTACTTTGGCTCATGTTGGCCAGGTCGAGTGACCCTTGGACCATCATTGGTTGCTAAATGGAATAAAATACAAAATGACATTTAGGTATGACTGTAGAGCGTCACTTCCTTGCAGGTCCAGGGTGCTGGGTTCAATTCCGAGCTCGTTACTGTCTGTATTTGCCTCTGACTGTGCAATAAAAATGACAGGAGTAATGGCTAAACTTAAATGCCACTATATTGTGTGTGTGTGAGTGAATAGTGCCCTGGGATGGGCTCATATCCCAACCAGAGTGTATTCAGAGTGTAGTGGGATTGGTTCTGCATAGACCCAACTGTAATAACTATACTCTATAGTAATTATAACTTTTATTAGTCTGTCATGCCACTCATTTTAGTGGATTTATCAGTATCGCCTTACACATTTATATCACTTTTTTCCTTTAAATGTTTAAATATAAAATGTTTTTGATTCCCTGTTATTCTTTCTCTTTGACTTTCAGGACTGAGAGTGAAGCCTTGCGTGTCTCAAATGTCAGGTATGGAAGACATATATTCTACTCTCTTCTTGTCACCATGCTCATCAGTTTCAGACATTATAAACCATAGCCATTTCAAGCTCTGAGGCGTATCTTTCCAAAAGTTTCCCAAAGTCAGTTCTCATAACTGAATGTCCATATGTTTTCTGTCTGATATCTGTTTGGAGAGTTTCTTATCCTCCAGCGAGCCATATCCTCGGAGACAATTGTGGTTTTACAGCAATTACAGCTTACAGTATAATGCAGATTTAGTTTTTCTTCGCGGTTGCTTTTGTATGAGTGAAACACTAAAGTTGTGAAAGTTCCAAATTAGAGTCTCCCAATCAGCAAATTAACAAAAAGTCAAAAGAACCAGTGTGAGTGGACAAAACTGTCGTATTGGTTTCATAACTTTCATGATCGCTTTCAGTTCGTTCGTTTCAGTTTGTTTTTTGCAGTTGGGTTTCTCATGGTGTCGAAGGCAGAAATGCAGTCTCTAAAGGTTTTACAGCTACAGTGCTTTCCCAATTATCTTCTAATTCTGACATTTGGTTAATCAGCCAAGTCCAGGTTAACTCAAAAAGGGGTGATTGCACCATGATCTCAGAGTTTTTAACACATTTAAAAATATTGTAAAAAAAAATACTCAGACCATCAGCTTTTAATAATGTAGGTAAAATAACGAAGTTACCTAGAGTATGTTTTATGCCTCAGTTTTGATATTACAAAGCCATGGCTCGTGTGTACAGTATGTGTGTGTGTGTGTGAATAGAATATTAGTCAAAAGTTTTGAACACGCCGTGTTATTCAGTGTATTTTCTTTATTTATGTTGTTTTCAAGATTGTACATTAATATTGAAGACATTTAAATTATGACAGAAGAAATATGGGATTATGTAGTCAAGAAAAAACTGAACTTTGGGACTCTTAAAGCTCTTGAGATTTTTCATATCGACTGCCCTTCATTTCTTTAAGTAATGTCAAGGTACAGCTGTGAATTGAAAACCATTCCAGGTGACTTCCTAGTGAATCTGGTGAGAGAAAGCCATGAGTGTGCCAAGCTTTCATCAATGCTACTGTACAGTAAATGTGGCTACTTTGGACTAAATCTAAAATAAACAACCCAGAATATATTTTACAACATAATTTTATGTGCAGTGTTTCATAGTGTGGATGTCTTTAGTATTAATGTACAATGTTGAAAATAATGAAAAAAGCACTAAAAGAGCAAGTTGGTCCAAACTTTTGACCGGTAGTTTTTTGGTTCTTTCCCTGGAGTTGTGAATATTTCTTGGTCATCCCAGAGAGTATGTATTAAAATGTATTATTTATTATTATTCGTTTTTTTAAATTTATTATTTTATTTTTGTTTCTTTAAATCTGACCTTCAAAATCGGACAAATGTAATATTTATGCCTAAAAATATTATGAAGCATTATTAATATGTTTATAAAAAGATCAGTATTGTAGACAGTCTCTGCGAACTCGGTGGACTATTAAGAAATGCTCTCCTCGGATTTTCATACACAACAGGCTGTAGAATGATTTTGGGAGAAAATATTGAGTGAGAGATTCTTTTGTGGGTAAACACACCTTCACAATAAGAGAGGTCAGAGGAAAAGAGCCAGATTTGGTTTGAGCTGTGAGGAAGGTTATATAAACTAAATCATTTCTTACAACCATGGTCAGTAGAAAAGAAACTCCGTATTAATTTAGAATATGTGGAAAATATTGACCCTTGACCTGGATGAGCTACAAAGAGAAAACCACATTCGGTTCCATTCGTCAGCCAAGAACAAGCCTCCAAGGGCTATCAAGGTCCTGTTTAGGTGAGGCTGTCCCCATGATGGTCTAAGATGCTTTTTTTTTTTTTTTTTTATAAACGTCTGAGCAGTTGACAGTTAAGGACCTTGCTCAAGGGCTTGGTGGTGATGGGTATCGAACCTGGGACCTTCCGAACTGTGTGGTCAACAAATCCGGTCGCTCTCCTCTGACCCCTTTCATTAAGAAGGTCCTTCAAGCCGCAGACCCTCTACTTACATAATGATTGTTTTATTTTTATGTTTTCCACATCATACCATGTAAATTCCATGTGACTGCTGTGTGTGAAAATGCACCAACAGTTAAAGGTCACAGAGACTACACTTTTTTATTCTGGTGTTTGATGTAAACACAAACTACTGTGCTTCTCTGATATAAATGGCGGATTTATATAATAGCTAAAAAACTGTCATGTGCAAAAAAAAAGTTGTTTCATCAGCCATTGGTGCAACACCAAAAGACCTAGCCAGCCACAATGTTAAGAATGTATCCAGTGGAAGGATTATGAGGATGTAATTGATAGTTTTATGGAGACGTGAATAGAAACTGTTAATCTTACCCCAAATCTAGACTTTAGAGAAAACATCTGAGCCAGGTCACTTTCCTCCTTAAAGGTTATATTAACAGAGACACGGTTATTGAGAAGAAAGCCATTAGGAGATGAAGTCAACCAAACTATCATTGTGAATTATGAAGATGATGAGGTCAGCAAAATTTTTCCTGGAGCAAAGAACTTTGAATCCTTATTTATTAGCATACAGTCAGGTCCTTACAATTTTTTTTAAAGGTCCCTAAAAACACAATTTTTGTATTTTGCCTCAACAACAGTGAATTTGAAAAGAAGCTGTCATAATACAGTATATATGACTCATGACATGATATTCTCCAGGAGCCCTTATGATATTCAGGTTCGCTGACTATTCTGGACTTTGACAGAAGGTTCAAATTTTTATTCGGTCCCTGCAGTAAACTAAGCCAATCATGGATCCTACTGACAGATGAAAACATCATTGTTCATGGCTTACAGTTATGGTGTGTTTATAACACTGCATTAACTGTCATTGGAGGACCACATTGCAGGCACATTCAAAGTGAGGGCCGGGCAGGGACAAGTCGGCCCCGTCACACGAGGGATGGCACTGATAATCTCAGCAACACCAAGAGGCCTGGAAGACCATGGTAGTCAAGTTAATTGAATTGAACAGATAGCATTGTCAAAAACATATCTCAAGGAGGTAGGCCTATCTTTGTCAATGTCTACAAATCCAACAGCATCTTCATGAATAAAAATAATGAGGTTTTATCTCCAAATGTAAACCACAGGTAGTGCTCAAGGACAGAAATTTTAAGACTTTGCAAGAAATCTTACACAATTCTGTAACACACATTCTTTAGAAATAAGAATCCAAAATTACTTTGTACCAGTATAATGAGGAGAGAAGAACCTGGAGAATGAAAGGAAGGCTGATGTCCTCATGCATACTGTACATCATCACCTGTCAAACATGATGGAGGTGTTATGGCACGGGTCATTGGCATTTATTGATGATTATACTGATGATAAAAATAGCAAGATGCATTCTGAAGTGTGTAGAGCTTTACTTACTGTAGATCCAGTAAAAATGGAGCAAAGCTGAATGGACAGTGCGTTATAGTACAGATACAGAACGACCCAAAATGTCAGGCCAAAGACAGTGAACATTCGTGAGTAACCAAGTCAGTCGCTTGATCTCAAGGCAATAGAGCATGCTTTTCACTTACTGTAGATAAGACTAAAGGCACAATCCCACAAACAAGTGGCAACTGAGTGCAGCTGTGGATAAGGAGAGTCTAAGCGTCCCAAAGGCATAACATCATTTGGTCCATATTGTAAGTTCCAGACCTCAGTCAGTAATTGACTATTAAAAAACAGGTAGTCTATTATTTAAGTTAAACTCCTCGATTTAAAAGCTGAATGTCTTGATTTTTATTCTTTTTCTTCTTTTTGCCGAATTATAAGAACAAATGTATATATTCCATTACTTATGGACCCAAGTGTATACACATTTTTTCTTAATTATGCTAACTCCTATCAAATTAAGTATATATATATATATATATATATATATATATATATATATATATATATATATAGATAGATAGATAGATAGATATATAAAATCAGGATTATCCTAGTTACACATATATATATATATATATATATATATATATATATATATATATATATATATATATATACAGTGGAACCTTGGATTACGAGCATAATTCGTTTCGGAAGTGGGCTCGTATTCCAAAACACTCTTAAACCAAATCATCATTTCCCATAAGAACTCATGAAAACTCAAATTATTCGTTCCACAGCCCCCAAAAATAAATACATAAAAATAATTAATACAATCTATAAAATGAAAATAAAACAAATTAATCTGCACTTTACCTTTAAAAAAGTACAAACAAATGTGTGTGTGTGTGTGTGTGTGTGTGTGTGTGTGTGTGTGTGTGTGTGTGTGTGTGGAATTAGCCCCTTCCCTCGCCTCGTTTTACACAGTAACATTCCTCCTCCCTCTCCCGACCTCGCTTTTTCACAACAGTTTCACAACAAACGCTCGCACGCACACACACACACACACACACACACACACACACACACACAACGGAAACACCGTTTTAACAGGAAAAAAAAGAAATCTCTCTGAGACTGACATGAGCGTATATTAACAGACACACTTTTTAAGTTTTACAACAAGCGCATAAACACAGCGGAAACATCGGTTTAACGGAAAAAAGCGAGACTGGCACGAGCGCATACTAAAGGAATCACTTAAGTTTCACAACAAACGGACACACACACAAACACAGAAACACCGTTTTAACAGGAAAAAAAATGAAATCTCTCTGACCAGGCGTTAGCGCATACTAAGGGAATCACTGCTGTAAAGTAAAAAACAAAAAAAACAAATGAACCAGCACCTTACCTTTGAAAAGAATCGCGACAGAGCAGAGTTTCTGTGTCTTTGTGAAGCCGGGAGGGGTGAAAAGGGGAGAGAGAGTCTGTGCGTGTGTGTGTTTCAGTGTCAAATTGCGCACGCACGCACGAGCAGAGTTTCTGTGTTTGCGAAGCCGTGGGGGGAGGGGGAGGGGGGGGGGAGAAGGTGAGAGAGTGATGCTCGGTGTCAAAATAAGAGTCGCATGTGTGAAGCATGATACTCGGCGCTCGTAAACTAATACTTGCTCGGTTTCCGAATAGAAAATTATAAAAAATCTTTGCTCGGTTTGCGGAACACTCGTAAACCACGTTACTCGCAATCCGAGGTTCCACTGTATATATATTATATGTGTAACTAGGATAATCCTGATTTTATAGCTTAGCAATTTTGTTTTGATTCTGATTCTTATCAGAAACAACTTCTATACATCTCCAGCAATCTTTCGGTCTGTATTTATGATACTGACTTTTCTGTGAGCACATGTAAAGCCAAAATGAATTTTAACCTTGTATATTTTTCGTCCTTCTGAAGGGCCCATAATTAAGATGAAAAGACAGATAAAGTTTTACCAAAATCTGATATCTCTGGGAAACACCATAGGTCTAACTAGAACATTTTACAAAATAGTGAAGACATTAACATTTGTTCAGGATATCCAATATCGAATAAAAAAAAAAACGTATTCTATTATAAAGTATCAGTGTCTGATGAGCAGTACTAGGTAATTCTCAATTTCAAACATTAGCCTTGTTTTAGAATACGTTTGAAGTCCTTTCTAAAAACCCATAAACTTGAGCTTAGTGTAAGGAAACTTTTGGTTCACTGGAATTCCCATATTGTTAATTAATGTTGAAATAATTTGAATTGATCGCTTTATGTGAACAAAGTAGAGGATGTGACATTTTTTGCAATTTTTTTTGGCTGGACTTCTGTGGTATACTATTCAAATAATATATTCCCCCCAGGTACAATAGGCACTTTTGCATCCAATCCTCTGGGCCATTGTCTTTTTTTTATTTTTTTTATGAAAATGGTTGCCAGCTTGTGCTTGTTATACACACCATGTCACAGGTGTGTTTATGTTAAACATAAGTTTGTCAGTAGTTTTAGGTTTACGATGATTAAATTCATCACAAATCTTAAGACGCGAGACCTGAGATGACTTTTCTGGTAGAAGAAAATTCCTGTGCCCACCTCATTACAGGAAAGGCTGTCTGGTTTAAACGCAATATCTTGTGTGCAAATCAGCATGAGGTATTTAAGAGGAAACTGTGAAATGACAGAAGATAGATCGACTAAGGTGTCGAAGTGGGAAGGTGCAATAAAGAGGGCTTCAATTAGATGGAAATTATTCTAATGCATAACATTAAATTCAACAACTGATGACAATTGTCAGCCTTGTGCCAGTGTAATTGCCTGAGCTCTGAGTGATGGGTTTTTATTAGTTAGAGAGGGCAGGGCCATAATGTGTGAGATGGTTAATAAGGGGGAAAGGGTGATTGTGTGTGTGTGTGTGTGTGTGTGTGTGTGTGTGTGTGTGTGTGTGTGTGTGTGTGTGTGTGTGTGTGTGTGTGTGTGTGTGTGTGTGTGTGTGTGTGTACTTCACTGACTCTAATACAATATGACACACAGACATGAGTGGAAATAGTAACTGACCTCTCTCTAGACGCTTTTTGCTGATTCCATTCTAGACAGGAAACTGAATGGATTTGAGGAGCATTAAAAACTCACCAGTTCATACTTATGAGATAATTGATCTTGGATTGAACTTACAAACTACACTCACGTTCAGTAAGTGATGTCTGTGCATGAAAGTCAGTGAGCTTTTTAGTGCCATACTGTAACTCAGCAACTCCGCCAATCAGAATCAAGGGTTCGGCTGAATGAAGTAGAGAAGGGGAAGGAAGTGAGATATCAGTGTTTTCATTTATTGTGTATCCCATGGTCCGAGCTTCGACAAAGCATCAGGTGACAAGTCGACCGTTCGGAGGACAAAAGCACTGTTGTGGCTGGTGCAGCTGTTGTTGAGGCCTTTACACTGGCAGTGTTTTGCTCAAGTGTTTGCATGTGAGGGAGATATGAGAGCACAGTGTTCAAACAATGCATATCTGTGTGTCCTGTTTACTTTTCAAGGGCATATTAGAGTACATAGCCCTTAAACATGTGTAATTTACCTGACTTTCTTACTTTGTTTATTTATTTGTCAGGGTTATAATGTAAAAAAAAAAATCAATGCACCACAATTAAAATCACACTACAGTGATATTCATCTTTTGTGGTAGGTTGTAAAACATTTGAAATCGAAGTGTCTGTTCTTAGGGGAAATACAGCATAATGAAGAAATAACAGGGCACTGAAGTGATCTGAGCTGACACAACTTTTTACTGTAGTAATGCCTTTAAAATGATTTATTGTTTAAACGCTAACAAATGTTCACTCTTCGGGTGTATTATTTTTGCTCGGCCTGTTAGCACTCATTATTTTCAACCTTTTATCTCTATAACACTTAACAATGGTCATTGTCACAAAACAACTTTACAGAATTTAAAAAAAAACTAATTTTCCAGGATGTTATCTAATCAGAGTGGGCATTGGTGACTCTGTGGTAAGTTTCTTGCCTGCCATGCAGAAGGTCCCGTTCTATTCCCACCCAAAGCCCAAATCCCAGCTGCTGGATACAGTGCCAGAGGGTTGTGTGAGGAAGGTCATCCGGGGTAAAACGTTTGCCATATTGTGTGCTGATCGGAAGCAGCCGAAGGACTCACAACTACAGTACATTACAGTATGTAACTAGAGTGTGTTTGATGCATGTTTGTGATGAATAAAGCTAATCAATAAATGCTATTTGCAGTACTGTATGTGAATAAGGGTGTACATGATATGTTATCAGGCAGCTAGCTAAGGGTGGTCAGAATAAGAATAATTCTGTAGGCCAGTCTCGATTTCCACAGAAACTACACTGTTTGTGATTTTCCCCACCATAAATCTGAGTCCGGGTGCACAAGAAGGCATGCGTAGGTCAAGGGGAAATCTGTCACTCTGGTCTCCCAGGAGTTTATCTCTCTCTCATTTTATTCACTGCACTCTGTGTGAGAGCATTGATCTGGATCATGTGTGTATATGGTTGTGTGTGTGTGTGCTTCTGTGTGTGCTTCTGTGTGTGCTTCTGTGTGTGCTTGTGTGTGGATGTGCTTGTGTGTGGTTGTTTTGTGTGTGTGTGTGTGGTTGTTTTGTGTGTGTGTGTGTGGTTGTTTTGTGTGTGTGTGTGTGTGGTTGTTTTGTGTGTGTGTGTGTGGTTGTTTTGTGTGTGTGTGTGTGTGGTTGTTTTGTGTGTGTGTGTGTGTGTGCGCGTGTGCGCGTGTGCGCGTGTGCGGGTGTGGTGGTTTTGTGCGTGCGTGCGGGTGTGGTGGTTTTGTGCGTGCGTGCGGGTGTGGTGGTTTTGTGCGTGCGTGCGGGTGTGGTGGTTTTGTGCGTGTGGGGGTGTGGTGGTTTTGTGCGCGCGTGGGGGTGTGGTGGTTTTGTGTGTGCGTGCTTGTATGTGTGCGTGCTTATGTGTGGATGGGGGTGTGTGGTTGTGTGTGGATGTGGTTGTTTTGTGTGTGTGTGGTTGTATGTGTGTTTGTATGACTGTGTGTGGTTGTGTGTGTGTTTGTTTCAAGTAGGCTTGAGCTCTCTTTTGCTCCGGGTGTGTATTTAGTATTTTCACTATGCTGACATGGCGGTCTGTGTTCAAGGTTAAGTGATGAAGGCAAACCACAAGCTGTGTGCTTTCATACATAGTGATATTGACGAATGTTAGAAAATGCATTTTTAAAGGAACTGAATATGCAACTCAGTGTGTGCGCGCGCGTGTGGTGGTTTTGTGTGTGCGCGCGCGTGTGGTGGTTTTGTGTGTGCGCGCGTGTGGTGGTTTTGTGTGTGCGCGCGTGTGGTGGTTTTGTGTGTGCGCGCGTGTGGTGGTTTTGTGTGTGCGCGCGTGTGGTGGTTTTGTGTGTGCGCGCGTGTGTGTGGTTGTTTTGTGCATGTGCGTGCGCGTGTGGTTGTTTTGCGTGTGTGTGGTTGTTTTGCATGTGTGGTTGTTTTGCGTGTGTGCGTGCGCTTTGCATGTGTGGTTGTTTTGCGTGTGTGTGTGGTTGTTTTGCGTGTGTGTGTGGTTGTTTTGCGTGTGTGTGTGGTTGTTTTATGCGTGTGCGTGCGCGTGTGGTTGTTTTATGCGTGTGGTTGTTTTGCGTGCGCGTGTGGTGGTTTTGTGTGGTTGTATGACTGTGTGTGGTTGTGTGTGTGTTTGTTTCAAGTAGGCTTGAGCTCTCTTTTGCTCCGGGTGTGTATTTAGTGTTTTCACTATGCTGACATGGCGGTCTGTGTTCAAGGTTAAGTGATGAAGGCAAACCACAAGCTGTGTGCTTTCATACATAGTGATATTGACGAATGTTAGAAAATGCATTTTTAAAGGAACTGAATATGCAACTCAATGTTTTGCAGAGATGCCAAAAAAAAAAAAAACTTTAATCACAAACCAGTATTTATATCTTGACTTAATTAATTAATTCATTCATTCATTCATTTATTTATTAAGTAATTATATAATCAATTAGATTTATTTGTTCATAGTACTGTGTAAAAGTCTAGAGCCATGCCTTATTTCCTTATATTAAATTCATGCAGATTCAGTTAAAGAAATTGGAACAAATGTTTTACTTTACCAGGCAACAAAGTGCTTAAAGGTACAGTTTAAAAATTGACTTAAGGAACAACCTCAGCAGCAACCTCATTTCCCCTCTCATCTGTCCTGACCACTCAGCACTCGGCATCACCAGTAAACTTATCACTGGCCTGATCATCGGTCATCTGCACCTGTTTCTCACTGATTCGTGCCTAATGTGGCCGAATACAACAACATTCCTTTGAACTGGTCAGGTACGGGGCTGGACTGAAAATGAGAGCCGAAAATGTTCTTCAGTTTGCCTAGAGAACTATTCCTCAAGAGTATATTAAATATACAAGAAAGTCTGGTTCCTTCAAAGCAAAATATTAAGAAGTGAGTGCTGGATGAAGACTTTTGCACAGTACTGTATTTATTATTTTTATATGTGGATGATGTTTTGTTTCATCTGTCCTAATCGCTTAGTGTCCATGTGCAAACATGCCAAGGAGAGGTGTGCAGAAATATCTGAATACCTGGTACGTCATTTGAGGCGACTTTATAGAGTATAAATACCAAAATCAAAATAATATGGGAAAAGCCATATACAGCATATATTTACCGCAGAGAATGCACTGAAATTATGTGCAGGTTAGAGGTTTGCATTGGTAATTTAAAAGAGAGAGAGGAAACCAAAACTGTATGTCATTTATGTCTTTGCCTTTGTGCTTGTTAAATGACATAAACACAAAATTGAGCTATACAGTATGTCATATATACAAATCTACAGTAATAGGATCATTAGACTCGAGGTAATTTTCATCAATAGCATTGCTATCTTGCATTTATCACGTCACTTCTTGGATGTCCTTCCTCAGTTGTGTCATGTCTTTGCATGCACTAAAAAGTTTTCATTTTCTGTATGGCTGGTGGAACATACAGCATTTTATTTCCCTGCTTGGTGTCTTCTCCTTTAAGTGTACCACATTCCATGCCAGCTAGATGGCTAGCAGAGCTTGTAGCTAGCTTCAACGGCAGAGTGGTGCTCCCGCTATACACCATGTAGTTTTTACATTTAATTCCTTCTAATTCGTCGCTCTGGCTAATTTATTAGTAGCAGCTCTTGGGTACTGTAGCTACTAATAACCATAGCGCAGCTTCATGCAGGCAGTGTCTACATTTTTTGAAAGGTCAGGACGATGCTGACCGAGCACAGTATGTGCTCACTGCCTTTTGCCATCTCGAAGAAACTGTGTGTGATCCGTACAGTACATCTCCAGCCTTGACTGCTTGATGAGGCCAATATAAACATGATACTGTATGCTTGCCTGGGAGATTTGAAGTCTAGTTCAAAAACATTCCAGAAAACAACATCTCTGTAGGTGAATCAGCAACTAAGCAACAGAGATATCTGAGAATCATGGGGCTTAATTATAGATATACACTCCATATAGACTGATCTGCTACTACATTATCTACATGACTATTAATAATATATATACGATTAAATATATAAGATTAAGATTAATATAACCTCTTCCAGTGGTAATGGTCATTCCCAAGCACTTTTCGGCGCAGTTATAGGATAAGTCTTGCTACTTAGGACATTATTGGTACCCACTATGCTGGTGTTCCATCCATCCGTCCATCCATTTTCAACTGCTTATCCACAATTGGGTCGCGGGGTAGCAGTTCCATCAGGGAACTCTAATCTTCCTTTTTCCTGGCCATCTCAACCAACTCTGACTGGGGGATCACGAGCCGCTCCCTAGGCCATTATGGAGATATAATCTCTCCACGTAGTCCTCGGTCTGCCCTGTGGCCTCTAGGGGGGGAGAGGCTTACTACTGTAGATGCCCAGACTAAACACCTCAACTGATTCTTTTCAATGCAAAGGAGCAGCGGTTCTCACGAGTTTCTCACGGATGATTGACCTTCTCATCCTATCGCTAAGGGAAAAGCCAGCTACCCTGCTGACAAAACCCATTTCAGCCCCATGTGTCCACGATCTTTTGGTCATGACCCAACATTCATGACCATAGGTGAGGGTAGGGGCGAAAATCGACCGGCAACACTCTTTTCATCACAATGGTGTGGTATTACATCATGTGTTGATCTGTGCATGCAGGCACATATGGACCAGCTGATATTTAGGTATTATTATGCACAATAACAGGCGGTAAACTGGTGTTCATAGTTAGATTAATTGGTGCTTCTTGAGCATGGCATTGTATCATTTCATATTTCAGTGTCAGTTTGACAGCAGACATGCCATCAAAAGTTTCCTACTTGAACCTCCGCTCCTCAGTCTCACCTCAGTCTCCTGATTGCACCCCACTGCTCCCAGAAACCCTTCTACATGTTTTTTTTTTTTTTTTAGTTGTAAATATTTATTTCCTATTTGAATATGATTTTTTTAAAGCAATTTAAGCAATTAATCAAATTGATGCTGTAAGTTGTAAATGTTTAAAGCAAATGTGATTAACATTACTTACTATATATAATCTGGGGTTGATTCAGTTGGTCAGATCTAGTTATTATTTAATCTCACAATTAAATTACTGAACAAGGCCCAAGTGTGGGCAGGGGGTGTTGTCTATTATTGATAATAATGTACCATTAATTGTGTAATTGATTTGAAGTCATGTCACCTAGCAACAATTTGAAATACATTCCATGTATGGCAACTTATTTAAAATTGGTCATTTTCATACAGTGGAGACACAAATAGTATATACAAACAAATACCATTAATACATGTATGCCGTGGATGTGCATGCATGCATGTGTGTGTGTGTGTGTGTGGGTGTATGCATGTGTGTGTGGGTGTCCATGTGCATATGTGTACAGTACGTCATATGGTAATTAAATACTATAAAATCTTAACTACATCCAGGATACAGTATATTTCCTTAGAAGCAGCTGGTTAAAACTTATTTAGCCAAATTGTAACCCACATGTGTTGTTTCCCTGTACTATATTTGCATCTAATAACATAAATAGGCATATATAAAAATTAATAATACAATGTGAGTATTTTTTTAATATTTATCAGCTATTGTAGCCTGATTTGCCTGATTGCACAGCATTAAAGTCTGTTCTGTTTTGACTTTAGCAGTAACTTTTGCTCTGGTGCTGAAGCACTTTTTACCCTATAGGCTCTCATCTGGATGGCGAACTCCGCATCATTTTCTAAAATGCTCACCTAATGGCTTTGACTTTTTCTTTTTTTTTTTCTTTTCTTTTTTTCACTCGGTCCAATTAAGAATCAAGATTAAACCTTGGAGGTGGTTGGACTGGTTATCTATTATTCTTAACGATTTCACACCAAACAGAAGAATCAAATATTCCTGTGGAACTACAGTATACAATACAGGATATATGCACAGTGTTATGAATGATCTGGGGTTTATTCATAGAAATTGCATTGAGGTAGAGAGTTAGATGTGCAAGTTTTTCCCTGCTCATCCCCCCACGTCAGGCTTCCAGTAGGGAGACCTGAGATGATGTCCACAAGCCCCCTCCTTCCCCATCTCTTACTTCTGATTTGAGAAACCTTCAGAGTCAGTCCCCTGCCTCGCTTTAAAAGCTAGAATCAGGGCACCAATGAAAGTTTTTTTTTCTTTCTTTCTTTCTTTTTTTTTTAATGAAAAATATGACGTGCAAATGAGTGACGGAAAACCGATCGCGCAAACATCATCATTCTAAACTATTTTATTTTGTCCATGCTGTTCTGGGTCGAGAGTCCCGACCAATGAGTAGTGCAGTCTCTGTTCTCTGTAATGAGTAGTGCGAAGAGTAGTGTAATAGTAGTGTTTTGGTTGAGAACATGACAGGCAGACTGAGGGAGAGGCGGGGTTTCCTTCTATCCCCTAACTGACTGCGTCTTATACAGATCATCCTGTCTTAGTAGTGTAACCCGTAATATTTCTCCATCATAGATTTCACTGAACTGATTCTCGAAAATATGGAACAAATATCAGTTCAATATGGAACCAGGTCTTTTAGTTTCCAAATATGGGACAATTCCATATTTTACAGGAAGGGTGGCAAGCCTAATATGCACATACATGTCCACATATCTGTAATTTGTTTTGTTATCTATAGATGTTCTATGTAATCTAAAGGTTGTAGTGTAAATAAGTGACTAGGATAGAAAGATTTTTACTGGCTCTTTTTCTTCAGATTTGTAGAGATTGTTCTACTTGCTATGTATATCTTTCTATTTTTCATCATCTGCCTTGCAACCAGCCCTTTGGTGTTTGGTGTTTATTTTTTATTATAATTTTTTTTATTCATTCATTGTTATAACCTGGAGGGCACCAGGCTTTCTGTGTGTGGTGATTTTCTTATTTGCTGTACAAAAGCCACTCCTAGTGCAGTGATAAACAGCTGAAAGGAGCATCTCAACTCCCTGAGTCCACATAGAAGCTGAATAATGCCTCCTCACCGGCGTCTCACACTCTCGACGCATTGACGCTCTAGACCCAGAACATGGTTTGGGAGAAGTGGAAGATGGAACACACTTCTGATTTTAATGGATTGAAGTCTGTAAGAAATTTTGCTAAGTGTGAAAGTTTACCCGGAGGGGATTTTTATTGAGGTGTGTGTGTGTGTGTGCAAGCCAGATCAATAAGATTGAATGCCACTGCAGAAAATAATGACAGTTTTTTTGTTTTGTTTTGTCTTTCTTTCAGGTGTTATAGTTATTATTTAGAGACCACTTTTTCTTCCTGAGCTATGTGATACTATTGCTACAAAGGTTCTATAAATCAGTGCAGGGTGGTGGAGGCAGAGGCCCACAAGTAATGAGAATTTAGCTGCAGGTCATTCACCCCTGTCGAACTGCCTTCTACGGTGGACTCGCATCACCCGTGGCAGACTGGACGTTTAAAAGACGAGAGAAAGAGTAATCATCCGGTTGCACGAAGTGCCGTTTATAGTTTGGTGTATGGGTGCAAGTTTTGTTGTTGCTTGCAAACCTTTTAGACTGTGTTACCTGAGATGGTTTGGGTACAGCTGGCATGGAACTGTAATGTGCTTTGGGATGTTAACAGGAGGTTTGTGGCATCCAGAGATCATGCTCAGAAAGGCTATACTTCATTGTATGGTGGTTATGAGTGGGGGGAAAAAAACAAAAAAACACTGCGTGTTCTTGCCTGAGGTACATTTGTGGTGCAAGTTAGCCTAATGCTAATTAACAAAGTAGGGTGTATTAGGTATTTATGTGCAATGTCTCCACAACTTCAGGTAGATTTAAAATGCGAGCCTTCAGATAGATTTAAACTGCAAAATTTTAAATAATTCAAACCACAAGGTGCTGGATACCTTGCTAGAGAATAGGAATAGCATTTGCATTAGCATTTACTTATGAATAATTCAATAAGCAGGAATAGAAAGGAGGACTGTGCATTGGGTTTTGATCATTTGGTCTTAGAATGCGATGTTAAAGCACTAAAGGCAGTTTTAAAGTTAAAAATTTAAATACAGTGTTCTCATTTTAAGGAATGCTATTAATGAATCATTGCTGCCGCAATAGACCGATTAGCAAACGCTAAAGTAGCTTGTTAGAATGTTACTGAGTTCAACGCGGTTGCCTGTGAAATAAAATCCAAATACGATAGAGTGTACATGATGGAATCTTGTAAGCTAAAGGTTAAACAGATCTGTGCTTTTCTGTGGTGTTGAGGTCATCATCTACAGGGTGGGTGAAAATAAAATGAACTAGGCGATATTTAATGCCTATAGAGCTTGTAGTATCACTGGAGCACCAACCCATGGTTCACCACACCATTATGCTCGCACCACCCATGTGCGTGGTTAGACCAGCATTCTACAGGACGTTGGCTGGGATGATGCAGACCTCGTGAATGGCCACCAAGAAGTCCAGATGTCACTCCATGTGATTTTTTTTTTTTTTTTCTTTTTCTTGTACATCTTGTCTACACAAAGAAGTAGATGTACAGGACAAAGCCTCCCACACTGGAGACTTTGAGGTACGGGTTCAGGAGGTTCTCAGCAATATCCCAAACAACCACCGTCAGAAGACACTGCATTCCACCCCCGGCTGTTTGAGGAAACTGGTTAACGCCACCGGAGCCTACGTTGAAGTTTAAAGATTTGCTTTCATTTTTCTATGTAATAAAGTATGTGTACAATTTGTTGTTTAAATTTGTATTAGAAATATGGACTTTATTACAAATTTTTAATAGCTAGTTACTATTCACCTACCCTGTATACTCGGTACATTTTAGGATCCAGATGCCACATGGATGGTCTTTTATACACTTTTACAAATCGCCCTGGTTTTGCATGGAAGATAATAAGATGAGATTTGACTTCACATCCCAATGATGGGAATTCTGGCTCTGTACATACACTGTAAACCCTAATGCTCAAAGTAATTAAACACATTGAGTACTGTTAACTTAAATAATTGCAATTAGGTCAAATTAATAGACCCTTTTGAGAATTTCAGAACTTTTTGGTATTTATGAGTTTTGTAGAAATTACCCTTTTCAAGTTAGCTGAACAAATTTGATATTTTAAGTAATCGTACGTACTTAAGTAACAGTAACTGTCATCTTAAAGTTCCACCAATACAAACTCTATAGAGCACTCGTGGCTCATTGGTAGTTGTTTCGCCTGCCATGCTAAAGGCCCGGGTTCGATTCCCGGGTCGGATTGTCTGCTGTGGTGACAGCAGCAACAATTAATTTGATTTACAACAAGTTCAACAAACTCCGAGAGTCAGAGAAATTGGCTGAGCCAAGGAACTGTACAGCCAAGTTCAAAGATGTTTTTTTTTTACCTATGTTAATCTAACATCTGTTCATTTAATTTTGCTTCTGATCAACAAAATAATGGCGTAGCCTGTATCGAGTTTGTTATAAAAGTTGAATTCATTATAAATTAATATAGTAAATATGGCAAGGTGGTTCATATTTCCATTGAAAAATAATCTTTTAAAAGAAGGTTTATGCTAATATTACAGCTTCGTGACTGGAGAAAGATGCCATCACTCTTGCAGTTGCATTTGCAATCCTATGTTTATTACAGTAATGTTATTTTATTGTAAAATGTTTATTTATTAGTTGAAGAGTCTGTGTTGTTGTAGTGCTGGTTTGCCCTGACTACCTTAAACTAATGTACATGGTGACACTACATCAAAGTCAGTAACGCTAATTTTATGCTAAGTATATGCAATGTAATTTTTTTTTTTTAATTCACACCAGACACATCATGCAAGCATTGCACCAAGCCTTGCGTCAAGCCCTCAGGCAGTGCCGACCTGACTTGTGCCTTTTTTGTGTGCAATACTGGCAAGAGAAGGAGCAAGAGCAGACTTTGATTTTATTCCATTAGAGCAATGCCAGCATTCGAGTAGAGGTTTTGAATAGATGCGTTTATACTATTTCATTGTTTTTTGTTTGTTTTGAAAGAAATATTTACTGTTTAATATAAAAAAAAAACAATGGAATAAGCCTAAGTCACATGACCACCAATTCCCGGTATCCCCCATTGACAACTATGATTTGTACGTTTCTGTTAAAGCGGTTATTGTCGAACCTGAAACAGTTTTCTCTTCTTCCAAACTTCTAATCAAATTAGAAAATAGTAATGATCCTACTGGGGCAATGGTGGCTCAGGTGGTTGAGCCTTTGGGTTGCTGATCAGAGTTTCATGGGTTCACCCTCACCACCAGTTGTTTGCACTCTTAACCCTATGCTCATACAGTACCACACCACCATTGCCAGTCCCAAAGCCTGGATTGCTTTAGAATTAATGTAACCAAATAATTAATAATATATATATATTTTAAATAATAATAGAATTTCATATTAATTTCGCATCTATTGTATTTGGCATGTGAATCTGGAATGACTAATTAGTCTCACAGGTCTTTTATAATTAATCTGATATTGACTGACAGCCTGGAAACCATCACCCTTTCTCACATCTGTAATTCAACCCCTGTTCTCTCGACATTCCCAACTGAGGGGGAAAAAAAAGGGTAAAATCTAACACATTACAAATCATTTTAAAATTAATGATAATTAAAATGTGATTAAATATCCTGCAACAGCTGTGTTCAAACAGCGTGGTTAACTTTTGCCCTTACACTTAGATAACACTACAGTTTCCATCTTGTTTATGTCACAGCAGCAGGACTATGCATTATTTCTCTTCAGCGTCGTCAGGTCAGACATGCTGCTGGTGCTCGAAACAGTGCTGTATACATCAGTCTAATAAGCCACAGTGCAGCGTCTGCAAGTTTTTAATTTATTTCGTTTTTAAAACTCAAGTCACGCAAGACACCTGTTATAACAATTGATTTGATTTCCTCTGGCAGCATCAAACGGGTAAAACATGAACTAATGTCACCTTTTGCTGATTTTATTTTTGTACTCCATACAGCAACCAGTCATGACATTAAACCAACCAAAACATAAAGCAATAAAATTATTTCATATCAGTGGCGCACATGTCAAGGGGTGGGATATAGCAGGAGAAATGGGCATCTCCAACACAACAGATCTTGTACAGTCTTCCCAGTATGTAGTGGTTAGTCCCTACTAAAAGTGGTCCAACAGGTGCCTTCGGGTTACTGATGGTGTGGAAAGCAAAGGTTATTACATCTGGTTATTACATTATTACCACTGAAGAGCTACTGTAGTACACTTTGCTGAATAAGTTTATACTGGTTGTGGTTGAAAGTCGTCAGAACACAGTTCTCGCTGTGTATGGGGCTTCATAGACGCAGACCGGTCGGAGTGCCCATGTTGCCTTACACATCATGGGCATGTGGGTATCTAGAGTCAGGCCATGGAGCAGTCAACGCACGTTTCCTGTCTCTCTCTCATAAGCAGCGTTGTCTATGGCGAAAAACAGATAAAGAAGAAAGAAACATTGAAGTCATTCTCAAAGATGGACTGGGAACATTGAGAACACTTAGGAACTACAATTGCATGCATCAGTGTTAAGTTCCTCATGATTACGAGGAACAATTGGAAGAAGCATGTGTTTATGATCAAATGATAGTAAATTTACAGTTTGGTAAAGTGAGGCTTTTTGTACACCATGTGTATATTTCATACGATGCTCCAAAAATCTCCATGCAAAAAGGAATCCAACAGCAAACGTATGCCCCAAATTTACTCCAACATGCGTTCAAAATTACAGAATGCAACCTGTACTTGCATAGAAGAGGTTTTGAGCAGGACTGATATTAGTGGGAAATCAAACAAAAATAGTTTTATACTTGTATATTATAGTTTAATTGGATAACTCTCTCGTGTCATGTCTTTATTGAGCTGTAATAACAGCTTGTTGTAATAACAGCTGGCCCAACTTCGTCTGTCCCTATCCATCATGTTTAACTGACGCGGCTGTACATTAGTTTTCTTGATTTAAAACAAAGTGCACTGCTGTGCTGGTATAATGTGTGCAGTGTTACCAGGTCTCAGCAAAATTTCCAGCCCGCGTCTTAAATCCCAGCCCACTTCTTCTTGAAAAACAAGCAAAAACACCAGAAAGTTGGGATATTGGAAAAGAGAGATGCATTTGTCTTATTTTTCATCAACTTGTTTGAAAAGTTACTGAAGTTTTCAGTAGCTGCATTAGACCGTTATATCATTGCCTGGTACGGCCATTGTCTGCTACATAATCCTTCTTTTCTCTCCCAATATTTACAATATATCTTCAAACAAGGTGGTGTAGTGGTTAGCACTGTCGCCTTGCACCTCCAGGGTCCGGGTTCCATTCCCGTCTCCCGTCCAAAGACATGTAGGTTGGGTTAATTGGCATTCCCGAATTGGCCGTAGTGTGTGAATGAGTGTGTGTATGTGTCTGTCCAGGGTCTACCCCGCCTTGTGCCCTAAGTCTCCTGGGATAGGCTCCAGGCCCCAAATGACCCTGAATACAGGATTAAGAGGTATAGAAGGTGTGAGTGAGAGCGCGTGAGTAAGTATCTTCAAACAGAAATTGTCCTGTTCATTATGGATTTACTGTTTGTACTTACAGTAGACTTTCCCTTTGTTTGCCATAAGCAGTGTTTTGTGGTAATGAATGGAAGTTCATTCTAACTGTTGGTTTTAAAATATCTTCAATATATTTTGACTTTATTTATTAGAATTTAATTGATATTGTCTTAAAGCAGCTTTACAGAAATTATTCTGGATATAAATTGAAAAAATGTATAAATGTATCATTTTTATTTTAGCTTGTGCAGTGTGTCCCAGAGGTTTAGTGAGACTGTCTTGGTGTCTGACAGACGAGGTTGTAAAGATCCGTCATAATCTATTAGACCCGTCATTTTAATTTGTTTTTTTAATTTAGAAGATATTTAATATTTGCACTACTCAAACATCTTGTACTGTATACTGTGTAAAGTACTTACATCCTACTGCATGTTACCGCTATTTGCACATGTGATGCACACTACTATGCTATGAAGATATGTTTTTAAAAAAACGTGTCTTTATTCAATCTGTACAATTATTGCATGTTGTGTACTTATTGTCTACAGTGTTTTGTCTATAACAAAAGTACAGTACAGTGTTTTATGTTGGTCTGTACATTAAGAGCCAAAAACAGCCTGAATCAAATTCCCTGTGTGTGTCAACATCCTTGCAGAATAAAACCAGATTCTGATCTTAAATATCATTTATTTATTTATTTATTTATTTTAAATACATTTTCATTTCTAATGATTAATATACAAAATAATGTTACAGACATTTATATGGTTATATAAAGAAAAGATGAACAGAGCCACTGACCATGGTCAATTTTCATCTTAAGTACACACAAAGCAATTATTTCTATAGTTTTTTTTTATTGTTTTTATTATTTTTATTGATAAAGTATTTTTAAACGACTCTGGATGAATCAACTCAGAACGTTCACCTTAAATACCTAATCAGAAGGTTTGCTAAAGAGACAATTCCTGGAGAAATTGTGAAGTAGGGGCTGAAGGATGGTGCACCAATTGTGAAAATGGTTCATTTGTACCCCACATGGTTCTCAAGAGTCCTGTGAGCATGTGCAAGTAAAACGGTGTGGCTTAACCCGATTGCTATAACAAAGGGCCTCTCTGCATGGCTCAGGAACCTTTTGGTGCTCGAGCTTTGCGTTTTGGATTGGGAGAGGAGACCCAGCTGAACGTTATCAAATAAGATTTTTGCTGACTCACTGTTTCGACACCATAAACCCCCTTTCTATTTTCAAGGGAGCGAGGTCGGGCCATTTTTATTCATTTTTGATTGGCGTAGTAGAGATTTTGGATTATTTGATGCAGTGCGTCTCGTTTTCTGATTGGTCCAAAACTGCGCGAGCTGGTGCCGCGGGAGCAAAGGGGTTCAGCGCGGGTCACGAGCAAATTGTCTCAACTTGAAAACGGTGCATTTTCTACAGAGGTCAACTTTTTCCATAGCACTCGGGAGACCCAGCTGAACATTTTTGTATAAATTTCATGTGGCTGCGTCTAAAATTGAGGGAGATACGAGGGAGGAAGTGAACAGGAATTGTGGGAAAAGCATCAGTCTTTTTCATAGAAAAGTATTAGAACCGCATTTCCAGAAGTGAGGAAAGATGATGAATGCCGCCATCCGTACGACCCACATATTTGTCCAAAGAGTGTGGACTAAACAAAAGTGCAATAATAATAGTAGGGGCTTTCAGTCCATAATAAATCGTATGATATTGAAAACCAAAAGTGGTGGAGGACCTCACTGGTGTGCAATAGCAGTGTTCATGTTTGTACATCTGATTTGTAGACCAATATTTTTTGGAAGCTGAATGTGCGATTATACACACACTGCATGGGTAAAACTCTAAAAATCACAAAATATTGTAACTTGGAGTTACAGTCTTCAGTTGATGATAGTACAATGGATCGATACAGTTGATGCTTTTATGTTTTATATTTGCACTACTCGAACATCTTGTACTGTATACTGTGTAAAGTTCTTACATCCTACTGCATGTTACCGCTATTTGCACATGTGATGCACACTACTATGCTATGAAGATATGTTAAAAAAAAAAAAAAAGTGTCTCTATTCAAATGATGTGAGATTATTTTGTAACTGTGTGCACTGGATGATGATCCAGAAGCTACTGATTGTAAACAGTGTTTACCTCTCTGAGGACGATGCCACTATACAGAAGCTCAGACAATTAATTTGTTCACATTTGCATGTAAACCAGGGTTGTCATATCTGAGCAGCACAGGGGAGTCGTCTAGTTCCCGGTTCCCTTGGGACTCTCAGCGACTGCTTGACCCACTTCCATCTGTCACCATGTTCTTTTCCACCACACACTTCCACATGTCTGCACATCAAAATCCATGCATATCTGTGCATGTACTGCTTCCATCCACCTGTATTTGCTCTTTCTCTCCTCTCTTTTATCTCCTACTCTTTAAGCAGGCAAGAAGATGAGAGCTTCTTCAGCCAATTATGATTATGCATATTCCAAAGGTACCTACCCCCCTTGATTTGCAGTCCTCGAGATGCCAAGTCCGCAAGCTGAAAGTAATGATTGCTTCTAAGCTCAGTAATGCGACAGTCAGCACTTGTTCTAATGCATATTCGCTCAAGTTAAAGAAGGATGATTTGAAGCGCAAAGGCATTTTATGTCCATTGTGAAGCATTGTCTCACACCAGAGATGAAATCTCCCAGCGGTCTCTGAAATCCATGTTGCCATCATCATCATGTTCAATGCCTTACCTTTCTGCTATCCGTTCTTTAAATCAGTCAAATAGTGAATGTGAAATGTGAGCATGCATAAAAAAATCTGAAAATGTCTTCTCTTCCTTTGTTTTTTTTTGTTTTTGTTTTGTTTTTTCTCCAAAGACGACACACTTCTTTGCCCCCTGAAGTCACAGAAAACCAAGGGACCTATATTACTCCTCTTTGTCGAAGAAGTTACCCCTGTCGCAAATGGAAGTCGGCGTCTTTCGGGTAAATGGAAAGGTTTACTATTCACTTCAGTTGGCTGTTGGCGCGCAGATCCTGCATGTGTAAACTGTTCTACAGACAATACAGATTTTCTGCCTCCGGTGCATCTTATTTTATTAGGCACATTGCAGTGATCCCTAAAGATTTCTTGTTTTTCTTGAGACAGCTGTGTCTGAATGTAAAGGCAGTAACTGATCTGGGCTCTGTATGCTTTCTGCTATGCGGCCCTGCTGATGGAGAAGTCTGTTTCCCATTTTATTATGGACCTGTCTTCTAACTAATTAACTTTAAGCAGGATAAAGCTTTTCCACAAGGGGGAGCTATTGATGCTGTACTCTAGAGAGCTGCACCGGAATGTGGACAGTGGATTTATATGTGAGATATGTGCTGGAATGAGGACAAGGTGTAAAAGCTAAAACGGGGATAAACATTATGGTATTCCTATTGGGCTGATAATAAAATGACTGCTAACACTGCCGTAACTGGAAACATTTGGTGCCAGTAATGTCCATTTTACACCACAGTCGGTAATTGCGTCCCACGCGATAGTCGATTTGATGTGCAGTCTCTGGAATCAAAATATGTCTGTTTTTTCAACCATAGGTACTGTGCAAGGACCGTCAGATCGTAATTCGACAGCTGCTGATATGTTGCTGTGGAATTGGGATTGAGAGATAGCCCATGTTTTCTACTTTAATGATGCACACCGAGGGTCTGCTAGCTCAATTAACATGGGGAGCTGAGAGGTTTGGAACTTTTTTGTAATCTCGATAAGCCATGTAAAGTCAGAAAGAAAAAAAGAAAAATTTATAGTAGCAGCAACAGCGTTCCTAGGTGGTTACTGTACCAAGGTATGAATGGTACATGGGAGTGATGTCTGCATTTGTGGCATTGCAGGTTGATCCAAATGTAGGATATTTGTTGAGGGAAGTTTGCTTTACCAGCATCCACTGCACAGGAAAAGAACAGCAAGAATGTTTCTGAATTCAATCTGATGCTACCATCATCATCATCATCATCAATGAGCCTGTTTCCATGTTTGACTGATAGTTTGTGTTGTTCATGGGCAGATCAATCCTTTCTCCAAACACTGGCCTTTTCATCATTTTGTTGAGTGGTGTAGTGGTAAAGTGCTCGCCCTATCATCCCGAGATCGCGAGTTCGATTCCTAGGTGATGCTGTAACCTCTCGCAGCCTGAGGTCTAGAGAGAGCTGATGGGCCGAGCTCTCTCAGAGGGGAGGGATGAGAGGTACTTAGTGCTCCCACATTAATCACGGCTCTACAGCCAATCAGCTGCGTCTGTGAGCTCACTCAAGCAAAAGGAGCGGATAGGGCTGTCCTCCGAGTGTGTTACGCCGCCCCCAACGGTGCGTGAGCGAGCAGTTCGAAAAGATATGGTCGGCTGGTATCATGTGGTTTGGAGGAAACATATAGTGATAGTTTTCGACTGGGTGGTAGTAGTAGCCTTAATGTGGGAGCCCCCTAGTGACGTGGAGGAATTGGACACGTTTATGGCTCATTTCTATATTTCTACGCAATTCTTCTGATTCCTCCTGTTTATAAGTGGTTTGCATCTTGTGCTATGGCATTGATATTTCTGCCCTTAGTGTCTCTTTGAACAGTGTATTGTTAGACTTTACGCCCGTCCTGAGGAGGTTGGTGGTGATGTCGCTGATTGTTGTTTTGTGTATTTTCTTCACATCTCTCACATTGTTTGTTGCTGTTGTCTTCCTTGGCCTGACATGTCCTTGTCTGGTTGTCAATGCACCATTGGTTTCTTTCAGGATGTTCCAAATTGTGTACTAGGCCCAATGCTCGTTCAGTTGCTCTGATCCATGTTCTCTGTTTTTTTTTCAGTTCCAAATGGCTTACTTTTCTCCCATAGAAAGCTATCAAGGTTGCCTCCTATTTGGTCGCAATGAAAGCCAGTAGCTACTGTATACTGGGCCTTTGTGTGCTGTGTTCTGTTCCACAGTGCATCTTATACAGTATTCCCTACAAGATCCCTCCACTTGAAACACCCTGCAACCTCAATTTTGCCTAGCAGTTGAAAAAACGGGTGTATTGTTTAACAGATCTAGATGTAAAAGTCAGGAAATGCAGCTAAATGTCTGATCTATTGCCTCATATTGATCTTTTGATCCCAAACTCAAATGCCTTCAGTGTAAAGTAAACACAAAAGAGTTGGCCCTGCAGTTCCAATACTCTTGAAGCTGACTTTGAAAATGCACTAATTCTCCTCAGATTAATGCTGAAAATCTTGTCCATTAAGCTCTATGAAGTACAATGTGTATGATGTACTGTATTGTGCTACATGTGCGCATTTTCTAAACTGTGCCTGGTGTTCTCACAGTCTTTTTTACTTTAATTGGATAAAGATCTTTTGTCCTTTGAAATACTGCAATACTTAACTGATTACAATGACTTTCTCTTTAGACAAAGACATACAGATGGAATATACAGTAGATGCTCCATGAAAATATATTAAACAGTTTTGAGTTAATCTTCTCAATGAATGGTAGTGCATGTGAAATTATCATATTACTTTTAATTGAATGCATCGTTGTACTTGTGATTGAGTGATTGAGTTTTTATTTTTTTAAATAGACAGTTTAACATGATGTAACTTAATAGCTTCAGGCATCTGTCTGGTTATTTTAAGCTAACACCATGCTATTTTATAATAAGCATGTTGTCCTACTGATATTTTTGCAGAAAGCTTATACTTACCATACTGTTGTATATAATCATCTTTTCTTTAATGTAGTCTTCTTTTATGATCCTTTCAAACATGACGTGTTTACATTAACTGCTGCTTTGCCATTTCAGCAGTTGGATTATCAGCCGAGTGTGTACAGAATATAGTAACTGTACTGTATATCAGCTTTAATAAGCAGAAGTGGATAATGTTTGTAACAATGATTGTTAAAATTGATTGTTACTGCTTGGGGAATTAGGGTAGTGTATTATGTTTATAGGGAAGTATATATGTACAGTATATTGATATACCAGTTCAAGAGAATTTTTCCCAGAGTAACCAGAGTGTTTGTTAATGTTTTTGAAAGTAAAGTCTAAATACAGTATACATATTCACATATTATCCATATGATCAATAACCCTTATGTTGTGGAGCCTCTGATATCAGTAATATACTCACTGGATATCAAAAAGGTCACATTTTGAAATAAAATAAGTAAATAATTAAGAGCCCTTAATTGGTTACTTATTGCAGTGATTTGTACGTTTCAGCTGGCAGCAATTCCCATTATGGAACACTTGCCTTTTTAGTGCTTCTGTATAAATACATAAGTATATATACAGTACTGTATATCGACCATTGGTGCTAAAAAGTGTCTCACCTAGGTGAATAAGTGAATTTTCAGATAGGATCATGTAACACAATTTTTCTCTCCTGATCCATGCTTCTATTTTTTATTTTAATTTTTTTTGTAAACATGCATATACGTTTATATTTTATCACGTAAAAAGCAACACATTTATTAAATACAATTTTATGGCATGACGTCTTTCAATCATCCTAATTGTCATTCAGATGAAACTTGGCCAATTTAGATTTCACATGAAAAAAACATAAACCTGAAAAAGTGTATTATTTTTAAATGCTAAATTGTTAAGATATTGCAACATGAATTTTTCATGGTTACGGACACTACATATTTTTGGCTTTTTAAGCTTTTACCAAAAAAAAATATTTAAGCAATAATTTTTACAGGTTATATGCTTCTAAAAGCCTGAAATAATTTAGTATCAATACTCATATAGAAATATGAATGATTTGCATTATAATTTGTATTGTTTGAAGCAAGACAGTACAGTATAACGCTGAAAAATGGCAATTTTTAAGGCACATACAGTATAAAATCATCTATCCAAAAAGGCTGAAGTTGGCAACTTTTTTTAGGGAAGCAAGATTGGTCACTTACGATTTCAGAAGTAGCTTCTTTAGCATAAATGTTTTCTGTATTATCTGTATAACAGAAAAAAATATATAAAATCAGCACCAATACTGTGTTTTGACTGCTATATGTACATATGTCTATATCTATATACAGAGAGTTAAAAAAAATTATAGACACTTTATTAAAAGAGAAATAGTATGATGAATCATACTTATTATTATCACTATCAAATTATATATTTATATTTTCCTTTTCCCACTCTAAGCACATCCAAAGTGCCACAGTCATGAGGAAGGCTAGAGGTAGACATGGAAGCTGCTCTGTTGTGGGCTTCACAAACCAGTACAAAACATTACATCAGCTGCCTGGCTCAGAGGACCTACGAGATTGCATGGATTAATTTAGGCTGCATGGATTTTAACTTTATGTCCGACTGCTTCACCAACCTGGGGCAGTGCAACGCCGGAATTTCTTAAAAAATGGATCATGGCTAATTACACATGGCCAATACAAAAATGTTGGCAAATTTCAAAAGCTAACCCCAGAGGTAAATATAAATTTTTTGGTAACTTGTAAGGTTATCATTGTCATTTGCTACAACATCCAGTCAAAGTATGACTTTCTGTAAGTTCGATTAGAAAGTAAGTAACACCTGAATGTGATGCTGCTGTGGTATTAGAATCGTCAAAGCTGTTTCTGTTTGCATTACTTGTAAGGGTCTAGGTCATAGTTAGGGATGTTAAATTTCACAGTAACGTTACCTCTACAAAACATGAAAATAACTGAGCATATACTGTAGTAACTGACTATACTGTGTACATGAAGTTTTAAATTCTTACTGGTTCTATGTAGCCAAAGGCGAAGGGGATAATCTGTGAATGTGGTTAACAGTCCTGAGAAACTTTTGAGATTTAATTTATATTTCCATTAAATTATTATGATTTCATCCTAAACAGCGTTAAACAGAAAGCTAGTGCACTATGCAGGGTGTACAATCCTTGTTCAATCCTTGTAAACTAAGCCATGCTCTTGATCAGGGGTTAGAGAGGGTTTTGGGATTAGGTCTTATGTTAGAAGCCAGTTCGCTTTGTACCTTGTCTTAAAACACAGACTATTTAGATGCAAGTGTTAGTTGAGATGAAATAAGATAAGACTTAACACTATCAGATGTATTTTCTTGCTGAAAGTGCTTCTATGACTGCTTTTCAATGTGGGTTTTGGCAATCAGCTGCTCTCTACACTTTCCAGTACTGTGGACTGTGCCAACTTACTTTCACCCAGGCTGGTGACGGTTAGTGCGATTAACGACTGTGAGAACTCCTGTGACCCGGAGTTATACTGTACATAGAGCATAACATCATTGGGTAATTGAACTATATCACTAACACTTGTGGAATGTCTCTTGTCCAATCAGATTAATCGGTCAGAACTAATCGTTGTATAAGTAGGATAATACACTGCTTAGCCAAAAAAATTGCACACTTTGGGCAGATTTTAGATTTGATTCCAGCCTGCATTTGCCATGGCGTTGTTTCATAATTTAAAGTGAATCTCTAAAGTTTGGACAGGTCAGGACAGTCCACCACCTCCATGGTTTACTCTCCTCACCTTTAGGCTACATACCGTAGTAGCAAAAAGAATTTAAAACTACTTCCACCACAGTTAATTACACTGTTAATTATATTATAGTCGGTCACTAACATGTCGGTCTCCAGCTCCACAGTCAGGTGGTTCCGCCAGTTACTGAAGAATATGCGTTGCCAGAGCAAAATAACCGGTTAAACCGAAACAAATAATAAATCTTTAAATAATAAATGTTGCTTGTGGATTAAAGCAATATCACTCTTCATGTAATGCCGGCTGTGATGCCTTTGATACTCCAAATATTATAGGAGGAGGAAAATTAAATGTAACTGTACTACATTTCATTTTGTACCTATAATCATATAGATATGTACAGTATAATGGCATGGTCTGTCATGTTTTCTTCCTTACTTCCAACATGCTTCTATTGACGACAGTAAAGCTTTAGGTTTTCCCTGCATGCTAACTACCGCTGACCACATCCAGTAGCAGTTATGGCAGGCTTTGTGCATGAGTCCAAGCGGTGATGGTGGGTCCCTGGGGCTGTGGACTTAATCTTCAGAGGCTTTAGAGATTGCAATCTCTGTTTCTCACTGAAGGGATTTGATTGAGCTGTGAGGGGATAAAGTAAGGGATGAAAGAAAGAAGAATGCTTATAGGAGAAGCTAGTAGACAGGTGATTGAATGCTATCCGTAAGTTGATCATATCAACATGTTTAATAGTACCTTCATTACTGAGGGTACAATGTATAAATAGATAAGGATCTAGAGGAATGCAGGCAGTGTTTGAAAGCAAGCATGAATGCTGGGACTCCCCATTGGACAATGATAGCGGCTGTTATTAATAAAGTGTAGACTGTTACAGACGATAAAATAAATAGCAGTTGACTAGATGGACACAATTACTGCTTTAGAAGTCAGTTATACACAATATAGTGTTTTTTTTTTTTTTTTTTTTTTTTTTAAGAGTAAGTCTAATATAAGTCAATGACTGTCATCATGAATTAAGCAGCCCATGTATTTAAAGCACGGGGTGCTGCTAGCACAGGTTCCCAACGTTGTGCTGCATTTGCATAAACTTTGCAACACGCTGACTTTAATGCGCACATCTTAATTAGAGCAACTACTTATTAGCTTATCGGTATTCTGCTCACAGAGCGCACGGTCAATAGCAGCATTTGGTCTTAATTCTTGCAGAGCATTAGCAAGTATGCACTTTCAAGGATTTCAGAGACCTCATTCTTAAGGTTAGAGTATGTCCTAAATGAAAGCCACTAAGATTTCTTCAGAAACGGATAATCATTTGCTCTCTTAAATATAACTACAGTCGTACCTCGACATACGAATTGAATCCATTATTAAGGCGAGTTCTTAAATGAAAGTTTGTATTGCAAAACACATTTTCCCATTGGAAATAATGTAAATGCAGATAATCTGTTCCAGCCAAAAATATTACCAATTTCCATCATTATAATTATATTTTTGTATATAAAAACAATCTAAATATTTAGAAAAGACATGCCAATTAAGTGAAATATGAAATAAATGGACATTAAACCTCACTTACGTAACCTTAATTTATGATTTCTCTTGGCACTGACTGCTTTAAAAAACTAAACGGAAAGTGGGTTCTTTTTCTTTTTTGATAACATTATACTGTACATTGTCCTTTATCTTCAATAAATGTTGTACAAAATGCACAAAAAAAAAGAAAAGAAATCAATTTGCTTACCCTGGCTTTCCACTGACACAAACAAGTTTTGAACGGCTCGGTTCGGACCAGTTCGCTCATTTGTTTGCCGAAAATGATTGGAACTTATTGCAATATTGCAGTTCTTACGGCGAAAATTCATGATGCGTTCGCATGCCAAGGTACCATTTTACATACTGTATTATGGATTGTTACCCCTCTAGATTTTCTTGCTGTACATTTACATGTAATCTGTATTCCAGATGTTGTTTCTCATTTCCTGCCTCAGATAAGATAAATGAATGAAAAGCTTTCTGGCCGAAATGAAAATATTGATAAAAAGGCAAACATGATGGTCTAATCAAAACAGAATGAGTAAGGAATAAGTGATGACTTGGTTAGTCTCTCTGTGAGAGCTGTAAAAAAATTACAAAAATGGCCCATCTTCCTTATTGGTTCTATTACATATTTGTCACACTTGGTTGTTTGAGATGTTCAAACGAAATTAAATATAAGACTACGACATCCTGAGTAATCTCAAAGCACATTTTTTAAATTATTTCTGTTAAGTAAGGAAAAATAATATTTAAGTTCATCTGGTCGTGTGAGAAAAAGTATTCAGTCCCTTTTCCAATTGCTAATTGGATTAAAATAGATTAGACATATCTGGGTCTGTTAAACCTTAACATAAAATGGACATAATGGTCTCAGCGAGCAGCACGCCACCCCCCCCCCCCCCCTCCCCCACGGTACTAAGGAATTGCAGAAGAGGTTATTGACTGACATCAATCTGGAAAATGTTACTATTCTTAAGGCAATTTCCAAGCCTTTGTAAATTCATCACACTAAAGTAAGAGCTACCACCTCAAAATGAAGAAAACTTGGACTAGTGATGTCTGTTCTCCATAGTAGCCAGTCTACCGAAGCTCCTTTAACAATGCATTGATGTCTCATAAACGGAGTATGAAATGATGGGCCTCAGATTCCACCATTAGATGAAGACAGGGGGATGTTTCTTTGGAAGACATGGGTCGCAGTACATCGATATAAATAAAAGAAATGATATATTTCAATGATATCTTTACATTTTATACATTTGAAGACCTGTCCATATGGCTGTTCAGCCAGATTTTGTCACAGCATCACACAAAACTGTGAATTTAACGTGCTGGAGTCATTTTAATACAAAACGTAATCTTTATCCGATTTTCTTCTCCAATTACCGAACAGGGAGATGATGAAAGAAGTACAACTTAGCGTCATCAAGGAGTAAGATAAGGCATAAGAACTTAAGCAGAGAGTTCTGCTGTACAGAAAGACAGGCAGACATGTACAGTACGCGGGCGTCAACATGTAATGATAATATCACTGATTACATTTTTCAGCTTTAACCTTTTCTTTATTTCTACAAACTCTTTTTCAATTCTGCAATGAAATGAGGACCGGATTTTCATATATTTCATCTATATGACTTCTAGACAATAACATAAAGATCCTGCTTCAAATACTGGAAGCGTTTGGTTCCATACGTCGCTGCTAAAGCTGGCGAAACCAGTCATTAAGTTAAGGAAGTAATAACTTTTTCACATCGGTGATATACTGTAGATATAAATGGATCAGGCTGCAGTTTAACGTTTCATTTTTTTCCCCCTTCAATAAATTAAACAATAACTTAAAAACTGTGCTTCATGTTTCCTCATGTTCTCCTTGTCTATTACAATTTGTACGAGGATCTGCAGCCATTTAATATGAGAAATTTCCTAATTTATAGCAATTTAGGAGGGAGTGAATACTGTTTCATAGTGCTGTATGTAGCTAATAGTGTTTTGATTAGATCATCTCATTCTTTTTTGTCATATCTACATAGCAGGAGATGAAAGAAAACACTGATTTGCATACTGCACTGATTTTGACAAATTACGTAAAATAATTCTTCACATTTCACATAGACTCACTGAGAACTTTATTAGTAACCCTAATACTCATTTGTGCAATTATCTGTACATCACACCATCAGAATAGGTGAAAATGTGATCTCTGTGATTTTGACTGCGACGTTATTGTTGCTACCAGACAGGCGGGTCTGAGTATTTCTGTGATTGTTGTGCATGAAAATCCCAGATGATCAGCAGGCTCTAAAGTTTACTCAATGATACAATAAAGAAAAAGAAAAAATCAGCAGTTCTGTAGAAGGAAACCTCTTGTTGAGGAGAGAGGTTCATAAGGAATGGCCAGACTCTTTCAAGCAGAAAGGCCTAATACTCGGGTTGCCCACTCTCTACAATTGTGGTGAGCAGTAAAACAACTTGAAATGCACAACACATCAACCCTTAGGGCAGAAGACCATGTCGAGTTCTGCAAAGAACAGGAAGCTGAGGCTACAGTGGGCAAAAACGCACCAAAACTAGACAGTTGAAGACTGGAAAATCTAGTCTGATGGACATCAATTTCAGCTGAGGCACAATCTGAGGCCACAGCATGAATTCATGGATGAAACATGGCTTGTCTTAATATGCCAAGCTGGTGATGGTGGTGTAGCGGTGTGGGGATACCTTTTGCCGTGGGGTTTTCACGATACCACTTGCCATCATCTGTTGAATGGCAACACTTAATCTGTTGAATTTCTTTGCTGATAATGTCCATCCCTTCCACAATCTACCTTCTCCCCATCTTCTAATACCTTCTTACAGCATGCAAATGCACCGTATCCCAGAGAAAGTCATCTCAAACTGAACCAGAGCAGTGAGTTCAGCGTTCTTCATTGTCCTTCCCGGGCAGTGCATTTGAATCCAGTAGAACACTTTAAGGATGTGGAACAACGGGAGTTTTTTTTTGTATAAAAGTGTACCTGAAAAATCTGCAGGAACTGCATGATGCAATCGTGCCAACATGGACCTCCATCTCAAAGGAATATTTCCAGCATCTCATGGAAACATTCCAGCATCCATGAAACCAAGAATAAATCATTTTCAACATTGCTTAAATTTTTTTTTTTTTTTTAAACTCCAGATGCCTGTACTATTTGAAATTGCTCTAAAATGAGAAGACCAGCCGTTAATAATAAGTTAAAGTGTATTGTTGCAATCGAAGCCTTCCTCGGTACACTCGCTCCCCAAAGCTCACCCACATTCAATTGGATTCAATTGGAAAAGTTAATTCAGAAAAGTCCCCATCTTTCCCTCCCAGATCTTTTTAATGACTTGGTGTAAGTTTCATATCATGTCTGGCTTGTTGCCCGGCTCATGGCAAGCATCCGTGCGGTTTGATGTATGAGCGGGTGAGTACGGGTGGGCGGTTTGCGTTCGGCGGCCCGGTGATGAAGTAGTGCTGCTTTTCCCCCACTCAGCCGCTCATCACTGTTACACTGTGTGGAATAGGACTCCCTCGCCCATGTGCCTGTCACCGGACCACGCCACTCCTACAGGCAGTTAATTAACTTTCCGCCTCTGCGTTGATGGAAAGCAAGAGGGAGGCAGGCAGTGAAAACAACCATGTGTGAGAGAGCAAGAGAGAGAGAGATGGAGAGGGTGGGGAGGGAGTAAAAAAAAATAGCCTTAAAAAAAAAAAAAATATATATATATATATATATATATATATATATATATATATATGGCATTAATTACATACAATAATCATTTTGTATTTGTAAAATAGCCTGGGTGTGCGCACATGCGTATGTGTTGTGCGCTCTCATTCAAGAGACTAATCAATATTTTAGATGGCATCTATGCCAGGCCCTTTCCCCGCTCGTAATGTGCTGTATACGGACATTTCTAAGTGTTTGCTGGAGACATCAAAGGTATAGCATATTGTAGGATTTAGACTTTCCCCAGAAACATGCAATTTATTGATACCCAGTGACTCACTAAACACAAGACAGAAGGAATTTTTTTTTTTTTTTTTTCATCGAGCCATAAGATATTTCAGAGATGGAAGGGTGTATAGAGAAGAGATCCTTCATGTGCTGACAATGGGGTACAATTTCAGTGGGAGTTGTTTTCTCCCTGAACTCTGAGGCTTGCAAATAAAATGATTTACAATAACACTGACTCGACGCCTGGAGCTTCTGATGCAAATCCAACACATTATTCATACTTGAATAGCAATATGTTTCCAGCTTTGCTGTTTTGTTGGTATGCTGACAACATGCTGGTGTTATAATACTGTACGTTCGACATAATTATTGCTGCTGCATGTAGATGTATCTTGTTGTTTAAAAATATGGGCAGAAAGGTTTTTAACCGCGTACACCGGCCAGGGTATGTCCGGGTATATCATCACACCAAAGACCTGCCCTCAATTTTCAGTGCAGTTAAACACATCGCCGCAACGAGGCCCTGGCTTTGTGCCAGCTAGCCAACCTTAGCCAGCCGGGGCACACAGAGCCCCGCTAACAGCTTTTAATCTCATTCTGTAGGCTTGAGTGAGCACCACAAGCTGATTATAAGACAGACAAGTGTTTTCTTGGATCAGAGCTGTGTGTTTGGCTTCGGAGGCTTGCAGCAGAAAAGTGTTCACCCTGTCAGGGGGATATAGCAAGTTTAAATTTTGACAGCGCCACAGCCAGGCAACACGAGACGGATCTCTGGGTGAGAGGGATGTCTTACTCTTTCCGTTGTCAATCACGGTGACACCAGGCAATCTTGCAAACTCATGTATGCAGTCAAGGGCAGTTTGCACTTTTCTGATTGTGTTATGTTTCGGAGACGCATATTTCAGTGCCTTGCAGACCTTCTTCTTATATGTTGTTTGAATGATTTATCCCATTTCAGTGCAGGTCTTTCTCATAGTCAATAAATGTGCATTCATTTATTATATTGTTTTCCTGGAAATTAAATGTATTTACATAGATTGATGCAATTTATCTTGAGCAAACCCTCATTTCTTCACACTAAATTAAAAGTAATTATATAGATTGAATTCAAGAAATGGGAACCATATAGCATACCTTCTCTTGGGAAGGGAATTTTTCTGTTGATCAAGCAACAACTTCAAATTGTTGGTTGATCTTTTACTCTTCCTCTTGTCATGGTGTATTTGCTTGATGCGTCCCACACCTACAGTTACTGCTGCGTGCGGAGGACTGGTTGGACACAAGCAAGTCTCACTCGGGCAGGAGGGAATGTTATTCTTTTGCGTGCCAATTACTGTACATTGAACTGAGAAAGCACTTAGTGTGTTATTATGGTTAGTAACTGTAATTCATTTTTATGATATGGTATTGGGGAGGTTTGGGATATAATAGGGAGCATCGTTGGCTCAGTGGTAGGGTTCACGTCTGCCATGCGGAAGGCCCGGGTTCTATTCCCACTCAGTGACCAAACGCCAGCCACTGGATGTAGTGCAGGTCCCAACGGTCATTGTCACAAAGCAGCTTTACAGAATCAAACAGGGTTGAGATTATCAAAATGGGAGGGTTGCGGCAGGAAGGCATCCGCGTGAAAACACTGAAAAAGCCAAGTTGTGTGCAAGTCGGATGGTCTGCTGTGGCAACCCCTCGACGGGATCAGCTAAAGGACCAACAACAAGAAAAATGTTGGAAGTTTTAATTATTGGCCGTAGTATTATACACACACCCCCCATGCCTGTGCAAATGACACCCCATGGGTACACGGACTAGGCTGAACATGAGAGTCAAAAACTTGCCGAAAAAAGAGAGTCAAAAAGTCCTTCAGTAAGCCTGGAGAATTCGCCCTCATGACTACATTAAAATATGAGAAAGTCTGGCTTTTTAGAAGTAAAATAAAATAAAAAGTAAGAAATCATTGTGCATTTGACATAGATATAAAATACAATTAAAAATACATTATGATATATTGTCCAATCATAATGTTTTCATTTTAAATGCACATTTAGATCTAATTTGACATTCTTTAACCAGAACTTTGGAGTTGGAAGTAAAAACGGAGCTTTGTTGAAAATTTAATGAATACCAGTTATTTATGAGGGATTCTTTCTTTTTGTGTTGAAACTGGTTTGGAAGCATTCATTTACAAGCACATTCACAAGTCGTCAGGGAGAAGCAGATAACACATACCGTACTGTAAAGGAGGGATATGAGAAACACTAAATAAAGCCCTAATGCGCTCTTAATGTTGTTAAATGGCTGCTGTTTTTTTTTTTTTTTTTTTTACTGCTTATAGACAAAAATGATCAATTAGCATCTAATACACGCGACACTCTACGCACGCCTAAGCGTTCATTCATCCAGTCAGCTATCTAATAATTCCAGGTTAATTCTTGTGAAATCTCCCTGCTAGGCTGTTAATCCCTGCATTCAGTCTTTGCAGTGACTGGGAAAGAAATGTAAAATCAATGTATAAGGAACATAATTGATTTTGATTCCAGCTCAGTTGGAGGGTGAATCATTTTTTTTAATCTCCTTTCTCAAAGTCACAAGAGTATACTTAGGCTCAAAATCAGTTAAAAAAAAGAAAGAAAAAAATGCACACAAATTCACCGCACACAGATGTTGCACATGGTTTCCGGTGCTGATCAGTTTTAATATTCGATTCATAAAACGTTAACAGGAGAATTTTGCACTACACATGTGTTGCTAATTGCTTCTGGAGTCACACTTTTAAGATTGTCATTAATGCATGCAAAAAATGCATCCTTGGTCTGATTTGCATTAAACATTGGATTTGCTAGTCCTTGTTTGCGTACGTGGCATATGGAATACATTAGCATTCATTTGTATTGTGCTATTAGAATTGCAAATATTTGTTTTTATGGCTTATTCTTTTTTTTCCCTTACTGAACAGTTCAACAGGCTTTTTCTTCCCCGACGCTCAAAATAATATCAAAACATATCCCAGTGCTCTTACAGTATATACATTCATATATCTCTCTCTCTCTCTCTCTATATATATATATATATATATATATATATATATATATATATATATATATATATATATATATAATTTTTTTTTTTTTAAACCTGTCTTGGTTACATATTTGATATTTGTGTACTTTTAATTAATTTTGTTACTTGCATTTAGTTATTAATGGACTGCTTTTTGCTTGAATTTTCCCATCTGGCTTTCTTCTCTTATATTAGTTTTTTTTTTTCCCAATAGGGGCTAGAGAGTGCTAGATACAAAAAAGAAGTAGAAGTGCGTTTCATCAATCTGAACCTTTTTATTAATGTCTCTCATTGGCTTGTTTGGTATCCGTCTTCCTTTATGCTTTAAGCAGAATGACTATTGATTGACTTAATGGACTTTTCCAAGCATCATTTTTCTTGCATACAAATATGATGTGGAAAAGGCCGCTTGTTTACTATGCCGTTGTGTAAAGGCGACCCATCGGATGCTGGGTAACCAAATATCAGGGCTTCCCTTGAGGGGCTGTGTTGATGGGCGTTATGGGATGCATATAGCCTGGATTTCTTGGTTAAGTGCTATCCACATTGGCCATGTGTTGTGGAAGAGGCACCATTTGTCACCATTTGTCATTGATGCTGTCATTATTCTAGAAATCCTCACCGTAGATTACTGAGGAGTCATAAACAATGATTCCTTTTTCTTTTCTTTCTTTTTTTTTTTTTATTTTGCCACTGGGACCCACTAATGCAGAGATGAATATGGACTAAGAAATGCATTTTTAATGACTGCCGAAATGAATGCTCATGTAATTTTGTAGTGAGGTGTGTAGGGTAAACAATGTGTATTTTTTATTTATTTATTTTTTTTTTGTCTGAAGTTTCAGTGGGAGTATATAGTACCTCTTTAATATCTGATATGGATAAAATGCGCAGTAGGTACAGTATATAAAAATTTTTTCAAAAGTTTACACACTCCTGATAGTCCTTAGGCAATGTGTACCACTATATACATTCTTACATTCTCTTTGGCTTTCTGCAGGAGGCATGAGCAAATGTTTTCACGCAATTCTGTCATGTTATCAATTTTCTTTATTGTTAGTATCTGGATGACATGACTTTGTTCATGTTGACCTGAGATCATTTGACCAGGGTGAGTATGAACCAATTAATTATGCAACAAGCTTAATTTAAAAAAGTGGATTCAAACTGATTTTTTTAGTATGAGTGTTTACACTATATGAACAAAAGTTTTTGGGGAACCTTTAGTATCCAAATCCATATACAATTCAATATGAAGCTGCCCATAGCAAAGAAACTCCAAGATGAGATCTCATGTTAATCTCTTTGTGTCTCAATTATGTCTCTTTGTTTCTCCTAAGTGGGGTTTAGGAGAAATAGAAAAGACAAAGTCAAGCTTGTAATGAGAGAGCTCCTTTCAGTCTCATGAGACAAGAAAAAGCTCATTCTGAGCAACAAACATTTGCTAAATTTTGTGGTCCCCCTTTTACAGCTATAGCAGCATTCACTCTTCTTGAAAGGCTGTCCACAAGATTTTGGCACATTCATTCTTTAGGGCATTTATGAGGTCATGCACTGATGTTGGACGAGAAGGCCTCGTTCGCGATCTCCGTTCCAATTCATCCCAAAGGTGCTCGATGGGGTTGAGGTCACTGGGCTCTGTGCTGGCCAGTCAAATTCTTCCAAACCGAACTTTGTGCACTGGGGCACAGTCATGATGGAATAGAAAAGGGCCTTCAAAAACTGTTGCCCCAAAGGTGGAAGCATAGCATTGTCCAAGATGTCTTGGTATGCTGAAGCATTAAAATTTGGGAAAATACTTTTTGTCCATACTGTATAGTGTATCCAGTAAATCCTGTCCATTCAGAAGTATGTTCTTATTCTGTTGATGGGTACAGTGTGTCATTCTGTGCGTGGCTCTGCCCTTGTCCTTGCACAGCTGGAGGCCCTTACCACTCAACTTCAGCAGACTAGCACTCGGCCATGCCTCCGCACCACAATTGGATATGTAAAGTAGGGTTACGTCACATAATCCATTTAGAATGCTCAATGTGTAGAGTCTTTGGCAAAGGCTTATTAAAAGCCACTCCGAGCCCCATAGCTTAACTAACACAATACTATTTTCATCGAGAACTGTTTATCTCCATTCTTGGGGACTCGCATTTTAAAAGATCCCCCTACCATGTCGCAAATGAGCCTTTATGAACTGAATCTGGGAAAGCATGAAAACTTGCAGGACTCATGACTTGAGAACGAGAGAGAGGGAGAGGTGAGTGAGCATGTGTTTGGGATCACCCACCTGTGGCTCTCGCTGCCCCGCGGAGCGGTGTGGACACGACAGGACATCTGGACCTTTTCTCATGTTTTGGCCTATTTTTAAAGTTCACCACGTTTTAGAAGCGTGCTCTGTTTACAGTCTCACACCAAGCTGGTATCCTTCACCATCTGCCGTCTCGGTGTGTGCTGAGGAATTCGCCGAGTTCAAACGGATACAGAGGTTTAAAAGCTCACACGGGGCATTATCACGATCTGTCAGAAAGCCAAGCTAACATCGTTTAAACATACTGTATGTCAGCACTCCATTACTCACAGAAGTGTGTTTATGCACTGCACTCCGCTGTACTGCAGCTCTTCTCATCTCTCTTTTATCTCTCTCAAGTCTCTTTGATTAGTGTTAACACCGCAGCACACCAGTTAGTCTCCCAAAACAAATTTTTTTTTCTTCTTTTGGTCACGGCTGATCCTGCGTGACTAATGTGACTGCGGTGCCGTTGTTTGTTGTATTGCTGCAGAGTAAATTGCTCATCATTACTGTAAAAGCAAAGCACGTACCCTCGCACAGCAAGGGGTGAGCCATGAGCCACGCGTACTGTAATGGCAACATGTACTACTGGATTACTCATATATTCTGACACCGGAGCAGGTTAACAGGTCAGAGCATATCATGAATTTATTGCAGGGGGACTTTGGGATGTATGACAGTTCACTTTTCTCTCCAGTCACCTTTCCAGGGCAGAGTGACCCCTTAATGTGTAGAAGAGCTTTCGTCTACTGTATATGTTCTGTCCTCCTCCTCTCTCTCTCTCTCTCTCTCTCTCTCTCTCTCGCTTACCATTGATTGTTACAAATTGTATTACAGCTACAGCAAATAACCAATTAGTAATTGAATGAATGATGCAGAAGGTTATTACAGAATTTATTAAACATACAAACAGCAATTATTTGTGAATTTCTGAGACGACAAGTTGCCAAAAATGCCGGCTGCTAGCTGTTTCACTCGTCTCGCCAGAAAATGTATGACCGCTCACATCAGTGTCGTGAAAGATAATATTAAAAACTGCTTTGCTAACTGAATTATAACTGTAAAGAAAGTGCAGAGTCTGAATTCACTCTCTGACTGTCACGCCACGCCAGGTCATGCCCCATGTCTCCAGACAGGCCATGCTCACCTGCTCGTCCAATCCACACTCCACTCCACCCTTTCCATTTTGCCGCCTCAATCTCTGCTTTCTGCACACCTGTTCTTTATCTCAGTTTATCACCTCTGCCTATTTAAACTCTTCATCAAGCAGCCATTAGCTGCCGAATTATTGCGTGCTCTTAGCCCAGTTTTCTCGTGCCTCACGTCAAGTTATATTCTCGCCCTCGCATTACGGACTTCTTCCCCTTTTTTCACGCTTCTCGCCTCGCGGATTAAACCTGTTCACTACGCTGACCGAACTCCCGGCTTTGATCTCCTGCTTCCGCTTCACGACCACGACTTTGTCTAGCCCGCTGGATTTACAACACGGACTTCAGGTATGCGCTTCAGGAATTAGAGCGCTTCTCTTCGGCGCTTCTGTCCGCACCTGCCTTCACGCTGCACGTTGGATGCCGCAGTCATCTTGTCACACAGATCTCCACTGCCTCTCACTCGCCACCACCTTCATTGAATACTCAAGCTTCTCTTTATCTCTAACCAGTTCTTTATGTATACTTAAACATACGTTTTAACTAATAAAGACTTTAAGTTCGGTTGTTGTCTGCTTTTGGGTCCTCCATGCCTGCCCAACACGGACTTCCCGTGACACTGACTTTTTGTTTGTTTGTTTCTCTTGGGTTCTCTCGGGTTACTATACAGTAATCTTGTACCCAGAAATGCTGCTGTAATCATAAAGGCAGTTTTGTGATCATCCCAGGACTCGTACTCAGAATACGTTTGTGGTCAAAACGCCCTTTCAGTATGTGCTTAGTTCTGGTTGACTTTGCTTCCATATCTGTGTATTACAATCATTCATCATCCCAATTATCCAGGTTACTTCCTCATGTTATCTCAAGGAGTTTGCCTTGCCACTGATGCCACTAGGTTAGGGACCTAAATATACTTCTGGATTTCTCTATTGTTGCAACTGCTGTAGAATCAAATTGAATTGAATTTCTTCGGGTGACATGGTGGCTTAGTGGTTAGCCCTGTCTCCTTGCACCCTCAGGGTCGAGGGTCTGATTCCCACCCGAGGGCTGTGTGCTTGGTGGGTTTCCTCCGGTCTCCTTCCACCGTCCTAAAAACATCTCATTGGCATTTCCAAATTGCCCGTAGTGTGTGAATGAACATGTGTGTGCAATGGATTGGCAACCTATCCAGGTTGTACCCAAGTCTCCTGGGATAGCCTCAAGGCTTCCCTGTATACAGGATAAAGCGGTATAGATGCTTTATCCTGATTCTTTCTGTGCACCTGTTCTCCTTATTTGCCAACTCACACAATCCTTTTTTTTTTACTTTCGCAATTACCATAAAGCACAACATATAAATCCATCTTATTGGCAGCTGGAACAGTAAAGTAATTATAATACGGACCTTTCCGATGCCCCTCTTGGCTGTTCACGAACGGATCGAGGAATGAATAATGAATTTCCTCCTCCACAACTCTGCTCCCTGCACCCTCATTAGAACCTGCCCTATTACCCTGCGCATGGGCAAACACTAGCATTGGGAAACTCTGTTTATTCAGCCCTTATGTAACTGGCCATGCCGGCAGCAGTAAAACCAAACTGGATGATGCATTTTCTCTTCCCTTGCGTTTTCCGTGCTCGGTCTGTCTCTTACACCATTAGTTTTTTTTGTTGTTGTTGTTGTTGTTGTTCTTTCATACATCACATTAATACAACAGAAAACCATGATGATGTCATTTGTTGTTTGTAGCAGGCACAGCCTTTATCATGAGGGTCAGCCGGAGTTCTCCTCAGTGCTGTCCATCACAATTTGATAAGCTGACCCTAACCTGTTCTTGGAGAATGTGTGGAGTAGCATGAATACAAGGATATATTCCAAACATAAAGATGGACCTAAGATATAGATATACAGAATAAAAAAACAAAAAACAAAAATAAAAACATTATGGGGCATTTATTACAACATATGCACTGTTTCAAACAATGTAGATGCATCGTACACTATGGTGTGTCCCACTGCTACTACATTTACACATAACTATAAAGTAAAAAAACATAAATAAATAAAGATTTACTGAAAATGTCCATTACAGCAATCTATCTACTGTGTATGCATATGTATGTTTATATATATATACTGTATAGATAGATGGATGGATAGACACATTAGCTACATTTTCAAGATCTCGTTGGCAGCTGGAAATAGGTGGGATATATTAGGCAGCAACTGAACCATTTTTCCTGATGTTGTGTTGGAAGTGTTGGGCATCGGGACATGAGTGACTTTGAGTGTATAGTTTGACAAGAGCCAAATTATGATGGCTAGAGGACTGGGTTAGAGCAACTCCGAAACTGCAGCTCTTCTGGGATGTTCCTGGTCTGCAATGGTCAGGACATACCACGAGTGATTTCAGGAAGAAAAAAACAGTGAACTGGTGACAGTCATGGGTGGCCAAGGCTCACTAAAGCACATGCGGAGCAAAGTCTGGCCCGTGTAGTCTGAACCAATAGAAGAGTAGTGCAGATCAAATTGAGGAAAAGGTTAATGCTGGTCGTGATCGAAAGGTATCAGAACACACAAGGTATTACTATTATGTTGAGACCTACTCAGTATTAAGCAGGTGGTCATAATGTTATGGCTGATCTGTGTGTAGGTGTCTATTTAATCTAATCTAAAATCTAGTTACAGCATTTATAAACCTCCAGCTCCAGACGGCTAAAACTACCGTACACTTTACCCTGAAACAGATCATTTTTCAGCAGAATTTGAATCCATTAACATTAACATCTCAGTCCTTTACAGTGAGTCATCAGTTACGTGCTTTGAAAAAATATATTTATATTTATTCTTCATACACTTAATTGTTACTTGGACATATTGATCCCTACTTGGAATATTCCACATATTCGACAGATAATCATCCATTTTCCAAAGAATGAAGAATGAAGAAACTGCATTTATCAGTTATTTCTCTCGTGTATGTGTGTGTATGTGTGTGTATATATATATATATATATATATATATATATATATATATATATATTTTACCATGTCCTTATAATAGCTTCATGTTTGCCCATTATTTTCATCCATGTTGATCATTTATATATATATTTTTTGTCCCTGTTACAGAGCAAACTACAGCTACATTCAGCAAAGAAACCTTGTACAGTGACATAATGATGTCTGAGATGGGTTAAAACATGCCATGTTGATTTGATTTAACGTTGAAAAATTTTGTTTACTATAATACAAGGAGCGTTCAAGTCGAACCCGGACTTTCCCATGCTTTGATGAGACTCTTGCCACGGTAAAACACTTCATGTTTTAAAAAAGACTATACGTCTATGAATCATCATCCTGGCTGACGTGGCTCAGAGTCCACTGCACTCATTCCTATGAACATTCAGCGAGTGGAACGCATGATCCTTGAAAGTCTAATGATAACTTGTTGCCAACTTGGGGAAGAGTCGCACCAGTCTGTGGGAACTATACAATCATTCATTCACGAACATTGCTTGCACGTTACCGGAGCTCGGCTGGGAGTTGTTGCCGCATTTCCCGTACAGCCCCGACCTTGCTCCAAGCCATTTCAGCATGTTCCTGGGATGCCGGGGTTTCAGACATGAAACATGCAGTCTGATCAATGCTCTGGCGTACTGGGAAAACTTTCTTCCTTTAATGGTATCCAAGCAGTAGTGAAACACTGGGAAAAGTGTAGCAGGGAAATAAAGTTAGTTTTTACTCTCTAACCGCGTTTTATTATTTTGCACAATCAAAAGTCCCAGTTTTGGCTCGAACACCCATTGTATTTTTTTTTTCTTAGATTTTCTTTTCGTGCACACAATGGTGTGTGTGTGTGTTTGGGCATCATGACATGCTTCAGTGGTTTAGCGCCAACAAATTCCCATAGGTGAGCTGATTGCATAGGACTAATGGAAATGTCCATGTCCATGCTGTTAGCACAGGGTATTACGGCTCAATGTAGAGTTTATTCAATGCAGCCTCGGCGATGGTTTTGCTGCCCCAAGTAAGACCATGCAGAAAGCCAATTTCTTTTTCTTATCTGATATTTCATTATTCTCCGAGACAGGTACACACACGAGTAGAAACACTGATTATCTCTCAAGCACAAGAAGCAAATCAAATACTGCTTACTAAAGCAAAATCACAGTCAAATTTAACAATATACACTCCGTATTGGTTCCAAGTATCGGAACAGCAAGGCCAGCTCTGGTTATACACTAAAGACATGGATTAAAGATTTTTTTTTTAAGAAGAAGAAGAAGCATTTCAGTATTTTGCATATGCTTTAAACATTCCTTTAATATTTAGTTTCGGGTCCATAAGTATTTGGACAGCGAGGCAATGTTATCTCCTTTTTTTTCCCTCAGTACAACAGCACAATGGGTTTTAAACAGGCTGTGATTGAAGTTTAGATTTTAGCTTTAATTCACAGGGTTACCCACTTAGAGATGACAGCATTTTTTAATTACTTAATTTATAATTTCTCCTGCTTAGAAACCAGGTAATAAATTCACCTCTGGAACCCCCACAATCATTAAGAGAGTAATTCACAGCAGGTGTTAGTAATAAAATGCATAAGATTAATTAATTACCAAGAGCTGTGACTATTTTTAAAAACTGAGCTTTTGGCAGTTTGGGATTCACACACACACACACACACACACACACACACACACACAAACATAGTGTATATATATATCTGTATTCTATGTATTTATCCAACCCCTATATGAGAGCAGCAGAGAGGAGCAACAAGCCAGGGGAGGGTATCTTCATTAGTATGTAACTAATTGGCTTGTTAAAGGTTAGAGAAATACAAAAAATCAAGGATTTTTTTTTTTTTTTTTTTTTTTGTATATTCACACACATGGTCCTAAAATGACTATAAAGGCAATTTAGCATAATAGGTTACCTTTATAACCAGCTGTACTTAAAAAAAAAAAATTTAAACTTAAAAAATAAATAAATATATTTTAAGTAACTAAAGAAACATGGTATTAATACACGTTAATGTTCAACGTTCATTAGTTTGGTCAGTTTGTAAATAGGGATTTAATCATATAGAGGCAAATACTCAAATTTGAAGAGCTAGAAGGTTACCAAGTACATTTACTTTCTTATTGTACTTACAGATCTGTACTGTACTTAAGCAGTTTAATAGCATATACTTTTTAAAAAATATCTGTACTTTCTGCTTCACTACATTTGTGCATGTAATTGAGTTACATACTGTAACCACAGTGGTGTGTGGTATTTAAAGAATTAATATTGCCACCTGATGACTATTATACCTAATTATTTGCCTGCAATATGCTCTCCACAAAAGGGAGAAGATACGTGTTACTTTAACAACTTTAAGTGGATACGGTTTCTTTAACAACATGTAATAACACCTAACCATGTTTTATGAAATTATAAAAAAAATTATGCAAGATCCTTGTTTTTTTTTTATTTTTTTTTAATTTATTTATTTAATATTAGTCGAAACACAGTAATTAAATGAAAGTGCATTACTTGGGTCCTACATCGGCCATCATCTCTTCCGTGGCTCGAAAAGAATCTTGGGATGGTTTGAACCATGAAAGATCCACCGTTGGATTCTTTATTGTTGAGGAAAAGAAGGTCACATGTGTCAGTCATGTTTGAAGGAGCCCTTAAAATGTGACGGCCTTAGTCGGGACTCTGTAACGTAATCTGCCTTCTAACGCGGCCTTCAAAGGATGCAGCCTCAAATTGAGATGCAGCTTATTGACTGTTCTGTGCTTTTTTTAGGCAGAGAGAAGAGGAGAGTTTGTGTATGTGTTTGCTATTGACTGGATTTCTCTGTAATTGGAGTTAGTGTCTTTCTCCTCTCTAGAGATATTTCAGGATTACCAAAAATGGCCCCCAGCGGTACAGCTTCCCTTCAAAAACCTTGAAAAGAATCCATGTGTTCATCAAAATAAGTGTCTTATTTTTCCTCAAGGGTAAAGGTAATGGAAGGGACTGAAGTTGATGGATCGATTAACGCTTTCCTATAGTGCTTGGTAGAAGGATGCACAATAAAAAATTTAAATCCACACGCTTGTAAAAGCAGACCCGTACATTTACAGAGCGTGTCCTGCAGATAGTAGTCAGTATGTAACACGTGCGAACACACAAACACAGAGGTCGAGTGTAGGGCAGCGGAACAGGAGGTGAACGTCTGCCTCAGTGGCCTGCTTCCCGAAGTTGATGGCTGTAAAATTATAAAGTTTTGCATTGGTGCATTAGACACATGCGCGCGCACACACACACTCCATACCTGAGAAGGTTAATTAAAAATCTTCTATCAAAAAAATCTTGCCCCTGGAAACTGGTAAAATGTGAAAGTAAATTCATTAATATCATGTATAAAAGTGCATATTGAACATTTAGAATGACTAGTTTATTATAATTCCATTAATTTGCGAACGGCAATATTAGCCCTTAGCTCAAAATTTTCAGGCACTTCAGATGCAGAATGTTACTTGGCTCACGTACTGTAAAAGAAATGAATCCCTTTTTACTGAATGCTAAAAAAAAAAAAAAAAAAAAAAAGAGTAAACTTGCGGGGAAAAAAGTGTAAACTTTCTTAACTTATGAGACTTCCAAAGATAATGTGTCACCTGCACATTTCATTTTTTTTTTTTTTTTTTTTTTTTTCTAAAAATGAAATATTCCTTCCTAATAAAGGTTATTTACAGGTTTGGTTGCATTCCCATAAATGATATGGGAGAAGATACAGATATAAGAAAAGCCACCGATACGAGCCTACGGATCAGGCGACACAACAATTCTGTATGTAAATTTTTTAATATGTAAAAATGAATTGAAATGTAATTTGTCCCTAATGAACAGGCCCGAGGTACTGTAGCAGTGGCAAGGAGACCAACCAGAGACGATTCCCGAAAGAGAATCTATCCTCATGTAGGTAATACCAGAAAGTATGATCATACATTAAATAATATTTCACCATTGAATAACTGATCAAAGAGCATAGGAACACACAGGGAATGTGTTTCAGTTAACATTTTTCTAAGGTTATCAACTGATCACTGATGGAGGCTATTCATCTGGCCCAGTGCTATGGCTTGATACATGGCAGTACAATTATCATTTACCCTCTCAGGTGTCCACCTGAGCCTTAGAAGGAAACGATAACCATTACTGTAGCTTTTATTGGTGTGTCCCAGTGGCAGTTCTAGTATGGTGCCCTGGCTGAATTAACTTTGCTCTTATATTTTATTGTGCCATTTGGAACAACACACACAAAAAAAAAATCCTGACCTTTACAACTATAGCCTATATATAAAAAAAATAAATAAAAAATCTGATGTTATTACATAAACAATATTATGCACATAAAGGGATGATTTTGTGGTGTACCTTTTGTCTTGTATACTTTTCTTCCCTCTTTTTTCTAAGCTAAGCACATGATGGATTTTACCATAATTTATTTATTTAATCATCATCATTACCTACCCCACAATTAAGTGTCAAGATTTAACCGTTTCACTTTGGGATTGTGTAAACTGGATATATATTATTTTGAATGGAAAAAAAAAAAAACAGAAGAATGAAATATGTGTGTGAAACCACACAGTACAGTATATTCCCAGTGTTAGAAGTGACCTGTTGTTTACTCGTTACGATTTCATAATGTGACTGATTTTACTAGTCGCATTTACACAGTGTTCGCTTCTGTCCCTGCTCCTCAGCAGTCAGACTTCCAGTGGGGAGACCTGAGGTGATGTCCTTCTCATAGCCTCCCTCCCCACCTCCTATAGTACAAGTCAGTCCGCCGCCCCGCTCACAATATACTGTAGATGCAGGGTGCTACCTACAGTATGTTAATTGATGCATGCAGTGACATTAAAATCCAATGTGCAAACAAGCAAGAGAAAACAGTTTTTTATTCTCTCTTTTTCCGCGCGCCGTGCCGCCCTCAGCAAGATGCCGCTGGTGTGTCCACGGGTAAATTAGAGAGCTCTGGGCATGCGGCCTTTTTTCCTCTCCTCCTTTTGCCAGTGGGTATTCGGAGAAAGGCTTAAGTACTAGGTGCGCAGTCATGGGTGGCCACCTGTAGCAAATGTTGTTGCACGCATCCAGTGTTGTTGACCACGATATCTTATCTCCACACCTCCTTGGAATCCTGTTATGAATTCGAACCATGTGGGAGATTTGAACTGTGTGACTACAGTTTTCACTTTTATAGTATGTGATGTACCATTAGTCATGGTAGAACTCCTTATTTTTTTCAAAAGCGAGTAGGACATGGATGCGCTGTGCTACATTTTGGTCGATAACATATGTAGTTACTAATGCCTATAGATTTAAAAAAAATAATAATAATAATGCTCCAGCCTCTGCTGCAACTTTCTCGCCTGTCTCTGGCAGGATTTTGAGGACTTGGGCTACCTGATTGATTGATTTATTTATTTAAATTTACAGCTACACTAATGCAGCACAAGACCAAGCATCACATTATGTGATGTTTTTAATTCAGCTTTTCTTAGAAACGTGATGGGCCGTATTATCGTAGTCCATGAGAAGTACTGTAGCACTAGGGCTTTTTAGCTGAACCGCTGTTTAGTGATGCTACAATGTATGCTGGTCAGGATTGGATATCATTTATTTTAAAGGAATGAACAGGCCATGAGATGCAGAAAGGGCGCTTCAGAGACCTGTAAAACTCTTTGGATGTTGCTTGACCTGATGGATGGACCAGCCATTGGGCCAGAAAAAGGACATCAATTAGTAGAAGTGGAACTTGCTTCACTGCTAAGAGCAGGATGGCTGTAACTGTTACCCACAGCACAGTCTACTTAACCCATCGTTCTTTATGGCAGGTATGCCTTCAACATGCCTTTCTAGACAGAGATTGAAGTTATTATGGCCTCCTGATGGCCTAAAAAATGTGCTTCAGTTTCATGATGTCAGGTTCATAGATTACAAAGAAGATTTATTGCATCATTTCCAGCTGTGTTTACACACCAGTTCAACAAAACTTTTTTTTTTTTTTTTACTTTTTTACAACTTCGACATAGCGCAGATAAACATGTTAATCGAGAAATTCATTTAGCCACTGATAGAGCCTCAAGCACATTCACATTGGGTCAAAACTCAGCCTTCCTATTTAAATTTCAGCAGTTCAACACTAAACCTTACAGTTGTTTCTCTTAGATTGGCTTTGGGGTTGTTGTTGGTTTTTTTTTCCGTTTTTTTTTTTTTTTGCGCTTTTATTTCTTCCTTACCTAATTAATTTATCTTTATATTTCAGTAATGATGAGGGTTTCGGATAATGAGCTTTGAGCATTTCTCCAGTAGTCTCAAATGCCCAATTGCCAGGCCTAGCCGGCTGAACAAGGCCACATGTTAAATTAGAGGTTACTTGTTCTCTTAACATCTAATAAAAGACATAAATTAAGCAGCGATGATGTATGAATGTTTTTTTTTTTTTTTTTTTTTTTATTCTCCTGGTGGCTAGCCAGTGAGTATCAGAAGTGACATATAATTAGAACTGCGGTGTGTTACTTAGGCAACGGTCATTTCAAATATACAGTAGCATTAGTGTCTATCAACTTATTTAGCAGAATAGACTAGTGACAAAGTATAATCGCTGTTGTGTGTGGGATGAGAGTGGTTTGTAGGACGGGGACGATTTATATTTTTGTGTATAGTATATGGTGTACTAATAAGCTGATCAGCACCTGGCACGCAACTGCTCATAACTTCCCTTCTACTCAACATTTTGATTTAATTCATGGTTAATTTTATTTTAATTTTACAGTTTTCATAGTGTATGTACCAATTTTCTTTTTTTTTTTTTTTTTTTTTGAGTAAGCCATGCTGAGTCACGCTTGTTTGTGTTTCGTGAGGATTTCTTCCATTTTTCTTTTATTTCTATAGATATCTATAAAATTTTCCAGAATTGTTTAAAGGCTGCAGAAAACCTGATTTCAGTTTCCTAAATGCAAAAAGTTACTAGAGCTGAGTGCTACAGTAGGTAAGTGTTGTAATTTGATTATCTACCAAAGTCAATCATTTAACTTGGACTATTTATTTTGTTATCTTGGTTTTTATTTTATTTTATTTTATTAAACTCCCTCAGTTGTCTGATCATACTTGCAGATGGAGTGGAGATACTCAGCAGAGATGTATAGGGAGTACGTGTGTAAAGATTCTCAGTCATCAGGGTGTGGTTGTCTTGAAGTTGAGTCGTGTCAGCAGGACGTCTTACTTGCGAGGTACTGTACTGTAGGTCTAGCAAAGAAGTCAAGACATAACTCAACGTCCCAGCCCCCCCCAACCCCCCCCCCCCCCCCCCCCAACCCCCCCCCATGGTTGCTTGGTGTGGACCATGGAGGGGGAAAAAAAATTGCACAAATCACACCCACTATAAACATTTAGTTAATTTTACAGTATAGGCAGAATATTTGTACTGACGTTTCAATAATATAAATGTCTAGACTGATTTATATACTGTACTTTACCTATCTCAGAGTTACAAATGTCTGCGACTACTGTATATCAGCACAGAAATAGTCAATTCGGGTTTCTTCAGCGTTTTACACCAATTTATACTTGCCTGCAAATAATAGGGATATGGATCAGATTTCAGACTAGACTCATGATAATGTTGTTGTATACTGTAGCTAAGCTAATGCGCTTACAGCATCTCTTCTGGTTGCTTTTAAATCCAAACATTTCTGTAGATTGCTATACTGTAGTTAGCTATAAAATGCTTTATTTATCATGCTATTAGAATGGAGTCGTCTTTTCCACCCGCATACATTTCTTGATACTGTCTCTCCTTAATGTTTAGCTCTTTAGGTAATGGTGTTAGCCATTAGTAGGTGCATTTACTGTATACTGTATCGATCCTACTATTTCACTTATAATCGAAATAAAAATACATCTATGATCTGTAAGCATTTCAATTTTCAGTGGGAATAAGTGTGGAGTGTAAACCCTTTGATACGCCCAGTTGGTAAATTATAGCCTTGTAAACTTCTTCAGTTATACTGTACTCTGTACAAAATCTTGAACCACCCTTCATTTCTTCATATAGTGCTTCCAAAGATTTAGACTTCTTCAGAATATTTTAAGGACTAGTTCTCCAGGCTTCCTGAAGGCTCCCATTTTGAACAGGTTTTTGCTGTTGATTTTTCAGTCCAGTCCATGTAACCTGACCTTGTTTGTTAATCCACGCAGTGACCTATGAGTCATCAAGGCTTGAAGGCATGAACTTTAAGGCATGAATCGGTGAGAAAAAGATGCAGATGATGACAGACGATCAGGCCGGCGATTAGTATACTGGTGATGCTGAATGCCGATTTCAGCATCACCAGTATACTAATGATTTCATTATCATTAGTATACTGGTGATGCTGAAATCGGCATTCAGATTCTCATTCATAATTCACTCGAATGAGTGTTTTCCGTGTACCATAAATATAGATAGTCATGTTCGGTTAAAAAAAAAAAGAAAGGTGCTAATAGTTAAGGTGGTATCTGGTGGTTCTGTCCATGTACTATAGTGGAACTGTTTATACACCTGTTTTCAATAATGCTTGAAGTTATAAAAAAATTCAGATCGATTCCCAATGAGTTAGCTAAATGTTTTAATAAATGGATTCTTGCTTCAATTTTTTTTATTTGTACACTAAACAGTAAAGTTAATTTTATGGATCCTCTTTAACAAGAAAATGGAGGTGACTGGATTTTAAGATCTTCTTAACGGCTATAGAGAGTTAAGCAGGATAGAGAACATTAATGCACCTTAGCACATTTTATTACCCCATTTTAAACCTTTATTCAGTACGTGACACCCAGTTCCTATTCACTGCAAATCTTTTGTCTTCTGAAGTGTATTTCTCTCTGCCATCAGTCCATGAATGAACTTTCAATGTTCGATCTCTCTGTACTCTCGTGTAGGTATGGGGCAGTATGGCAGGATAATGGTGCAAAATATTCTACCAAAATACGAGTATGTGAGCTGTTGCCGCAGTTACTGTATATAGCGTGTAATGAGATCCGTTATGCAGAAGCATTTACCTAATTCTAATAATAAGTTGTATATGAAATTCTACCATGCTGAGCATTTAAGGCAAACTCTAAAATATCTGAGACACTCCGTGTCACCTAACGTTATCTAAATTCGTCATCTTGCTGCTGATGTTACTGTAGCCTAGTAGAGTGCGCAGGCTTCCTCTGATGTCAGTTTGCGTTTAAATGACCGAAGAATGAGCCTTGTGGATATTCCTTGCTTTTAATTCTTAGGCTTTTAGCCTCACATGGGCGAAGATGTGAACGTATGTGGAGATGTAATCTTATCACAGTGGCACAGTGTTGTCTCTTAACAGCGTGATGTTTCCTGGTTTGATCCTAGAACCATCTGGGTGGATTGGCGATGCTAAATCACTCTTCAAAAGTGAATGATGTTTGTGTGTCCTGTGTCCCAGTCTCGCTCACTCCCTAGGTTCCTGCAATAGTGTCAGGAGCTAGCATAGCATGGATCCACGTTGACCAGGATAAAGAGCTTACTGTACTGTAGGTGAATCAACCTTCAGTTAGCCTTGACTAGCATTCTCGGCTGTGAACTCAGGCTGCCGTTTGTGTGCAATTTCTTATTATCTCCGCGTGACAGTGTGTTTTCTCACAGGTTCCTTAGTTTATTTCCTTCTTCCGACCACATGACAGCGGGTACATTGGTGATTCTAAATTGTGTCCGTGTGTGAACGGGTGTGTACCTGGCGTGATGGACTAGTATTCCCTCCGGGATGGATTCACACCTTCCTGCTTTACACAGACCATGTCCTTGACCCTGAATGAAGTTGACCGAATAAATGGTCTTAAGTAAAGAAGTGTGCATTGCTCTACTGGTGGCTGTCCTATAGGATTATACGGTATATTACAGTCAGTGTTGGCAAATCTATGTGATGAAGATTAATGGGAAAACAGTAGTATGTTGAGCTGCTAAGCTAAACTAATGCTGAAGAATATTCCAAAGCAGACATCTTGGTATGGTTTAAAACACATGTTGTGATTATCCAACAGCAAGGAGGCGTGAAGCTATTGGGTAATTTATCGTCCCAATCCTGCTCTAGTGGTAATTTTGTATTACACATGTAGGGAACATATGGTCATGTCATACATAGTGTCATCCTGTACATAGTCACGCAACTGAAGAAGATAGGAAAATGGATAGGTTTGTGTTTGCTTCAGTATTATTAACACACTCTGCCATTCACACATTTTAATCAACAGGAAATAGACCTTAGTGCTGGAATAAACCATTTAAAAAAATGTCATATTGTTTAAGTCAGTTCCCAAGAGTGAGTGCAGAAATGTCATGCTGGGGGAAAGGAAAAGGGTGAGATGCATTCGCTCAGACCGACCTTTTCCTTCAAACAGAAATGCGAATTAGTTCCTTCAAAGATCTCCTTACAGGCCAGGAGGAAGGAAGTGCCAAGCGCAGTGTCCAGCAACCGAGCAAGAGCGCCGTAGCTACAGTAGAGGAGGACGGCATGTCGGAATGGTATTAAAATCATATGTGCCCAGTTCCACCAAGCCCTGCCAACACCAAAGCGCACACACAAACACACACACACATGCTGTGACATGTTGTTCTACAACTCACCCAGCTGACTTCACATGTTCATTCTGTTAGAGAAAAAAAAAAACGTGCGTGTATGAAAACAAGTCAGGCAAGTGAATAATTATGTGTGCGTGTGTATACACATCTGTCCTTCTGTCTTTCTCTCTCAGACACATCCTAGCCAAACCTCTGTTTCCAAGGAGACATGGGTATAACGGTTCAGTACAGTGTGCAGATTCTCTGATGAAGGCTGTATGTGAGGGCTCTCGCTCTCTCTCTCGCACACTCTCCCCTCTCAGCTGATAGTAAACAGACAAGTCCAGCTGCTTATTTGTTATTTTGCATTATGAGAGTTAAATATTGGTACCTTTCTTATGGTGTAAATAAAAAGTCATTTGTCACTATATATATATATATAGTGTATACCTTTCATACCTACATTGTTTGTTGTGTCTGGTTCCAGGTAACAGAATGGCATTACATATAGTCTATGCAGGTAGCATGTGTAAAGATCCAGAGGTTTTTCAGGATTCACAGTTGCTTAAGGAGTTTAAATGTTCCACCCAGGTCATTTTTTTGCATACTATTTGGAAAGGACAGTATTTCCAATATATTGTAAGAAGTCGGTGGAATGAGTAGAATCCCGATTCAAAGCTTCAGAATTCCTCGTTCAATCCTACCGTATGCTCGGCTGATTCGTCTGTATGGTGTTTGGCTGGATTCCTCCTCCCAAAATATGCCAGGAAAGTATATTACTGTACATTGCAATTAGGTGTGAGTTTAATGTGTGATCAAGGGACATATCAAGCTCATTCAACGAACTAGCATTCCATTACCGGTATCACACTAACTGTTGCCAAAACTAAAGACCACAGATCTGCCAAGACTCTGACCAGGATGCAGAAGTGGTTAGATGAATAAATGAATTTGTTTTGCCGGAGGATGAACGTGTCTTTTTAATGTGAGATGGTAATTTATACCAAATATGCACTAGCTACTGTAGGGTGTGTTGTAGGGATCATGGCTACACAATTGTGGGATCTCACACATGTAATCTAAGAGCATCCCAAAGCCCTGGGGGGGAAAAATTAATGGATTCTATTGTTGTTTGATTTCAGTTGAATTTGTCTTTATGTGGAGATGAAAGAAAATGGCATTTCTGCTAGTGTCTCTGTTCTGGAGAAAAGCGTGACATTATCCCACCTCTACCTGTACAACTAATCCAGTCCATTTAAGGCTTTTACTTTTCCACCCCAGTAGTCATTTGGATAACTATTTTACGTGCGGTTTTATGACCGTGTTCATTACTTGAAAGACTCATGCAGACATCATCAGATCAGACCTGAAGTGCTCAATGTTCCTGTTCAAACACAGGCTTCATGACGAGCACTGTTCTTTCAGCAGTAACACATCTAGTGATTTTTTCAAAAAATTGCTGTGCAGTAAAAGAATAGTGACACAATACATTTGAGAATACATTAAGGCACTAATGGGCTAAACATGAAAGTAACCGGGTGCTGATGCACTCGTCTATCAAAAAACGCCCACGTCTCCAAAACAAGTCGCGGTGCGTTTGGAAATTGTCGCAATGTGAAACCAAACAAATGAAATGAAAAAGAAGCTGTGAGGGAAAACAGCTGTAATTCTTATAAAGGGGGATCCGGATGGGAATTAAAACTGACGTTCTGCACACGACAACTTGATATTCCACTGATATTCTCCTGCTTGTTGACGGAGAGCCTCTTTCTTGTGATCTTGATTTGAGAGGTTAGAGCTATCGTCTGCAAGGACAACACAAACGACCATGTCCCGGGTAAGAAAAAAAGACATGCCTACAAGTGACGAGAGAGGATCCTTGTACGTTAGCCGTCCTGGAGGTGACAATAGTAGTGTGACATTTGTATTTGTAGATTTTTTTTTTTTTTTTGACATTTTGACCAATTCTCTAGAGTAGCAGGAGCGATAGAGCAGCTGTGTATTACTGTAGGTCTGCACCATAGTGTTCAGCAGCATTGTCCTGTAGATAAGGAGGTGACACCCTTTCACGTTTAGTTGCCCCGTGTATAAAAATCTAAACAATGCACAGTAATATGCATGTACAGTACTATGCTGTTATTTTTGTCTATTAGAGTAGTATTAAATACATCACAGGGGTGTTTTAATGTGAAAAGTGCTTCATTTCTGACACATTTTAGTCTGCACTGTGGACCGCCTCCTTTTGATGGATGTCGGACTGCTTTGCCACCTGACTGTAGCCAGAAAAAAAAAACCCTTAAATCTTGCTTATTTATTTATACACAAAACAGTTGCTCTGATTGTATTTGTCGATATGGTCCACAACTTTTCAGCAGAGTAATTTTGAGGTGTTGGCCAAATGTGTGATGATGTGTGAAGAGATTGCCCCCTACTGGTGTTCTTTAACAATACATGTTTTATTATTATTATTATTATTATTGTGGGAAGGACAGGAGTACAAGAGGTTCTGGTTAAGAGTATAACTTTTTCCGGATATTTGGTTTGATATTCAAGGATTCTTTATTGTCATGGTACAAAATTAGGTCACAGGTCCCGTCTAAGCCACATAGGTAACAGAATAATAATAAATATGGATATATATACATGTATATACATCAATATAAATAAGAGCAGTCAGAGATATATTATGCAAAAATTAAAACATAAACTGTACATAGTAATATTTTGTATGCAAAGTCATGATGTCAGTTAAAGAACCAAATGGAGCAGAGCCCAGGCTGAGGATGATGATGATGATGATGATGATGATGATGATGATGATGCATCATTTCAGCATTCTTCCATACAGGCTGATTCTGTTGCTCATGAGTTTAAAAATGTAGCGTATCGATGACTCGACTCATTTGTGATACGGTTGTGACTGACGTAACACACAAGCATGTTATTCTGAACTGGGACAGTATCAAACATTTTCACTTTCTGTCAAACATTACTTACAGTACACCATCACTACAAACCAGGCCAAATTTATAATGTCTATGGACTTTTTTATGGAAGGTTTACCTATAAAGCTCCTACTATAATACAACTCATGATTAGAATATCTGTGACTGTAATCGCAGTCAACCTCCATGAACATGAACATACACAGTGTAGTACAGTATGCATTAAAGGGCACCTATTATGCAAAATCCACTTTTTCGTCATTTTGTGTGTGCAAACAAATAAAAAAGCTTGTGGAAAACAATACATTCCTTCCTTTTATATTCTTGATCACTTTGTCTGTGGTTTAGAGCTTAAATAAAACCGGAACGGAACAGAGGGATTTTATAAAGTATAGAGGAAAGTACAGTATTAAATGGAGGATTGGACGAGCTCTGAGCTACAGTATGTTAACTTGTTTAAAAAGTACGACACCTTTTGATGCATGCTATGTAAGAGGTTTGGTCCACCTCTAACTTACCCAATTCAGTTGATTTGTATGAGAGTTTTTCATGAGCGCAGCAGTAATGACAGCTCAAAACCGTTCATGTCAAGACTAAAAGAGGAATTCGGTATATTTTCGAACTCTACAAGCCATTATGAAGAAGCACGAATGTCTTATTACAGTAAGTCAGTGAACCACCTACAGTACAAACCCCACCAAAGAACCCTTTGAAAAACTAAAATGTTTTTTTTTTCTCTTGGCAACTACAATTAAAGGTTCTTTAAAAAAAATAATAATAATAATTTGACACCTACAGTCATTTTGGCAAAAGAACTGTTCACCGTCCTGAACTCTAACAAACTTTCTGATGAAGGCCCTTCGGATTTCTAGGAACTCAAGATTGCAGACGTCTGGGACGAAATTCAGGAATGCGAGAAAGTCTGCTAACCAAATGTCATTTTAGAATTGAGCCCAGATTTCACCGTCAACTGTAACAGCCAACGGTTGAGACGATTCTGTGTGGTATGGATTTAATCCATGGAATTTGTGTTTTGTTATCGAGTTTATTCCCCAGCTGAACTAGGGTTAAACAGGTTTATCAGGGTTTCATAGCATTTCATTCGGCACTCACTAGGTATTTAACTGTAAATGGAATCGGCTAAAAGTTCTTCGCTAATATCAGAAGCGTCACAGTGATCGTCGTCCGCCGCTGTTGTGTCAGAGGACACAGAGGACAGAGCTGTGACTGATTGCAGGGTTCCTCTAATACGCCGTGCATGTTGTCAAGAGACTCTTCCACTGAGAATGTATGTTCGTGAAAGGAGCACTCCAGCACAAGTGCATGTGTGTAGTTGTGTGGAGGAGTGCTGGAGAGACTCCAATGAGGCATGTCGCTTATCTAGATCCTCAGTCCGGCGTCGTTCCTGAACGGAGATGTAGGAAGAGATGGAGGAGTGCCGGGGACACTTTAGGGATGTCTTGGCACATACCTGCAAATCGTGTGCAAATCAGCCACCGGGCTCGTATACGCAGATAGTGAAGAAGCGGAGGTCTAATTGAGCCTGAACCGGATCAGAGAGATGCTTCCGTCTGCTGCCTTTCTTTCTCAATGAGTCTGTAGAAAAAGAGAGAGCGAGAGAGAGAGAGAGAAATATTACCAAGCCATTTGTCAAAACCGCCAGGCTTGAAAGCATGCTGGGTTCTGATGAGTGGCTCCAGCTGCGACAAACTTGGAGATGCTCCCTCTCCCTCTCCTTCTCCTTCTTTCTCTCCGAGTTGGGCATCAAACAGAAAGAGCCTTCAGCATGGAAAAAGTGCTGACACATGGTAAATGTTGTGTGCGTCTGTCTGAATGTGTTTGGGATCTGTTCAACTTGAAAGCCAAGTTACTTTGTGATGCTGTGATGCTTTCTAACAGCTTTTTTTTTTTTTTTTAAGGTCTGATTGAGTAGGATCTACCTGCACGTTGCGCCGTCTGCCATTCCGTCAAAACACTCACACAGAGTACGGGCAGTTCTGACAACTCCCATGGCTTCACACAGGTTTGCTAATGAGTGTGTTTGCACAGCGGCGTACAGTACAGCCTGTTGCGGGAGGTGATGAAGCCAAACATTTTGTATCATGATGTTTAGAAAAATTCTAGAGGTGAACTGCGTCAATCGAAGCGTATACGTTTTATATGATCGAATATATGTTGTCCAAGGCTTGCTTTATTTATTTATTTGTTTGTTTGTTTTTATTATTTTTAATCGAAAACTGGTGAAAATGAACAGGGAAAAAAAAAAACTAATAAAAAATGCTACAAGTGCAAATATAGCTGAATGTTTTTAATATCCCATCCTTGTTAGAGCAGTGTAATTCCCCCCACTTTACTCATTTCCTACCCACTTCTTTTGTCCTTGTTTTATTTGCCATGTGGATTTAGGAGGCCCGCAGCTGCTTTGTGTTACTGAATAGAAGCTGTGCAATGATGAATAATTTATGCTTGATGGATCTGTAGAGTCAAAATGGCATAATCTCGGTGTCAATTCGGTGGACATGTCTGATGGCTCACACCTGATTTAAACCCCAGTTTTTAAATAAGGATCTGTAATAATACTTAATGGTGATTGTTAGACTGTCAAGAGCACTGACGGCTTGACTAAGGGCAATTGCTCTCACAACACTAAATGTCATAAACATACATCAATTTCGAAGCAGCTTGTCACTTTTCAAAGAGCATTTGAATATATTGACCGTTTGACATATTTAAACTGGTGTCTCGTTATATTAGCATTCCTTTCACTGTATTTTATACTATAAAGAGGTATCATTAAAAACACAAAGTAAAAACAAACGGTTTCTAATTGTTTCACCAACGTCCTAAAAATGGCTATAAATGATTATAGCAGAGCAACTAAGTCGATCTTTTTTACTGACACACACATTAAATTATTACCACAAGTTTACTTTAAAGTTTTATTAAGAAATAGGCTCTAATTGATTTTAAAAAATCTAGTTAATCACAGTTATAGACTGTATAACTGGAAACCGAGCAAGTATTTGTTTACGAGCGCCGAGTATCATGTATCACACATGCGACTCTTATTTTGACACCGAGCGTCACTCTCACCTTCCTTTTTTTCCTCTCACTTTTTTTTCCTGTTAAAACGGTGTTTCCGTTGTGTGTGTGTGTGTGTGTGTGTGTGTGTGTGTGTGTGTTTGTTGTGAATCTTAAAAAAACGAGGTGGGGAGAGGTAGGAGGAGTGTTACTGAGTGTTCGCATCATTCTGCGAGGGAAGGGGCTAATTCCACACATGCGCACACACACACACACACACACTGTGCGCACCAATGGAAACACTTATCTGTCAGGATTTATTTGTACTTTTTTTTTTTAAAGGTAAAGTGCAGATTCATTTGTTTTATTTTCATTTTATAGATTGTATTAATTATTTTTATGTATTTATTTTTTGGGGTTGTGGAACGAATAATTTGAGTTTTCATTATTTCTTATGGGAAATGATTTGGTTTACGAGTGTTTTGGAACACGAGCCCACTTCCGGAACGAATTATGCTCGAATTTATGTGTGTATATATATGTGTGTGTATATGTATATATATAAACTCAGATTTACTATAAAGAAATAAAGAAATGCAGTTTTATAATATCACAAACATTAAAATTTCTGGAATGGTAAATTCCTTGCAGCAGCAATCATATTTTGATTGCTAACACCTTTTTAACTTGGATAGCGCAATGGGCTAGCAAAATGTTTCAGCGAAATATCGGGGGGTTTTTTTCTTTTTTTTTTTTTTTTTTTTTTTTAACATTCCTGGAGTGAATGAGTGCAGTTGCAGATTAGGTGCGCGGCTACACCGAGGTACTGTAGTTATGATTACTTACTTAAATTTAATGTATTCTTGTTCTCAAATCGTTCCCTTTGAAGGTAGCTCAAGCATATGACTTTAATTTTATCCAAACTTCCATCTGGAAGCTTTTTATAACAAGACTTGCCATTCAGCAGACCTGGTGGTGTTTCTTTAGTCAACTTATTATCCGCGTTAAACGTGGCAGTATCGCACACGGCTGGGTAACTGCGCTGTGATTATGGGAAGCCATTATGGTCAAACTTGTTCGTTGTTGGTGGCGGTCTTTCAGCTGCTCCCGGCGAGGGGTCGTCACAGTAGACCATCCAGTCCGCACATACAAGCTTGGCACAGGCTTTACAGCGGTTGCCTTTCCAGACACAACCTTTCCATTTTATCTAGGCTTGGGACCTGCACTGCATCCAGTGGCTGGGCTTTAAACACTGGCTTGGAATCGAACCCAGGCCTTCTGCAATGCAGGCGAAACACCTAGCACTAAGCCACCAGTGCCCTTTATAAACTTGTTCATCTGATTAATTTAAGTTAAAAAAAATAGTAATGTGTTAAAATTTCTAGATTAATCACATGCCTTAACAATGCATTCCTATTGACACCCCTATTTAATAGACATTTAGATAATACTGATGCACTATTTCAGTTTGGGATTTACTTGATTTTATTCAGAACGACAGCACAGGTAAATAATGGAGGTATAGCCCAATAAAACCTTCATCATTACAAATGTTACGACTTATCTGTTTGTCTTTCAAAACATTCAGTGAGTCCAAAATCCTCTCCATAGCCGAGTGCTACTGGGAAATCACATACCTGACAATGCCACCGGAAGTTAAAGGGGTTGTGTGCAGACTAGAGGTTGTACAACTAATGCCCGAATCACATTTAAAACTTACTTGCAAAGCCAAACATGGGCCAGTCCCCACTTACCTTAAAGCACCTATCACGCCCCGCACTGCATCACTAGTAACTCCGTCTCTCATTGTACTGTACATAAAAGGTTTGCATCAAAACTCTTTTCTATTTTGGCACCTTCACTACCGGTCAAAAGTTTGGGATCACTTTCTAACTCCATGGTCGTTCCTGACTTTTATTTCTTTCTACATTGTAAAGCATCTGAAGGAGTCCAAAGTATGCAATAATGTCCTTTGAACAGTTAATGTTAAGTTCTATCTGCTGCTCATGATCTGTAAAACTTTCATAACAGCTCTGATCTAAATTCAGCGTTGTGTGGGTCCTGGAGCCTATCCCATGAGACTTGGGGCATGAGGCAGGGGTACGCCCTGGACAGGGTGCCAACCCCTTGCAGGACACACACATACACACACAATTTGGGAGTGGCAATTAGTCTAATCTGCAGGCCTTTGGACTGTGGGAGGAAACCCACCAAGCACAGGGAAACCATGCAAACTCCCACAGAGAGGCGGGAATCGATTCTGGAATCGAACCCGGACCCTGGAGGTGCAAGTTGACTACTCTAACCAGTACACCAACGTGTCGCCTCTGTACTAAACATTTATCTGAAAACCCCTCTCCAGTCACAGTAAAATGCCATCTGAAATATTTCAGGATTTTGAGAAATCAGAGGAGACTATAAGTACACTGTTTGCCAACACTCAAAAGAAACTGCCAAAATGCAAATTGGTAATGGTGGCATCATTCTTTCTCCAGTCCTGAAGTAACACACCATACACTGCCTGCCCAAAGAAATCGCAGACACCATCATTTCTTTTAGTCACCTTTGGCTGTGATTACTGCACACAATGTGGTAGTCCGCTCAGGTGTGAAAACGATTCCTCATGCTCCCGGAACCACTCTTTCACAGATTAAGTCCTGGAAAATGCTTGTGCTATTAGGGAAGAAAAACTCAATAGATGGGATAACCTGGTCATTCAGTACATTCAGGTCATCAGCTGACTTCATTTTGTGGCTGAGCCTAGATCTGAGTAACTGGAGCAACCCCAGATCTCAACACTGCCTCTGTAAAGTAACTCATCACTCTGAAATAGGGTCAATCCGGACCCCTTAGACAACATGACCCTTCTCATTGGCTCGAAAAGTACAATCTTTATTCTCCTTAGCAAATTGGCACCTTTTTTATCTGATTAGTCTTACTAAAACAAGTGGTTTTCACATGGCCTCACAGTTGTTGAGTCCTGTGAACCCTTGTCACATTGTGTGAGATTATGGGTGCCTTCAACGCCTAATATACTTGTCCCCTAACCTAGACTAAGGGAGAACCAGACAATCAGCCATAACATTAATACATTTATGTTGATTATCAATTATATACTAGTTACATTCTTATGGGCACCCAAGTCTTATTAATGCCTTTGGGGAGCAAAGGCTAGCCTGTATGGTGTAACCCCACAGAAAAGCCACTGAGGCACAACTCACTGGAAAAAATCTGTGGTGGCCGTAATACAAAGGCACCAGAATACCAAGTGCACTAAAGTCCCCTGTGCTTGGGGCCCAGCAGGCACAGAGCCCAAGACCACTGAGCCGGCCTCCAAAATTCCCCAGATCCCAATCCAATCAAGCATCCATGGGATGCCCCGGACAAGCAGATCCAATCCATGGAGGCTCCACCTTGCAACCCACAGCACCCTAAGGATCTGCCTCCAATGTCCCAGTGAGGCAAAGGGAACATGCACAATATTGGGTATAATATTTTGCATTTATACCTATTCTAAAAATAGATCCTGAACTTTTATTTCTGTAAAGCTATTTTGTGACATCCAGTCTTAAAGGCTCTATACAAAGAAAATTCAGTTAAATTTAATTGAGTTCAAGATATTTCAGACTGGATCGTGTCTATTTAAAAAAATTAATACCCCTTAATTTAGTGGTGAGGAAGTAAAGTAAGCATAGCGTTAACACCCAGATAACAGCTGCCAGCTCAAGACCAATGATTGGTGAATAATTTTTTTTTCTGGATGGTCATAAGGTCCGTAGTTATGAATTTGACAGAGATTTTCGCTTTTGTCTAGCGTAGCTCCTTACAGATATAAAGAAAGCTATGGGGCCTCCAAGTGGCGCAGTAATAAAGTGCTCGCACTATCATCCGGAGATCGCGAGTTCGATTCTCGGTTGATGCTGTAACTTCTTGCAGCCGGAGGTCTAGAGAGAGCTGATTGGCCGAGCTCTTTGAGGGTAGGGATGAGAAGTACAGTACTTAGTGCTCGCACATTAATCACGGTTCTACAGCCAAAAGATGTGGTCGGCTGACGTCATGTCATAGTCTTCGGCCCTCCCAGCTCCCAGAGTGGTAGTGAGCCCCCTAGTGATGGGGAGGAACTGGACATGACTAAATTAGGGAGAAAATTGGGTGAAAATTCCCCCCAAAATTTGATGTGTTTGAAGGCTGGTGAATTTTGAACTTTTACCTTATACAGACTGTATACCACACATGGATCGCTGTACATCCTTTTATTGGGGTTAGGATGATGTTGGTCATCATTGTTTAATGCTTCTCTGGTCCTAAAATTATCGGTCGATGTTCCTTTTCCAAATTTGCTTCCCAGTGATATTGAAGATGTTACTGTATATAAATATATTTCTTTACAGATGATGATGATGATGGACTTCCACTGAAACACCTAGTTATAAAACCAATAATTCTTTAAAAATAATTGCACTAAAATGTCTGCATTCGCAGTTTATTACCAAAGCATTAAATTCTTTTACAAACATGACCAGTTTTCCCAGGTTGTGATTTCCCATGTGAGATCCCTCAAAGATTTTGACATTTATGTTTTTACTGATGGCCATTAAATCTCTGTTACATTTCGCCTGAGCATTTTCCCCCCCAGCACATACAGTAAACCTCTTAATGAATTGTATTTATTCCCATCAGATAAATCTTTTAATGAATTGTGCCTGTTCTGGAAAGCCTTATTACCACACACTTGCCAAAATCGCTCACTTGAGTCAAGCACCATCTGCCAAGAACCCAAATCTAATTATACTCTCTACCTGCTTGTCTATTTACACAATACTTCATTAGCTCTTAATGGTTCATCACTCGGTAACAGAGGAATAGGTGGGGTCTTCTGACACCACACAGCACATCGTCAGTACTGATGATGGGTCCTGCCTTGCAAACAGCCTCTGTTGCCATGGTTACCAGCAGACCTGACAGGTTTCTGCATCCTTGGGCCATAATAAAGTTGAAATTCTAAGCCATAAACAAAAGAACCTTCACCATCACTTCATGACTGACGAGTGTGGCGAATGGTGAATCTTATTCTGAATGGTGTTAGGATGAATTGGAACGTTTGGAATCAGTCCTGCTGCGTTTTTATGCCAGGATGCTGATGTTACACCTCATATAGACGCTTTTCTGATTTCCGGTGATGGCTTGGTTGTTGATGTTGCGTTACACACCCACCCACACACACACACACACACACACACACACACACACACACACACACACATGAATCCCCGCCCCTCCATGGCGAAGCTTGAATGAGCCACCCGAGCTGGCAAGTGTGTGAGAAAAGCTGTTTGCGTGTGTGTGTGTGTGTGTGTGTGTGTGTGTGTGTGTGTGTGAGCAAGCAGCGTGCCCTACACTCAGCCACTGTGTTTTCCCACAAACGGCACGGCGTCGTCATGGCTAACAAATTCTACTACCTGTGAGTACTGTAGTTTTAGAGTGGATGTGTTTAGTTTAAGGAAGTCATGCACATCACATTAAATAATTCAACTTATTATGAATGCGATCTCAGCGGCCTGTAATGTGTGTGTTCTGTTAACATGTTTAACAGCGACCGATTTCTTCCTGATCTCATCCGAGTCGTAGGGTTTAGTTGCCGGAACATGGACACCGTACCAGAGATTTAACTGCATGCCATTGTCATGATCAGAGGGCTCAAACTTATTAATTAAGCATGTTTTATTCCTCGTCGTGTGTATGATGATGTTCGTTCATTTCTCACCGGGTGTCGCGGTACAGCTTAATTCAGAAGCAGTGTGAGAGGACGTGCCCCGCATATCCTGAATGTTTACCTCGCCTGCTCTGAGCTGCTCGGCGCCGCGTGCAGAGGGATAAGTCTGGGCATTGAGATGCCTCACACATTCAAACTGAAGACTTTGTGGACAGGCGTTTGCGTAGCACTGGTGATGTCACACGTGCTATTTTTGGAAACCATATAAGCCTGTGAGGTTTGAAAGCCTCTCTGCAGGAACGAGTCGGATTCCGCCAGAGCGCCGTTTTTATGTGGTTCAGACACAGATAAGGTCCCGATCACTTTGCATAAGCTTATTAATCTGGAAGGCTTGTGTTCACCCCTGTATTAAGAGGAGGGGAAGGTCCATAAGCTGACTTTAGGTTCACCTAGAAAATGATTGCCAATATTGTGATCATATTAATCTTTTTAACATTTAATTATTTTAAAGTTTTGCATCTGATTATTATAAGACCAGCAATTTCTGGATCTGTTTATGCGTTTGTTCGTTGAGCCACAGCTGCCTCATAAACCTGTTCTCGAGCGCAGAGTGGCTTAAAGTCTCGAGGTCTGGGTTCGATGTGAGTTTTGTCTTGGGGGAGGTGAGGATTGAGGCTGCCTTCGGTACACCATGTGATCATCCTTCAAGGTCAAGCTGATCACCTATTATTCCTCCAAAGCCACCCATGACTAATCAGTCCCCCTCCCTTTCTGAACAGTCATGTCGTAGCTCAGAGTCGAGGGTGAAAATGCTGGGATATCACCATCAGTGACGGTAACGCGAGTTAGCACACATCCGAACGAACAGGCCGTCAGAGCACAATTCAGCCGGGGTTGTTCCTCCATCGTTATGTTTCAGATGGTAACCATCATTTAAATCTTAAATCTATATTCAGAATGAATGGATGTCTGGAAAGCACATACATATTTGTATTTAAATAGGATACACTTAGTATAATCATCCATATAAGGATGGCATCATAGAGGTCATGCATCTAAATCGGAGGGAAATCATTCTGAAGTCTGGTTTGTTGAAACACTCTTGATCATATCAAATAATTATAAACGAGTGCTGATTAAATATTTAAACGCTGGTATTTAATATTTGATGCGTCGAACACTTGGTTGGACTGCAATATCTGCGGATATGATAGGATAAGGTTGGCAAACAAAGCGAATGATTTTTGTCATGCAAATGAATTAATAATTAGTCCCCTATATTATAAATTGGCTGCCTAATAGTGTCTTATTCGCAGTTTCTCAGATGTAATCACGGGAAAAAATAAAGCAGTAAACTGTGAGAGGACATGTAATGTAATGATTTTATCACAGGTTAGGGTGTTCTTAGGCATGGCGCTAAGCGGAGACCTGATGCAAGCTTGGGGTAAATGCAAGCAACTTTCAAAACTTCGGTATGAAAAAAACCGAGACAAAAACTATTTAAGAGCTCTTGTAATGTGAAGTAGTACGTTATTGCAAAGCCAGGCCTCTCATCTATAAAAACTCTTACAATGCATTTAAATATTAATTAGCCTGTGGATTATATTGACACAGAGAGGAAGAACATAACCATTAGTGTAAGTTTTTTTCCATTTCAGGTTTGTGTTTTTTTTTAATACAATAAACTAGCATGTTCAACTTTAATGCACCAGTTATTTTTTAAACCCCTGCAAAACATTAACAGACTAAATTCCAAATGGCTTCCTCATCCCCCCCACCCCCCCTTCATGCTTTTTACATAGCGTATGACTTACTGTAGTTGTGTGCTTGGAAACCCGAAAGAACTCCTTCGGCAAAGTTGTGGCTCAATGTAAAATGGTAAATGTACTTTTTGTCTTGATCTTGGCCATTGGTGGTTCAATTCCCAGTTATTGACTAAACCCCATACACTGGATGCGGTGCCGGTCCCAAGCCCGGATAAAATGGGAGGGTCGTTTCAAGAAGGGCATCCGGCATAAAACCTGTGCCGAGTTGTTGTGTGGATCGGATGGTCCGCTATGGCGACCCCTCGACTGGAACAGCCGAAAGACCAACACCAACTTATATATATATTTTTTTTACTTTCCATTACCTCAGTCACTGCAAGCGGTCTGGCCACAGGACATCCTGAGCATCCTTCATTTATCCAAACACCTGGAATGTCTGGAATGCCGTTGCTGACTCAAATGAGTCGATATGCGAGCACTGATGCAAAAGATATACTGTAGCGCATGAGTTATATAAAACTCACGTCCAAGCAGCACTTCACTGACGACGAACGAGGCAGCTTTCGCTTCTTCACAAAAGCCCAAATGAATCCATGATGGCTGATTTTGCCTCTGAACAGCTCTGATTGCATGCTCACAACTCTCCACTGTAAATAGAGCAGCAGTCAAAACAGCTGGAGACTGGTGACATTTTACTCACCTTTCCGGTTTTTTTTTTTCTTCTTCTTCCTGGATTTGTTCTGTTCATCTGCAACAGAAGGCGAGTTCAAAGCAAAAGTTCAACCAACAACTTTCATGAAAGCTCTTAAATCTTGCTATATGTTAACTATACTGACTTGTTTATCCTGCAAGGGTGTTTAGGTACATCTGGAGAAATAAAAGGACACTCACTCACTCATTATCTATACAGCTTTATTCTGTATACAGGGTCACGGGGGGCCTGGAGCCTATTGGTGCACAAGGCGGGGTACAACCTGGACAGGGTGTCAATCCATCACACACTCACACACTCATTCACACACTACGGGCAATTTGGGAACGCCAATTAGCCTAATCTGCTTGTCTTTGGACTGTTGGAGGAAACCAGAGTAACAGAGAAACCCACCAAGCACGGGGAGAACTCATGCGCGCAGACCCCGAGGCGGGAATGGAACCCAGACCCTGGTGAACCTTGTATTTCTATGATTGTCTTAAACCTCCAATGTTAATAGGTTTCAACTATTGCTTTTGTGGTGGGAAGCTTTATTGATCCCAAAGCTAATTTAAACATCAACAAAAAGACCGTAACTCAATAAACCTTTATGTGACAGATGCAACCATGTAGAGCAAAAGAAGCATAACATATGTGGCAAAGGATCAAAGCAACTCCTGGTAACACCATTACAGTATAACATAGGGTTAATACAAGTAAAAGAGTAAAATATATAAAAAAAAAAAACATAAGTAGAAAGCATATAAAAACAAAGTATAAAATAAAAAAAGGAATGAATGGTGTAAGGAAATGTGCAACTGAGAAATGAAAAAGTAACAGCAGCAGGGCGGCATTGAGTTCTGGATGTGACGCGAGTAGTGTGCAATTGAGTTCAGGTAATGACGAGATCAGTGCAGATTAGAGCTCTAAAAGACAGAGCGTGGACACAATTGAAGCTGAAGGACAGGCCCCATAAGTGTCACTGCTACTGTATAGATGGAATATACAGTAGCACATCCGAGGCTCCTAGAAGAGACGTCCATGAGCAGATAAGGACGGGATTAGTCATGTAAACCATTGGGCTGCCACCGATCTGCTTCACCGTGTGAATTGTGTTCTCAGGGTGATAAGTACAGTAATTGTCATCAACACAGATATACTTGTTTTTCCCAGATATGGAGTCATATCTTGGGGCAGAAAAAAAATAAAAATCCTCTGCAAGTTACGTACATACAGGAAACAGAAATGAGTAGCTACCTTTGAGTCTTTTGGTCTGAATCGTTCGTTCTTTTGTCACGTGACTCCCATAGACGCTACGCAGTGCAATAGATTCAAAAGAACGAACGACTCGGACCAGAAGATATGATGGTGAGCTGATGAACAAGATTCAATTGTAATACAGTACAGTATATTTCATAACTCTTCCTAAATGCCTAGCTTTGTGGAGTGGTTGTTCTGTACTGTAAATAGCTTCTCTCATTTGGCTCTCTAAAGGTCCTTCATACAGAGTTACCCTTGGCCTATTGGTTGCGTCTTTGATTAATTTCTTCTTGACGTGGTCACTCACTTTTGATGGATGGCCTCTTCTAGACACGCTTGTAGTTGAGGCATATCCGTTAGATTTAATAATGGTGCTCAGTGGGATGCAGGATATTTATATCCCTTGATTGATACTTGTATCCCTAGTTGGTACTATTTCAGAATTTTAATCACAGGCATGTTCTGATTGTTCCCTGCACTTCACGATGCTGGTTGCTGAAGTAGCGTCTCTAACAATGTCTGTGGCCTTCCAAGAACAGGTGTGTTTTAGCACGAACTTTTGCTCCAGTTGTTGAAACCCACTAATTTGGTGCTTCTGTTTTGGAATAAAACAAAGTTTCATGACTACTGAATGGTCACGTGGGATGTTTAGACATAAAGTCACAAGAAGTCTGTAAATTTGTTACACAATCATGACAAAATTGTTACTAGTAGTTCCTTAAGTTTTTGGGCTACAAATGATCAATGCTATAACCTAATGGCTTTGTACAATGAAAATAGAGGTAATGCTTTTGCATTAACATTCCTTTAATTGACAATGTTAAACTTTTTACCAGTTCTATCAATATTAAAATGTTAATTTATGTGATTAATTTAGAAAATTTAATGCATTACTATTTTTTTTTTTTTTTTAACACAAATGAATCATATGGCCAAATTTGACCCTAATGGGTTCCCATAATCCAAGCGTGGTTATTTTGGCTGTGTGTGATATTGGCACATTTAGCATGTACATATACAGTAATAAGATGACCAAGGAAACATCACCAAGTGAATGTCAAGGTTCATTTAAAAAAAAAAGCTTCCACATGGAAGTTTTTAAAAAAAATCAAAGTTTTGCGCTCAAACTACCATGAAGGAGAATACATTAAGTGTAAGTGGTGCTTAGGCAACCAAGGTTCCAAGTTGTAGGCTTTTGGATATGAGGATCCGGGTTCGAGCCCCGTTGTCAGCGGGTTGCCACACACCATACTACTCAGCCATTGCATCACATTTGAGAGATTTTAATTTAACATTTGTTAAATGTTAATGTTTGAGGTATTATAAAACTGCATAATCTGTTTCCTCTAACCAGTTTGTCATGCATTTCTTGATATCAACCCTGCAGGCTTATAATACACGTAAATCTGAGAATTTTAAAACTAGATAAAAAATTTTAATCGATTGACTGCACTACTTTTCCTTAACAGTTTATACCATCAGCAAATAAGCACACAGTGACCAACATAATCCAATACCTTAATGAACATTATTGCAGTTGTTAATGATCAGGTTTAAAACTGAGGTTCAAAAGAAAGTATTTTCCAATATTTGCATCTGGAGAACAGATGTTAGGATGGTATTATATTTAGGAACATAGGCAAAAGACGACATTACTTTAATTGTCTCTTTTGATAATTGGTACAATGCAGATGTATTTATTTACATTAACAATAAATAAATAAATCCTTAAAACCCCAGGTACTGCATCCGTGCTGGTCCCAAGCCTAGATAAAATGCGAGGGTTGTGTTAGGAAGGGCATCCTGCATAAAACCTGTGCCAAGCGCGTGTGCGGATCAGATGGTCCTCTGTGGCGACCCCTGGCCGCGAGCACCTGAAAGACCAACAGCAACAAAAACCTCAGTTAATAAAAAAGTTTTATTCTTGCTTTGTTAATATTACTTCTGGTGTATTAATGCTGATGTTCATGTTTTAATGTTTAATATTGCTCATTACAGAAAGAAGGAAGGATAACCCATGTAGTGCATCATAGGCCCAATAAAATGGCCTCTGTGTTTATTCACAGAAAATCATTAACTTATGTCTCTTAAGTTAAGAGACATAAGTCTTGTCTCTTTCTTGTCTCTTTCTTTAATTGTCCAGAAAGATTAAAGTATTGGCCCTCTTTACAAACTGGGTTTTGTTAACATTAATCACATTACACGATGAGACTTGAGACAGAACATGATTACTTTACTGTACACTTTTGGACACCATAGCTGGATGTCTGCGAGTGCCGGAGAGCAGGATGCAAATTACTGAAAGAAGTTGGAAAAAGACAGGGTGATAATTCAAATCCACTAGAGGGAGCACACCTCTAAGGCACTGTGACTATTTACAGACTCGACATGTACAGAGAAGCTGAATATACAGGATATGAGTAGTTATATCTTATCGTTTATAGTACATCTGGCTTCGAGGTGATATTTTTATGATCAGCATCTCCTTTACTTTTATTATAATAGCACACAAGACGGTTGGTTTCAGATTTCACATGGCCGCTGTGATGTGTAGATTGTGCTAATGGTCAGATACTGTAGAATATAACTATGTTGATAAGGTTAAAATCAATAATGAATTGATTGAGAATGTTTAGAGAGGACATGGTTTATGTGTTTTGGGACTTAAAATAGCTTTTATATATATATATATATATATTATTCCGGAATGGGAGTGAGCATCACACCCATCTCTTTGTTTAGATCTAAAGCTCAGAGGGAATGTCCGCTTTTGGTCAGAGTGGGAACAGCATGGGTTTGTCCTGCTCAAATAAGAGATCCAAAAAAAAATCCTGATCTTTTTAACCTCAAAATGTTATTGTACCATTAATAATAAACATGCAAACTTTAGATTATCGTTTATAAAACATTAATATCTTATTTTTATTATAGGAACACATTTTTAAGTTGATATTCTGCCAGATATCTTTTTAAAATGTGATCAAAACATCAACGGCCGATAAAATTGAATCAGGAGTGAGCTCAAGGGACTAGATTTACTGTATCCCCGCACCTACTGTAAAACCTTTGCTCAGCTTTCCAAACGGTGACCATGAACACACAGTCTGCGCTCATCATTCCAGCTCTGACCCCATCTGGCCCCACGTGCCCCAACAATACCTCCCAATTACACGCCCATCTGTCCTGATGAACAGTCAGGAGCCTTGTGAGGGCCTTTAAACTCTGCCACCATGCTTGGATTAATGTCTGTCTCCATTTAGCTTTTATTGCTCCCTGCCCAAGTATTGCCAAAGAAACGATGATAATGATGGCGCCACTACAACCTTTTATCACGAGGTCATATCTGGACAAGGGAACTGGACATAAATGTCCTCCACTCACAGTGCTCCATTTACTATTACTCGGTAATTCCGACAACAACAAAAAAAAGGTGCATCACAGAGAATATGGTGCATTTCCAAGATGATGAAAGATTCCTCCTCTGTCTCAGCGCCATGAGACGGAGCCATTTACACCACCATGCCCTTGTTCATAGAACAAAAGAAAGAACATGGAAAAAGCATGTGAGAGTAAGTCTCACAGCATATATTAGATTCTGGAACAAAGGCTTGGGTAGAAATGTTTTATTCACTGTATTCTGTATTTCACGTTACAGACGTTATACCAGATGTTAAAGCAAAGTTTGGTTTGTCTAATCAGTATTTCTAGTCTTATTATGTGTCGTTTCTAGCTGTAGTTTCATTTATGACTTATAGCGCAGTCTGAAATTCCTTTCAGATTTTTTATCTTTAGTATATTTTAGGAAATACCTGTCATGTCAAACCGGGACTTTTGATTGTGCAGAATAACAGAACACAGTTATAAGAGTATGCACACTTATCCCAGTGTTTCATTAGTGCCGGATACCATCAAGGTAGAAGGTTTTCCGAGCCATGATCGGACTGCCTGACTGCTTGCTGGCCTCCCAGGAATTCCTTTAATGGCCCAAAACAGGTGGAAATCACTCGGACTGTACGTGGGATGTGAATTAACTCCTGCATGGGTTCCTTTAAAGTGTTAAAGGATGTTGGTTTGAGAATTATTGTGTGTACAGTTCCCACAGACTGATGTATCTTTTTCCTGCGAGTTGGTGACGAGGCGTCCATTTATTTTCAAAGATCAGGACTTCCACTCACTGCCTGTGCATGGGAGCAACCGCACTAGGCTGTGAGCCACCTCAGCCGGGATCGTCACTCATGGACGTAAAGCTGCCTTTAATACGTTTGCACCATTCGAATGTTTTACTGCAGCTAAGAATCTCATCACCGCACCGTGCTTGAGGTTTTCTGTAAATGTCAATCGGATCATTTACATGTCCCAGTTTTACTTGAAAACCCCTCGTGGAATAAAATAGCGTCAAAACAGCTGGCCAAGAAATATTAATGGATTTGATAAAAAGGCATATATGTTCCATAAATGTTGTAACTCACATTATCTTTATTTCTCTGGGTTCTACTGTATGCTGCTCATCCGTACTACATAACCGTGGCTTTGACACCGACACATCCGCTAGTGGTATTTCAGTGGGTTATGGCTCACATGGCTTCTATGATCAGAAGGTTGGCGGTTCAAGCCCCAGCTCCACCAAGTCGCCCTTAACCCTCTCTCCTCCAGCGGTGCAGTTTTGAATATTTGTTCAATGCAGTCTTTTGTTTACTCCTATAATTCATAAACCGCTTTTGTAATTTACAGTATAAACCTCAATAGCGCAGGATACAAATTACTGAAGGGAGTGTTCATTTATGCAATACATATTCCTAAATACAGCTTTCCTTGCTTTACACTGCACAATTTGGATTCCCTGTTATTCATACTGTACGTTACGAAGCCTTTAATCTAGCATTTAATCCCAACTTTTGTGTGTAGGAAGCGAGGATCAAAAACTAATCAGGTTTTGCATTTAAGGTTTTGTTCTTTTGCATTCCATCTTCAAGCGTAGACTAAATGGTGATAACATCTCCCAATTAACTCGTGCATTTAATATGTGCCCTTTGATGAATATTGGGCTCTATGAAATTTAAATCGCATCCGATTTCCCCTGAGGGACATTCAAGTTACGGTGCGCTGGTATCGTGAACATGACATGGAGGGATTGATTCAGAAGGCAGTGAATGATGGAGGAGAAGCCTGTAGTTGTGTGTGTGTGTCCTTCCCCAGGTGCTGAATGAGGCAATTAACGCTTATTGGCCTCGGAGCTCATTCACTGGGAACCATAACCCAGCTGGGCCCTAAGACTTAACACCTGGTGTACAAGTAGCTGCACACTTGAAAGGCCTTTAGTGGATCTCCTTAGCTTTGTTCTGTAACTTTGGCTTCGGTCAGAAGATAAATGAGGCTTAGATTTTAAGTCAAGTCAATTTTATTTATATAGCGCTTTTAACAATTGACATTATCGCAAAGCAGCTTTACACAATAAAAGAAGTAAGTTTGTATGCAATGTGTATGAATCAAAATGATAAGATTGTCCCTGATGAGCAAGCCGAGGGCGACGGTGGCAAGGAAAAACTCCCTGAGATGGTAATAGGAAGAAACCTTGAGAGGAACCAGACTCAACAGGGAACCCATCCTCATCTGGGTGATAACGGATAGCAGGGATTGATCAGCATAATAATGTGTACTGGAAGTTCAGTATAACAGGAGATGTGTTAAAATTAAAAGGAGTCCAGTTTGTTCCTCGAGGGTCAGGTAGACTGTAGGAAATTCCAGTCCTAAGCTATCGAACAACTGAAGTCACAGGTCCCCAGAGAACAGCTGTCAGCATCAATCGGGACAGGACAGTCTTCATGGAAACCATCACCAGCCACCACACTAATCCAGGCAGACCACACGGGGCATCCATGCGACGAGATCTCCAACCAGAAGCAGGACTCCAGGACGGGTTAGACGGGTCCAGAGGGCAGAGGGGTCTGGATCACTGGCAACTCAAGAGTGACATGTATAGCTCGACAGAGAGAGGGAAAGGAGAGAGGAGAGAGCAGAAGAGGAGAGAACAGAAAATAAGGAGAGATGGCAGTTAGGTATGGTCACAGTCAACATGTATAAGGTGAATGTATATTTAGTGCAAAGTGCAAGCAGGGACTCCGGCAGGACTAACTATAACAGCATAACTAAAAGGGAGAGCCAGAAGGAAACACAGACATGAGGGCTCCCTGTGATGTAAAGCAACCAATCACCTCACCGTCAACAAACCTGAGTGATCAATGAGGGTGGGGAGAACAGCATCTAAACATACCAGTTCAGCAGAATACTCTACGTCCATGAGTCCCCCAGATCTGCTCCTTTACCTAAGGTTAATCTATTTACAAAAATGCTTGGCTAAATAAATAGGTTTTTAGCCTAGACTTAAACACTGAGACTGTGTCTGAGTCCCGAACATTAATAGGAAGACTATTCCATAACTTTGGGGCTTTGGAAGAAAAGGATCTGCCCCCTGCTGTAGTTTTAATGATACGTGGTACTGACAGGCAGCCAGCATTCTTTGATCGAAGTAGGCGTGGCGGATCGTAAGACACTAGCAGTTCACTCAAATACTGTGGCGCGAGACCATTTAGTGCTTTAAATGTCAAAAGTAAAATCTTAAAATCGATGCAAAATTTCACAGGGAGCCAATGCAGTGTAGATAAGATAGGGGTGATGTGCTCGTATCTTCTGGTTTTAGTGAGGACTCTCGCTGCTGCATTCTGTACTAACTGAAGCTTGTTTATACACCTAGTTGAACAACCAGACACTAAGGCGTTACAATAGTCCAACCTAGAGGTGATAAAGGCATGAACTAGTTTTTCTGCATCATTTAGTGACAATATGTTTCTAATCTTGGCAATATTTCTAAGGTGAAAGAAAGCTATCCTGGTGATATTATCTACATGAGCTTCAAACGAAAGGCTGGAATTTATAATCACACCAAGGTCTTTTACTGTTGCATTTGATGGACCAGAAAGGCCATCTAAAGTTACAGTGTGATCAGAAAGCTTACTTCTAGCTACTTGTGGTCCTATGACCAGAACTTCTGTCTTATCAGGATTAAGCAGAAGAAAATTAATTAACATCCAATCTCTTATGTCCTGCACACACTGCTCAATTTTAGCAAACTGTTTTTTCTCATCTGGTTTTGCTGAGACATATAATTGTGTGTCATCAGCATAACAATGAAAACTAATACCATGTTTATGAATTATGTTGCCCAGAGGAAGCATGTAAAGGGAAAAAAGCACTGGGCCTAAAACTGAACCCTGTGGAACACCAAACTCCACTTGAGAACATGAGGAATGGTCACCATCTAAATCTACAAACTGATAACGATCAGTCAAATAGGATCTGAGCCACAAGAGGGCAGTTCCCTTAATTCCTACTACCTTTTCTAATCTGTGAAGGAGAATACTATGATCAATGGTGTCAAAAGCTGCACTGAGGTCCAGTAACACAAGTATAGTGACACAACCCTGATCAGAGGCCCATAGGAGGTCGTTTACTACTTTAACAAGTGCTGTCTCTGTGCTGTGATGAGGCCTAAATCCTGACTGATACAGTTCATTTATGCTATTTCTGTGTAGATGTGAACATAGCTGCTGTGATACTACCTTTTCCAGGATCTTGGAGATAAAGGGAAGGTTTGATATCGGCCTGTAATTAGAAAGCTGACTGGGGTCAAGGTCAGGTTTCTTGATTAGCGGTTTAATAACGGCTAATTTAAAGGATTTGGGGACATACCCACTACTGAGTGAACAGTTAATTACTTTCAACAGGGGTTCTATTATTGCTGGTACTATCTGTTTGAGAAAATGTGTCGGTATAGGATCTAATATACAGGTTGCCGATTTTGAAGAAGAGATGAGTGAAATTAGTTCCCTCGCTTCAAGGGGAGTAAAGTATTCTAAGTTCTGATGTAATGTGGTTAGTTCATCTGAATTATTTAAATTGTCTGGTTTCAAAGCCTGAATTTTTTGCCTAATATTTATGATTTTGTTATTGAAAAAGTTCATGAAATCCTCACTACTGCATGATGTTGTTGTGGAGATTTCTGCAGTGGTCTTGTCTTTAGTTAATTTAGCGACGGTATTAAATAAAAATCTCGGGTTGTTTTTGTTATTTTCTATAAGAGTGGAGAGATACGTTGATCTAGCATCACTGAGAGCTTTTTTATAGTTCAGGATGCTCTCCTTCCAAGCTATTTTGAATACTAACAATTTCGTTTGACGCCATTTACGTTCTAATTTTCGAGCGGTTTGTTTTAAAGCACGTGTGTGGTCATTATACCAAGGAGCGAGTTTCTTATCTTTAATCATTTTCCTTTTAACTGGAGCTACATTATCTAAGCTATAACGAAGTGCTGACTCTAGATATTCATTCGCCTGTTCGAGTTCTGTGAAGTCAGATGGCGATCCAATCAAAGTTGATAACTCTGGAAGATTATTGATAAAGCTCTGTGGTATTAAGTAAATAATAGTTATCCTTGTTTTATCCTTCCGTACAAATACAGTACGCTAAGACGTTTTGTTATGCCTCCCTTTGTCTAATCCTCTGTTTTCTCTTCTTTCCTATTCCTTCCCAGTTTGTTCAGTTCTTATACAATTTAACACATCTATCTGGATAAAGCATGGTGATTCTGTATTCTAAACATCTCCATCCTGCTCCGCCTCAGCCAGCTGGATGATAGATGTGTCCCAGTTTAGCAGCAGCGTGTGTTCCCTGCTTCACTCCCCTGCCCCCTCTTGCCAAGATCTCCCCCCCCCCCCCCCCCCCCCTTAACTGCCCCGCAGACAAAGGAGTTGTTTTCAAGGCCTCATTAACGAACATGTGTGGCCACTCCGTGTGCTTACACGTTTATGGGCACTAAACATGTTAAGTGACCAGGAAACAGAAACACTTCATGGTTAAATTGCAGAAAGACTGAGTTACGGGTGGATCAAACTGAACTAACTTGCCTGCCTTTTTTTCGGCTTTATTGTTTGAGCGAATTAAGCGCTTGTTACGTTTAAAGCAGCGTGAGAGTGAAAGTGCCCTTCTGCCTATAGATCATGTGACTAAGTGAATAGAATGTCGTGGTTGGGGAAATTACAGACATTTGATACTTTAAACATTTCAGGGTTTTGAACATTGATAATTAATCAAGGGTTTTTGTAATTGTTTGGGTGGTTGTCTTCTCTCCAGTGCCTTTGTTGAGTCTGTGGGAACTGAAGCATCCCGATTGTATCTTTTTACTTGGCAGTGGGAGTGAGCACATTTCTCACTGTCCACTTGCACAAAAACACTCTTTGCCATTCCAACAGCCGACGCTCTGACACTGTCTCTATGCATGTGTGTGTTTTGAGACAGAGAGAGAGATTAAATGTGTTTTGCTCCTCAAAGTGATGAATATAAGAGCGTGAGAGGGAGCAGAGGATTTTTACTTGTCTAGAATAATTTTATTTTAGAATCGTCACCAGTGTCTCTCTCTCTCTCTCTCTCTCTCTCTCTCTCTCTCTCTCACACACACACGCACACACACACACACACAATTAAATTAAAATTTATATTTTTGTATGTATATATATATATATTTGTCTTTATGTACTGTAACAAAGGGTAAAAATTGATACTTGAGAATGTTTATTATTTTGTTTTTAGTTAAAAAAACAATAACAAAAATGTTGCGATTTGATACAAGATAATTGCTTAGAAGTTTTTTTTTTTTCCAAATTCCTAATTATATGGTATACAATAAAGATATATCTTTCTACTGTATATCATTATGTGTGTGTGTGTGTGTGTGTGTGTGTGTGTGTGTGTGTGTGTGTGTGGAATCAAGTCTCTAACACATCAGTCACACAGCACATTGTGTATTCTAGACAAAAATCTGGTCCTCTGTGGAATGCCCCTCCCACCTAGTCTTTGACCAATAAGCAACCTCATCAGCCTTCCGCTTAGTATTTCAGCGTCAGGATTCCGTTGCCCGGCAACCAGCATCAGCATTTTTGAGGGAGGCCTTGGCTGGGGTGGTAGCATGTTCTCAGTGAGCACCATGTGCTTCTCCTGATTATCTTGACTCACTGTCCACATGGCTGCTGAAGGGTGTGCACCATCAGATACGGGATAATTAATCCAGGCCAAGCCAGTGGGGGGGTTTGCGAGCCTAGCTGCTCTTGTCGGCTTTGGGGGATGATAAGTGAATCCCAAAGATCTCTGGGAAGGAAGGAGAGGAAACGCCAGGGACAAGAAGGTTTTATTTTTCCTGTTTGTCATTCGAGCAGGAAGTGAGAAGAAGACAAATACTGGATGAGGTCTATGATGGGAGGAATTTTATTTTTTATTTTTTTTTAGCTTATGGTTCACTCATTTCCATAGACATGCACACCAAGATGCTGTGCCATTGTGTATGTCTCTTAACAAATGAGAGAGCTTTAATGCATAGTGGAAGAGACATGGAGAGGGTCTCCGGATTGCACGCTGGGAGTTTCAGGAGATGATTCTCCACAATATATGTACCTTCTGGTCAGGTGCTGAGATGAGAGAGATTCAGCAGACTCTGGGATCTGTGAGGTTGATTAAGTGCTAATTTATCTGCTGTCTTCTATAAAGACCATGTTAAAGTTTAAGGCGTTGTGTTTGGATTACTGGCAGTTCTTGTGCCTGCAGCCCCTCAGTGGCTTCTACAAAAGGTAAGAACGCTTCCATGTTAACGTCCTCGCTAACAAAATCACGTCCAGTTTCAGCGTGTAAATTATTGTTTACCTTTTTACAGCTATAACAATCATAATGCAGAGATTGATCTGAAAACATTAAGCTGAGGCAGTGAAAGGGGGCAGTGATGAGGGTTTGCAGCTGAGGTGACAGCAGGTTAGGATGAGTTAATGCGAGGAATCTTTTGCGCTCCACTGACCTGACCTGACGAGCATTTACACCCTCACTAACTCCTGTTCTGTGCTTCCCTGACTTGGTGTGTGTGTGGTCTGGAGCATGTACAGATAGACACATGTATAGATATGTCCAGTAGAGATGTGAATCATGGGTAGATCGTCGCTTTGATCTAATTGAGTGCCATTTTGAGTTGGATTAGATTCAATGATTTTTTTCAAGCAACTATATAGAGTATAGTTTTAAAAGTATCTAATAAACACTGAACTGCTGCGTAACCTGTGCTGTCATTTCCCAAACAAAGCGAAACGTTTTTCTGCCTGTCTTCTGTTCCATATTACAGGCCAATAGGTGGCGGTATTGCACCAATTGCTCATCTATATAAATAAAAGGTTTTTGTCTGTACAGTACGTTGGTCAGAACTCGCTCTTTCAATGATACCTTGATGTTTCATACATCTGAGGATCCGAAACCAGTCTCAAAGTTTTCTGTCTGTCCAGCGAGATTTTGTCACAGCATCACGCAAAACTGGCAGGACAAGATTTATTGAAACTTTGGGAATACTTATGTATTTGGTTGTAGTTAAACCTGCACCATAAATGAAATCAAAATTATGAGCAGTTATGTGCAAAATATTATCGCCTTTTTCCCCTTCTAATTTTTCCCTTGAGGTAGGCGTGGGTATACTCATCGCTTAACAGAACTAAACAGTGCGATAGTTTACCTTGTATAGACAGAGTATACAAAAGACAAAGAGTCAACGGTAATGCATCTACTATACAATATGTACACCATGGCTTACTCCGAAAGAAGAAAAAAAGTAGACTATGAAAACTGAACCATCAAAGAGTAATGGACAGATCAGTGCATCTTTATTCTTTCTCTGGGAATGTTAAAACCAGTTTGTCTCAATAACAAGCAGGAATGTGCAGCGCCACTATGAGATAAAACACATGAGACAAAAAAGCAGCAGTCCGAGGTGAGGGCATGTAAAATACCCAAACTGAGAGCCCGGTGTTATGCGCTAAACTGAAGGTAAATTTGTACTAGCTAAGGCTATGGTGTATTCATAAATGGTTTGCAGATTTTAGAACTGTGAACGTTTGTAAATCATGCGAGTTGATTCTGAATCAAAAACTGACCCATCGATTCAATATATTGAAGAGACCCACAAAAGATTAGACTGTATAATCAGTTTTATCACACAGTTCTAGTGTTCAGTAGATATTTCAAAAGCTTTCCAATGCGTTACCCGTTTTAATAGCCATGTTTACATGGAGAATATTTCTCCAAGCCAATTGACTCAAGACTCAAACTCAACAGTTTACATGGAATCTGGTCTGCCAAGATGTGCGTTTACATGCTCAAAGCAATTCATCAGAGTATAACTTTTTGACACATGCAAAGAGGTTGCGTGAGGCATTTAATCTGCCTGCTTTGAAGCATATAGATGGTGGAAACATATAGAATACTGGCCTATCTATATAGAACATCCAGCCAGTGGCGGCCGGTCAATACGGGGCGGAGGGGCGTCGCCCCACTTAAAGTTCAGCAGAGAAGAATGCTACTTTAACATGTAATTTACTTTAACATAATAATTATTTATTTTAATAATGAAATAGTCATTTAGTCCAAATATTCCGCTGTATTTCATAATATAATTTATTTGCAATTTAAAAAAAATCTAAACTGTATTACCTTCATTTGTGTTCGTATACGCGGGGCGCCGGACAAGCGAGTGTCTATGTAAGCACGTAAATTTTTGAAAAGCATGTGACTTGAGGCTGAGCTCTAACTGGATCTTTTCTATGGGAAACCAAACACATCAAAAGTGGGACGAAACCGCGGCACCCGATTGAGCCGCCCTGGGCGGAACAAATATCTGCGCGGTCCAACGGCCTGCGCAGCGCGACAATCTGGACAGCGAAGAGATGATCTGGTTTATTTGTGCAGCCCAGTGGAACATAACCCTAACCCAGTTTCAGTCGCACAGCACTGCTCGAATCACAATCCTGCGCGACCCACTGGGCAGCGCTGCGCGACTCTGATAGAAATAGACCCCGTCCACCATAACTTTACATTTCCCCACAATTTCCCGCTGTAGTTTAGAGTGCACAAAGTGGAAGCTGTTTTTTCATGCTTAGGCTATAAGGATATTGGCAGACATTGTGAAGTTCAATTTCCTAAATTTATGATGTTTATTTTTACTGTATGTTAACTGCAGTATTCGACGGTACTTTGTGGAATTACACGAATTTCTACTTGCAGCAGAAGGGGCTGTTCAAAACAGACATTTTAATGACCTACAATACAGTCAATACAATACAATACAGGATTAAAAGGCTTCTAATCTCATTTTCTGTATGTTGTCAAGTGTTTCTATTTTCCAAAGCCTCGTCAATTTCATTTAAAATGTCAGGACTGTTTAATATCGTTTCCACTGTGCGCCTTGCCATGCCTGGTTTGTATTTGCGCACCCCAACGGGGAATTGTGGGTAAATGTAAAATGTTGGTGGATGGGGTCTATTTCTATCAGAGTCGTTGGTCCGCGATGCGCGATCCACTGGGCTGCACAAATAAACCAGTTAATTTCTGCGCTGCCCAGATTGTCGAGCTGCGCGGTCCGTTGGGCCGCGCAGATATTTGTTCCGTCCAGGGCAGCTCAACCGGTTTGTCGCGGTTTCGTCCCACTTTTGATGTGTCTCGCTTCCCATACTTTTCAAATCATCCTTGGGGCGCAGCACTGTGCGCACTGAACCCTCCCACTTTTGTTCTTAGCGAATCAATATTGTTTTTAAATATTTGGGCTCATGTGATTGGACCATTCTCAACGAGTCTTTTCCAGCACTTCTTATGACAAGCGGAGCTGCTGACTGGATGCGATGTGAGTCATGGCTTTATTTTATACTAGTAGTAATGGCGCTTAATCACCTGATGAATGCCTATTTACAGGCAAGTAGTAAAAGTTTCATTTTAATTTTGTTTGCCCCCAAAAAAAATTTTTTCGCACCAACTGCAACTGCATCCAGCATATAGAATACTGGAAACATGAAAGAACAAAAAGTTGTAGTTTTTTTTTTCTTTCTCCAGCTTTGATGTTAGATCAGGCTTTCCATGTTTTCCTATAAATCCAGCCTTCAGCATTGTGATTAATGATAGCCTGATCTATGATGGGTTAGATGTTTTACTACATATGTATTCGTGAACCAGTAAGTGTCCCTTTATAGCCAGAGAAGCAGTGGATGAGAGAGAGTGTTGATCTCACTGCGAGCTAGGGTTAGGAATGAATTGGCACCCTGTCCTGGGTGTACCCCACCTGTCCTTCCCAGAAACTCGTCAAGTCGTCTAATATTCCCCCGTGTGGGACAAACGTGCGCGGAAAGAAAAACATTTATTTCAACAAGTAAGGATTTGTCAGATTAAATTTTTGCACGGCTAAGATTGGATTATCAGAGGTTTACACCACTGCACTCATACTGACCGAAAGTTCATTCCGATCACCTCGAACACAGAACGTATTTCTTTTTTTAAATTGCAGTTCAAAGAAAAATGTATTATCTGTCATAAAGTACATTATCTCATTTTGTTTGAAAATGAAATTCACATTACTGTATGTATTAACACCATGATATTCACTATAATGTGACCAGAAATTATGAATAAAGAATAAGACATCAGAGATCGCACAGCCAGGTTTATTCGGTCTTTACAGCAGAAAAATCACCAAATTATCCCTCAGTATCATTATATAGTCTATTACACTGTATTGTTTCACAGGACCACTTATGCAGTTCATTATGTGCTTAGTAATTATCTGAAGAGTTAATGAAGGTGTATGGGTATTGTTGAAGACAGTACACCATCCCGGTTTTAATACTACTTCACAGGAACTAAATCAAATTTGGAAAACTGTGATTTATTATATTAAATATTGCTAATTTTGGACTGGTTTCCCCGGGGTAGTCTGTGCTTTGTTTCTCATCATAGCATAGAAAGTCCCAGGGGGATTTCGTCAGCTAAGGTATATAGAACAGATGAGAACTCTCACTGAAGGTGATGACATCCATCTCAGCCGTGGATCTGTATAAAGCCTGCAGGCACTGGAACTGAAGAGCTCACCATTCCCCCGCCCTTATGGCACGTGTGTAAATGTGGGACCTCGTCTGAATTCCGCTTCTGTGATGTACAATCGTGTTCAAAACTGAGGACCCCATAAGCCTCACTGAGCATGGTAAATATTAAACACTATGGAAAGAAAAGAAGTACAGTTTTTTTGGAAGAATGCTCTGCATCTGAACAAACCACAAGACCTCTGGAACAATATCCTATGGATAGATGAGACCAGAGTATAATTATTTGGACTTAATGCCCAGAGTGTTCAGGGTGTTCTGTATGTGTGAGACATTTACAGTACCTTATGCTGATAAAAACAACAATATAAACTAACACATCACATCTGATTAATAGAGTGTATACTAACCACTGAACACAACAACAAAAGAAAATGTACTGGTTTGATACATGCGTACTGAGATGTACCAAGAGCATCAAAAGGAGCCAATCATAAGCAGTTCATCACAGGTCGATTCGTTAACAGCTTGTTATGTATACCATCTGAACGCAGGGACATACAAATCGCCGCCATTCAGAAATGAGATCACATGTTTGAATGAATCGAGATCGTGATATTTTTTTTTCAACTAATTGTGCAACCCACTCTAGAGTCATATGTAAAGTTGTCTGTCCGACAGCTAAAGCTTGTGCAAAAACTAGGCAATAATCCAAAGCACACCAGTAACTCTAGATCAGAACGGCTGAAAAAGAAAAGATTGTGGTTTTGGAAAACTCAGGGTTTTGGAAGGCCTGGTGAAATGCTGTGGCAGGACCTTAAGAGAGCTGTGCATAAACAAATTCCCCAAAACTTTAATGAACTCAAGCAATGTTGGACCAAAGAAGAATGGACTAAAAACCTAAAGGTCATAAGGAAATCAATTGCTTTAAGTTAAGGCGAATCTACAAACTATTGAATTATGGGGGTATGTAATACAGTATTTAATAATTGTGTTTTTTTTTTTTGTTTGCTTTTTGGGTTCATAAATAATGGCATGGTGACCAAAAAAGGTATTCGTCCGAGGTGGTATTTGCCTAATACTAAGACCCGCTACAGTCAGATGAAAAGATTTTTTTGTTTGTTTTTGCGTAAAAAAAAAAAAAAACTTGAACATGCCATTTGAATATGACTATATTTTTATGCTTGCAAGTCACCATTTACAAAATAGCAATCAACGAGTTAATTGTACACAATATGGCCTGAAGGAGGATTTCCACAAGGTTTGCCACATTTTCAGGATTAAGGAGAGTAAAAGAACTGTTGGAATCTGTTGCCAGGAAGTATTTTATTGTCAACATTAACATGCACTATCTGCAGAACAAAAGGTGCACAGGCTCTAGTCGGACCCGATCCAGCTCCAACCTGGTCAGAGTCAAGCTAAAAGGGTTAAGGTGTGTAATGTGTTGCTTTGTGTTGAACAGCATTGTGTAATAGTTGAACAAATGCCTCAGTGGGACTGACTGCAGTAGCCATGGTGAGGAACAGTCTGGGAAAGACCCACTTTAACAGGTCACTGAGTCATTGCTCTATCTGAGAAACTGACATGTGCTTGGATATCTGAATCACTTGATGACATTCTAAGCACATGAGCTCGTGCACAGCTTCTTTTATTCCACGCTGTCAACTCGATACATTTTACTGGCTTTCAGATGATTACGTGCAGTTTTCATGTTTTTTTTTACTGTGACTAAGAACCGTTAGCATTGAGGTGATATCATCCAGCCAAGAGGTCTGTCTGAGACGAACTCAAGCACAACCAATGCAAATGTACAGTGTAGAGCAGGTAATTGATATTTGAAGCCAGTCAAGTTGTCCTAGACAAACCTACAGTAGCTACAAGCCTTTTGTAGCCTCCACACTGTTTGATGTAGCATGGTGCTATACCATAAGCAGCTGTTGCTGAGGATAAATAGAAACTAAAATTGCGAAAGTGTTAATTACTTTGATTTCGAAGCGTAGCAGCATGTGGGATGTGTGAAACTCCTGACTCATCAGGCATAAACACAAACCGCTAGTCTGTAGCTAATCACTCCAGGCCTTTAATAGATTCTCATTGTCCCTTTAAATTGACTGCAGTGTAATTAATCCCCTGTATGCAGTGAATCCGCTTGGATCTGATTTGCCTTGGACTTTCACTGTCGCTATTTCACTGTTAAAGGCATAGTTGTTGTTTTAATTCAGAGCTTTCCTGATCTCCTCACTGACCGTGGAGTTGTCACTCAGAACATGAGTATAGTGTAGGTAATCAGGGCCAAATTGCACAACCCTCATTCCATGCAAAATGCATTGCAAGTACAGCTTTGATTCATATAAATCTTCTGCTGTCCCACTAAACTAAACCGACTTGTTATCTTTCAAATTTATGGTGTATTTATTGCAAATTGTACTTGCTGGTCAGGCATGCAGTAAAAAAAACGAGAAGAAAAGAGTTATATTTGAAAAAAAAGCCAATTAATAAATAAGTTTAGCTCAGAGGGACTGCAGAAACGTTATACAGGTAGCCCGCGAGTTACGAACATTCGAGTTACGAATTTCCGCAGATACGAACGGACCGCGGTTCTACGAATGTTCATAGATGCGAACAAATCAAGGAAGTAGCTCACGTGTATTGTACAAAAAAATAAACACTGCAGTGCACCAGATACCAGTATTTACAATTATATACAATATTTTCGGTTTGTAAAAAATTATTAAATCCGGGATATTGTGTGTGTGCGTGCGTGTGGGGGTCGGTCTCTCCGGTTTCTGTGAATCAGGAGCACGATGATAGAAAATGGCTGTTCTGTAAAGCTGTCCCTATGGTGAATAATCCTGATTTCACAGTCCAATACAGTGGAAAACAGCTCTGAGACAAAATGGCATCTCGGATGGCGCAGAGACGGTGAAACTGAAACACTGTTACATTTGACGTGTGAGATTCATTTTCTTTTACAATTACACTTTTTTTTTTTACCACATGAAGACAGTGTGGGGAAAGACTCACTTTTTCTGACTTAAGAACAAATTTGACTTACGAACGTTCTCCCCTAAAGGAACTCATTCGTAAGTCAGGGACCACCTGTATAAGTATCAGCTAAATTTTGGAATACATTTTTGCATGGAATGAATAATGATGTGGAGTTTGACCCTGATTACTTACTTTGAACTCCCATTCCAGCTGACAAACCTGATGGTATGTGTGCATAGTAGAAAAACCTCAAAACGCCCAAAACCTCGACCAAGACCTAATTTCGATTAAAGACAAATTATCCTTTTGAATTTATACCGGTATAGTTAGATAAATAGCGTATACTGGTGTGTGTGTGTGTGTAGTGAGAGAACAGCTCAAGAATGATGATTCGATTTACATTATTGTAAGCTATGCAAACTGATATTGATGCCACAAAAATGTTATTTCTTGTTCTGTACATGTCCAGTGAAATATAAGACAGGACGCGTCTTTTGTGAAGCAGTGAAGAGAAAGCATGTAGAGAAACTGTGGAATTTGAGAGCACCTCAGTTCAGTGATTGCTGAGAAACCCAGCTTATTTTCCCTTCATTCTTTACTGTCTACACAGATGAGTAAAATAAAAGTCCAAAAAAAAGTATCTTCATTTAATTTGTATTGCATTTGAACAAGTTGTTAAGATAATGCACAACCTAAAAAGAAGTCGTGGACTTGACTCCTGTGGAAGCAACAATACTCAGATAAACTGTGGCAATCAGGCGGTGCTCAGTGCTCATAAAAAGCCTAATGTGTGCCAAGCAAATATTCTCCACACCATTACACCACCACCAACAGCCTGAACTGTTGACACAAGGCAAACGGACACTAAATACTGATCCTACCCACTGCATGTAGCAGCAGACAAGGTGACTAGGGTTTTTTTTCCCCCATCATCTTCATCTGTGCAGTTTCAGTAAGCCTTCGCCCCCTCCAGCATCAGATCCCCGTTCTCGGCTCACAGGAGTAGAAGATAATGTGGGCTTCTGCTGTTGTAGTCCATCTGCCTCAAGGTTTAATATTTTCTGTGGTTTGAGATTCTTTTAATTAAAGCTCTTGACCCTGGATCTGCTTTCATGCATTGTTAAGCTGCCACATTATTCGAGCAGGTGTAGGGGTGTTCCTAATAAAGTAACCAGTGTATAAAAATCTCATACCCTAGAAAATCTGTGTGGCCTTTCCTATTTATTATTTTTTTTTATCTTATTTAACACAATAAGATGCATGTGTGTTTTTAGGAACTGCTTTATCCTGGTCAGGGTTACAGTATTCTTTAGAGAAAATCCCAGGAGTTTTGTGTGAGATGGGATGCTGGGTTATTGCAGAGCACCGTGCACACTGACATCTCATTTATACCTTAGAACAGTTTAGTGGAGTCAGTCTATCTACTGGCATGTTTTGGGAAAGTGGAAGGAAACCAGACGACCCAGTAAAATTCCAAGCAGCCAGTAAGCATGTTCCAGATCGAACCCAGGTCTCAGTTGTAATGAATTTCATCTCTATAATAATCACTATTGGGCCAGTATTCCTAACAGACATATGCGGTCCTGTGTGTGTGTGTGTGTGTGTGTGTGTGTGTGTGTGTGTGTGTGTGTGTGTGTGTGTGTGTGTGTGTGTGTGTGTGTGTGTGTGTGTGTGTGTGTGTGTGTGTGTGTGTGTGTGTACATGTGTGAGAGTCTTGATGGTCATGAACCTTTTTTTCCCCCAAAATTGAGAACAGATGCCAAAAAGTTGAGGGCATACAGTACAGTATGTGTGTGCGCGCTCACATTCACTAAGGGGTGGTGGAGAGTGTCAGACTCAGTCAGATGGTGGAGACTGTACGCACTTTAGCAGTTTGTCTTAACACATCACATGGCGGTGCAAAAATTGTCCATCATCTCTGGTGATAATGAGAATGTTAGATTTGGGGAATATTTTTCGGAATCTTGACCACCTACTTACTGTAAATATTAGATTTATTAATTTATAATTCATTAATGTTTTTATTTATGTAGAGTGTGTGTGTTGGTGAAAAGCATTTTAGGGGATATACTACGGTGGCCGTGAAGTGCAAAACAAATTAACAAAACCCAAAACAAAATAACAAAACCCAAAACAAAATAACAAATTCAAAACCAAATTAACAAAACCCAAAACAAATGAACAAATTCAAAACCAAATTAACAAATCCGAAAACAAAATAACAAAACCCGAAACTAATTTATTTTGTTTTTGGTTTTGTTATTTTGTTTTCGGATTTGTTAATTTGGTTTTGAATTTGTTCTTTTGTTTTGGGTTTTGTTAATTTGTATTGCACTTCTCGGCCAGTCAGATACGAACCGGAAAAGGTAGGTATAGTTTGCGAATTAAATTCTTACCGCTGATTGGACGAGACACCTGTCACTCAAGATAAACAGGAAGTAGGAAATTGTGTCTCTAACTTTGTTTCTTGTGTGTTCTGCTTCACTTTTAAACCATTTTTTCGGTCTGCAAAACTAAGAAAATAATGAAAACTTTCATTAGAAAGCAAGGAAATAGAATTTATTCAACGTTACTTTGAGGACGGACATTCGTCTGCGGTGATTTTGGACATGCTGATGACATATCACGGTATAAAGATTAGTTTGCGAACTGCTTTCTCGGAATGTATGTGGAATCTGTATTGCATCTCTTTTTTGAATGTATATATGTAATATATAAACCAAATTAACAAAACCGAAAACAAAATAACAAATTCAAAATCAAAATATCAAATCCAAAAACAAAATAATAAACTAAAAATCAAAATAGCAAAACCGAAAACAAATGAACAATAACACAAAACAAAATAAATTAGTTTTAGGTTTTGTTATTTTGTTTTGGGTTTTGTTATTTTGTTTTTTAATTTGTTATTTTGATTTGGGTTTTGTTATTTTGTTTTTGAATGTTTTATTTAGTTTTGGATTTTGTTGTTTTGGTTTTGTTATTGTGGTTTTTAATTTATTATTTTGTTTTCGTTTTGTTAACTTGTTTTGCACTTCTCGGCCACCGTAATATACAGTACAGTAGATCATGTTTTCCTGGGTGTGTGGTAAAGACTCAGATCTACTGTACACAGGGTGGACGCCTGGGAACAGTTTGTGTTCAGAAATGTGTGTGTGTGTGTGTGTGTGTCTCAGGAAACCCCACTCTCTGCTTGTCCTGTTTCTTCAGTTTTTCAGAATTTAGCCTCCAGCTGCCCATTCTTCTACGCAAGTAACATGATTATCAGATAAAGGCGTCACGGGGTGTAGGGGTGCTGGTGGTAACATGGTTCCAGTAGTGAAAAACCAATTGCGCACAAAGAAAAAAAAAATCACCCTAAAGCAGTGACAGATATTGCTTTGCCTTGGTCAGATATTCTCTCTAATATTACTCTCATCCTCGTACGATTGCTTTATTTCTTTTAGGCATTCCTGTGCTTTAATATTCTTTGCAGTATTTCTTTTTTTATTATTATTGTTGTTGTTTTCTTCTTCTTCTGAGCTCTGACTCTGTGTTTCCTTCTTTTCCGTCATCTTCGCTTCGTGGTCTCCTCAAGGTTCCTGGATGTGTGGTTTTAATTTAAAGTTTGAAAATAATCCCATTCCTTATTTGTTTATTTTTTTTATAAAAAATTTTTTTTCTTACACTCGCCGCCTTTAATGATGACCTCATTCCCTCCGTAACAGGACTGGTCTTTTTAAGACGGTTTTCAGAACGACTCCCGACCACAACTCGCACTCGTACAGTATCTGTATTCCGTTACGAGACAGTTTACTTTATTAAGATTGATTAGGTTAAGTCATCCCGGAGTGTGAACACTGCTCGGAACAGGATCGTTTGATCTTCCTCAAGATGATGTCACACGTGACTTCAGTCTGTGTCACATAAATTCAAACACGACAGGAACAGAAGATGAGAGGAGCCCTAGTGTGTGTGTGTGTGTGTGTATGTGTGTGTGTGTGTGTGTGTGTGTGTGTGTGTGTGGAGCTGGAAAAAATGATGACCATCAAGAGGAGAGGCTTTAAATTAGGAGCTCCACATTTCCATATCATGTATCTGACATTAGGGAAGTGAGGCAGTGCGCGTCTGAGTTCTGCTTAGCTGCTAGCCTTACTTGGTCATCTCAAAGTCCTGCCTTACAACGTCCCAGAAAGGAACAGCTTGGTGTGGCTACAAAATGAAAGCGAATCAAACACCCCAGTATCAACAGCAGCAGCAGTAACTGGAACTCGTTTGAGTTCAGCATTTCTCTCTCTCTCTCTCTCTCTCTTTCGAGGCTTTTCAAGCGTAAAAAGACGGATTTTCCAGACCCCAAGAGGTGTCGACGACAAGCTTACACGATGCAAGTTAAACCGTAATCTAACTTTGCTGTCCCCGTTTTGCATTCGGATTAAGTGAATCAAATGGAATGTTTTCCGGAGCAACCAGGCGAATGATGACCTGGCCATGTTGAATCTGATGTGGAAGTACTGCCTTTCTGTCCGAACCATAAGGTAAGAGACTGTATCGGCACTACCGTATTACGGGCGTGTTTTTGGAGGAACGTCGACAGCTTTTCAACACCACACGTCGACAATGGTGACACTTTCCCTCCGTCAGACCATATAGGAAGTTTGGTTTCTTTGAATTCTAGGCGGCGTAAAGGTTTGCCAAAATCGTTACTGTACAGTAGGTCCGGGTTCTATACTTTGGTTCTGGCCTGGTGGCTTGAGCGGTAATTTGCACCATCTGTAATTTTATTTTATGATGCAATTCTTTTTTAACCAAGTCTATGGGCCTGTGGTTTATAGTTGTGGAATAGAAACTTGAAACCTGCATATATTATGTTTGTGATGTTGGGAAGATTTGCATCACACCATATTAAACTTGGAATTTTTTTTTTTTCTCTCAATCTTTATTTGAACTGTATTATTGAGTGTTGTGTACTTATTGTGTCTTGGCTATCACAGATGTACAGTGTTTTATGTTGGTCTGTTTTTGAGACCCACAAACAGCCGGAATCAAATTCCTTGCGCGTCAACACACACAGTACTTGGCGAATAAAACTCGATTATTACATTCAAAGAGCTGCGCAGTTTAATTACCCGATCTGATCAACAACATGTCTTTTGACTCCTTGATTTGCAACAAAACTATTTTGTTCAATACATCCCGTAGTCCGAAAACACATTTCCATACGCTTGACTGAGTCGAGTTCTGACATCACTAGTGGAGTTCTTCTGGCCACTTCCAGTCTACAAGGCTAGAATTAGTGGCGAGGGGCTTTGAGTCAAGCCACTAGACTCAGCCAAGTAGTCAGTAATCACTCGCGAATTCTAAACTGTATAATTTTCTGCCTAGTATTTGAATAACCACAGGCTGAACTCTGTTTTTCAGCTTCTCTGCGTTCTATTTGTTCTGGACTAATTACATTGCATCTGTGTGTCTACTATAGCATCGCATGCATTATTTTTGAATAGACATATAAAACCGGGAAAATTCCCATTCCCGTTCCATCCCCAGACACCCAAGCCCTCCTTATGCTATTTTTTTCCCCCTGATCTTAAATCTGGTGTTCCTCATTTTCCTGTAGCAGCATTTAATGGGAACGCATTCTCAGAGGAACTGCAACAATGCATTTAAATGGTGGTTTAAATGCCTGGGGTAAAACGTGCAAGTCCGAATTCTGTCATTCTTTCAGTGCTGCGCTCTGTCTGTGGTTTAGTCCATGGACAGCATGTGTTTGTGAAATCCACAGTTACAGCCTAGGTAATGTTGATCTGGACTGGCTGATGGCAACAGATCTTTCTCAGCTTTCAGCAGCACGGCACATGACATCCGTACGTCAAGCATTTCTAATTGTTTCAGACATCTCTAATGTTATTTCTGTGCTTTTATTCTTATTTCAAAGGTATAGCCTCATTTCCTCCAGTTTCACCTCATTTCTTTGCTCTTGACCTCGGCGTGAGTTTACACTCAGTTTGAGAGGGGTCGGAGAGGGGATAAAACCACACTGACCGCTGCAAACACCATTCCTGCTTCACTGTATTAAATGTACACTTTAAAAAGGCTGATGTCGTTTAGGTATCCATTGAAGAGTTCTAAACGAAACAGGGTTTCAAAAGCTTTGCACTCTGAATGCACTGACTTGTTGAAAATAAGCCGCCTTGTCTGAATAGAGGCCAGGCAACCTGATCCATCCTGTGGAAGGTCCAGGCTGTTTGAGCGCACGTTATGATTAATTTATTGTGTCGAGACTTCACTTCAGGCTGGACATACCCTGTCTCTTCTGGTTCAGCTTGCCTCTTTCTTTCTTTCTTTCTTTTTTTCCTTCCCACCCCTTGGACAGGGAGCTGCCTTTTTCTTGGGGGATTTCACAAATCTTGCAGATGGACAGAGTTTCCGCTGTCTGTCTGGCACCAATTTCGAACCTCTTGTTCGTCACTAAACAACCTGGTGGAGATCTTGGCGTGGACTTTTAGGGGGTAACTTTTGTATGGGAGCCTGTATTTTACAGGAAAGTCACGATCGTTTGTGAAGTAGTAGCAAGGAGAATTAATTTGTAGAACAGGTTGTGGTTATCTTGGGTTTGTAAACTGCCTTGTGTGCAGGCTCTGTTACAAATTTAAACCTTGTCCTGGGAAGATACTGGAATTTCTGACAGACCTGGCTGATCACATGGAAACGTGCCTGTGTGGAATTAACGAATCATTCCGATGAAGAAGTGATTCCATGGAAAGGGAGTAACTCATTCTGGGTAAGTCACCGACTCTAGCGGAGTCACGATGTCATTTTTGGAGAGGTTTACAACAACGAGGGTTTCATTGGCATCCAGTTATGATCGAGTATAATATAACATAAAATATACCCTCGGTATAGTGTGCCTGGGATGGATTGGCACCCTGTCCAGGGTGTCCAGATTTGGTTGGCTGTCCTTTAGGCTTACAGGTCTTTTTAAATGGTGTCCATTACAGGACTTTTTCTCGTTGTATCTGCCTTGTCCTTATAAAAAAAATATATACCATGTTCCAGTTCTTTGTTTTTTTTTTGTTTTTTTTACACAGTCGCAGTATTGTAATTAGCCAGGATTAATATTTCAGAGCAGTGTCTCCATTTACAGGCTTTAGCGAGATCTTATTTCGTGGTTTGTTCCATTGTGTGGTGGTTTGTTGTATAAACAAGAATACGAGTTAAATGTTACTGTCGAGTTTCTGTTAATTAATGTTTTAGATTCTCTGTTTTTATCAAATATCTTAATCAGAATACCAAAGACATTTTTATCTGTTGTTTAAACCGATAGGCGGCACGGTGGTGTAGTGCACCGCCAGGGTCCGGATTCGATCCCCGGCCAGGCTCGATTTCCGTCTCTGTGTGCATGGAGTTTGCATGTTCTCCCCGTGCTTGGTGGGTTTCCTCCGGGTACTCCGGTTTCCTCCCACAGTCCAAAGACATGTAGGTTAGGATAATTGGCGTTCCCAAATTGCCCGTAGTGTGTGAATGAGTGATTGTATGTGTGTGTGTGTGTCTGTGCCCTGCGGTGGATTGGCACCCTGTCCAGGGTGTACCCTGCCATATGCCCTAAGTCTCCTGAGATAGGCTCCAGGCCAACCCGTGACCCTGAATACAGGATTAAGCCGTATATATGAGTGAGAGAGTTAGTGTTTAAACCTATAAAATGTTTTCATAACCATATTAATGGACAGGACTGAAAATAGAAGTTGAAACCTTGCCAAAAATGAAGGCCAAAAAAAGTATCTTTCTTTGCTAAGCCACACAGTGATGTATGAATCACTCAAGCATAAAAAGAAGCATCTAACTTAAGGCATGTACCAGTGAGAAACGGGTGCAGATGTTGACAGATGTTCCGGCTGGTGATGGGTTGGATGGACCAGATGAGAGGGGAAATGAGGTTGCTTCTGATCTCGTTACATAAACATCATTTTGTCTTTAGTGCGGCTTGTCGCAGTAAAACGTGTGTTCCCATTGCTTTTGCTCAATCTACTGTACATAATTGAATTTAATATGAAGAACAGCGGAGTGGTTCAAGACTTTTGCACAGTTCTATATGTCATCATTTCTGACTAAAATATAGTGCCATTGATTTCATAAGCATTTCATCCCCATTCATCTTTTTCATCTTTAAAATCTTTCCAATCTATTTAAGCTGCCTTGTCACAGAACACAGTATATTAATGTCTCTGTATTGTATTAAACCGAGTCGTACTGTAAATTTATGATACAATGTAATGCGATGAGTTTGTCATCATTAGGATTGTCTGTAATGTTGGAATGGACAGCTTTATTGCTATATAGATAAAATCCTGTGCGTTACAGTGGCTTGAGTACACTCCATCAGTCACATTCCTGAGTGTACAGGTTTAAGGTCAAAACTTGATTCACCTTCACAGTATGCACTTCTCTATCTGGGACTGCATGTTTTATTCATTGTACCCTTTACTGGTCAGCACGCATCTAATATTGATGACAAAGCGCTGGCTCATTTAAGAGGGGTGGTGTGAGACCATTAGGCCTTTTCTCTGGCCTGGTATGATGCATTAAAATAAAATTGTATATCATATTTGAAGCAATTGCCAGTTCTTGTTATGGAAAACAAATTCATGGTTTAATAAGGAAGGTTAATCCCACAAACCTTCAAGTCATTTCGTGGGTGAGACTTAATTAACAGCTACTTACACCGAAAGTGAAGAGAATAGGGCATAAGTGTGTCTGTCTGCTGTCTAGATGTTGGTGGGATTGCTAGGAAACTGATAACAGGCACATCTCTTTATATAGTAAACGTACGGAAGATTGGCGCTCAATCCACTAATCGCCCCTCTGCTCCCCCTCATGTTTAAGCTCATGTGCCAAATCTCTTGTTCTTTATAGGCTCGTAGATATTTTTCAAAAAATCTATCATAAGAATTGTTTTCCCTGTAAAATATTTTATAACATAAAATAGTTTATGTTGCGACTCAGCAATAAGGTTGTGACACTCTTGTTGTTTGAGTGGTACTGAAGAATGATTGGCCAAGAATGCAAAGGAGGTGATTTCTTGCCCAATAGAATGTATTTACTGTAATGATCCGTTATTTAAATGTAAAAACAAAACTCCACATTCTACATGCTGAGCAGTTTTGAGGTTCGAAAGAAAATGTAGAGGCATCAGGGTCAGGTTTATTGCCAAGTAGGACGTTAACATATAAGGAGTTTGTTTTTGTAATAAATATATGTGATTGTGTGTGTGTACTGTGTGTGTGTACTGTGTGTGTGTACTGTGTGTGTGTACTGTGTGTGTGTACTGTGTGTGTGTGTGTGTACTGTGTGTGTGTACTGTATGTGTGTGTGTGTACTGTATGTGTGTGTGTACTGTATGTGTGTGTGTGTACTGTATGTGTGTGTGTGTACAGTATGTGTGTGTGTACTGTATGTGTGTGTGTGTACTGTATGTGTGTGTGTGTACAGTATGTGTGTGTGTGTGTGTGTACTGTATGTGTATGTGTGTGTGTGTGTACTGTATGTGTGTGTGTGTACTGTATGTGTGTGTATGTGTGTGTACTGTATGTGTGTGTACTGTATGTGTGTGTACTGTATGTGTGTGTGTGTACTGTATGTGTGTGTGTGTACTGTATGTGTGTGTGTGTACTGTGTGTGTGTGTACTGTGTGTGTGTGTGTGTACTGTGTGTGTGTGTGTGTACTGTGTGTGTGTGTGTACTGTGCGTGTGTGTGTACTGTGCGTGTGTGTATACTGTGCGTGTGTGTGTGTGTGTGTACTGTGTGTGTGTGTGTGTACTGTGTGTGTGTGTACTGTGTGTGTGTACTGTATGTGTGTGTACATGTATGTATGTGTGTAGGTTTATTTGTGTGTGTGCATGCGTGTATGTCTGTATGTGTGTACTGTACATATGTATGTGTGTACTATATATATATATATATATGTGTGTGTGTGTGTGTGTGTGTGTGTATGTATGTATGTGTATACGTATGTGTGTGTATATGTATGTGTGTATGTATGTATCATGTATGTCATCATGGTGCTTGAGGGTATTTGTAAATGCACTTGACAATACTGTTCTTCCAAAGACTAACCCAGAACAGCTGAACCTGGTCTCTTAAAATACCGACAGTTGTCATTGTTGTTACTTAATTACATAATACGATAATGATCGTAAGAAACAACTGAATGAATTCAATACCAGTCTCGTAATCTGTTGGATGTTAGGCTTAAAGAGGGATGGAAGTGAACTCGTAGATCGAGGCCGGTGTCCTTTAGCCAGCCTGCCACAGTGCAAGTAATAATGCAGCGATAAAGATGGATTTCTTTGAGGCTTCCCATTTCCTGTTCATCTCTGTGGCTAGTGTGAGTCATATTATTCGCCACATTTTTTTTTTCAAGGATCAGTAAATCCAGACCAACTTATAAAGAATATAATTTTCTTCCCATCCAGTCACTCAGTTTAATGCCGGCGTGGTCCGCGGTTCAATCCTAGAGCAAATGATATTCTAGAAAACAGATTTACAGTAAGTGCGTACTTTTTTTCTGTTCCATTTACAGCTGCTTGTTTTTGTACTAAAATATTTACACAGATTCGGGACAGGGAAAAGCAATAAACTTTGAAAAAGCACAATGAACACTGGCATCAATTGCCCATAAAGCACACTAGCTCTGTAAACAGGACATGTGGCATTTGGAAAAGGTAACAGTCCATTTCTCCAGGCAACAAAATGGCCCTAAATTTCACATCATGTGTTTATTGAAAAGGAAAAAAAACATCACTTTTCCTTTTTACTTGAGACTAAAGTCCAGTTTATGCAGATCTCTGCTGTGTGTAAGTTCATAGCGGTGTTTGTTTATGAGAGAGATGTCCATAGGGATGCTTATTTTAACAAGGTTTGTTTTCACCGATCTTGGCACGCGAGTAATCGCCTCCCACTGCGGACGGCCTCGTTAAAGCCGCAGGGTTCTGCGTATCTGTATCGGAACGGCGACGTTCGTTGTTTTTGATTCCCATTCCAAAAACAAGAGAGGAATTCGAACACTCCCAGGAAGAAGAAGAAAGAAAGAAAGCAGAGTTTGATAACTGTAGCCTTTTCACCTTGTGTTATTCAAACAGTACACTACGTCCCTGTGTGAGATGGATTCCCAAAAGATCTCAGCAATTTCACATCTCGCATCTCTTCTGCATCTACTGAGGCCGCGGGATTTTCACAGCTATACTTTCTTGCCACACCTCGAAGAATGATTCCGAAATACCATTGTTTGCATTTTGAAGCTGAGAGCGTGTGTAATTCTGTCTCTTCTTTGGGAAGGGTCGCAAACCTACGTTCAGTTCGCCAACACCGAACTCTTTCCGAACCCAACACAAACCCCGTTCCTCATCCGTCGCCCTCTTTCTATACCCTCTTTGACTCCGGTGAAGGCTTTTAAATTGGCTTTTTATTGTGCTGACAGATTTGGAACGAAGAGAGCACAATGTAGTCACGAGCGAATCTCCAGGAACAGTGCTGGTTTCAAGATGAAAGACCTGAAACCCTCGTGAAATTTTTTTTTTTCCCCCCCTCGACGGAAGCGTATGTACAGTACGATCAGGGACATTACACCCAATCACCCATATGCTGTAATCATTTTTTGGATGTGTGTTTAAAAAGTATAAGGACATGTCCGGTTATAATACGCTTTCCTCCTCTTCTTTTTTTTTTCCCCTGAAAAGTATTGTACTAATTAATATTTGACACTCTTCTCAAGATGGAGTGCTTTTTATTTGAAACACTCCCTGTTTTCCACTGTCTTCATTATCTGCTCAGCTCTCATCTTCCTGTTATTTTTTTTTAAATATGCATGTTAGGCACAAGGAGCCACGGGAATAACACCAGAGCCAGAGATCAATTACTCTGTGCACCAGCCCAATCAATCTTCCTTAATTTGCATTTCCTTTTTTTTTTTTTTCTTTTTTTTTTTTTTTAAAAAAGGCCTGTCTTTAAGAGTGACACGCATAATTTAACTAGAAAATGAGGATGAAAAACAGTGGAGAAGGATATTTATATTCAGGACTTGATAATGATTAAGACTCCCTTCACCAGCGGAGGCATGTGTAACGCTACAGTCCAGATTTGTGGGTTATTCCTGAGCAGTTTGGTTGCTGTATGATGTGAATGTTAGGAAGAGGATAAAGAATTCCACATGTATCTACATGCCTGATGTGAGTCTTTGCACCCAACACATTTTTAGATGTTGGAGAAGCTGCAAGCAAGATCCCCATGATAGTAACATAACACGCTGCTCCGTATATATTCTTTTCTATGCGTCGTATAACAAACCCAAGGTGGCTTTATCTTTATCTATTTATTATATAGTTTGTGGTGAGTGACATAATCCATCTCCATCTACATCCATCAAGGAACCTCTGTAGTCCAACTAGGGACAATGGAGGCCAACAGGGGTCATTGTATTTATTCCCATTTTATACGAGGTAGGACCTCCAGGCAAACATATTGTATTCACACACTCGGTCACACACCATAGGCAATTTGAGAAAACCAATTAGCATAATCTGGATGTACTTTTAGACTGTGGGAGGAAACTGGAGAACCTAGAGGAAACCCAACAAGCAGTGGGGGAGGGAATCGAACCCATGACCTAGTGGTGCACGGCGACAGTGCTAACCTCTAAGCCACCATGCCGCCGCGTAGTATAATAATAAAGGTGCACACTTTTTGTGTTCTATTTATCATGGCTTGTTTTTTTTTTGTTTTTTTTTTGTACTGAAATATTTAAACAGAACAGGGACAGAGAAAAGCAATAACCTTTGAAAAAGCACAATGAACACTGGCATCACTTGCCCATCAAACACACTACCTCTGTGAACAGGACATTTGGCATTTGGGAAAAGTAACAGTCCATTTCTCCATACAACAAAATGGCCCTAAATTCCACATCATGTGTTTATTGAAAATGAAAAAAAAAAAAAAAAACCATCACTTTCCAGTTTACATGATAGAGTCCAGTTTATGCAGATCTCTGATGTTTCTAGTGCTTATTAAGAGGTCAGTGGTACTGTATAATAAAAGATGCAAAAATGTAATATACTGTACATATAGGGTTATCAGGAAATAATATTAAATGCATACTTTTTAGTGCATATTTAAGTAAACCACAAAAGTATTCGCTCGCCTGCCTTCACATGTACATCTACATCTAGGCATTTGGCAGACGCCCTTATCCAGAGCGACTTACATTTTTTTTTATCTCATTATACATCTGAGCAGTTGGGGTTAAGGGCCCAACAGGGACAACTTGGTGGTAGTGGGACTTGAACCTGGGACCCTCCGAACCGTAGTCCAATGCCTTAACCACTGAGCTACCCCTGACCCTCATGTACTGTATATGTATATGTACTTGAGTAACATCCAGTTCTTACGTTGCAGCTCTAACAGCTTCTAACAACTCTTCTGGGAAGGCTTTCTACAAGGTTTAAGAGTGAGTTTATGGACATTCCAAGTTTTGACCATTCTTCCAGAAACGCATTCGTGAGGTCAAATACTGAAGTTGGACGAGAAGACCCAGCTCGCAGTCTCCGCTCGAATTCAGACCAGTCATGTTCTTCCACACCAAACTCGCTCATCCATGTCTTTATGGATCTTATCTTTGTGCACTGGCAGTGGTGGTGTTACTCAAGTTCATACAGTATGCATTTGAAGGCAGGCGAGCGAATACTTTTGGCAATATAGTGTCTCAATAAGTGAATCACATCTGACCTGGAGAACATCCAGTTTGTGCCTAGCCCTAAAAAAACAGACCTGTGTCACATTGAGCCTTTGTCACCCACGGTTGTTTATGATGTTTGCATTATTGAGTCCAAATGTTACTCTTTTAAGAAATGAAATGTGTGCGCGTCAGTAAAGAAAGTAAGCAGCTTTTCAAACATATTGAAAAATAAGAAAGACATGAGACCACCATGATCTTAATGCACTATAATAAGCTGTTTAAATGGATGGCGTTCTCTGAGGCAGGTTTTAGAATATTATTATGTGAATAGGGAAAAGGAAGGCAAAAACAAAAAATGCATTACAATTTACAGGTTCAAAATGAAATAGATTAAATCTAGATCAAAAAGTCTACCTAAAAACATTACTGTGATGGTAATAACCTAACTACTCCAATGTAAAGCATTATGTAACTTAGCAATTAGTTGCTTTGTTTGTTACAGTTTAAAATGAAAGTAGGTTTAAAAGCATTTGACGGATAATTAATAAATTTAATAAATTCATTTTTATTCATTGTTTTTTTTTTTTTTTTTTTTAAGAACACTACAGCAGCTGCGTTTTTTGCTGATGCACGTTATTCAGAAATGATCCTCTAGCTCAATTCAGTAATCAATGGTGTCGAAGAAGCCAGGGTGGGGCAGGGAGTGAATGTGAATTCATGCTGAGAATATGGAGCCAGGGCCTCTTTCTGATGGGGGAATCTGGATGGGGGTTGGGTTGGTGAGGTGGTGTTCCTGGCGATGCTGGTGGTGGTCCTCCTCCAGTCTCCTGCTGATTTATCTGGTGAAGTGACAGCTTGACTATCGCTCCCATTGGTCCCCAAACACCAATCTTCCTCCCTGTGACCTTCACGAAGAACAGCATCTGATCAGCATTTAATGACTTACCGGTGACGAGGAGGTGTGCACGTCCCGTGTTAGATGCGTTTTAATGTAATTGCATGTTGTCCTTGTACATATCTGAACGCCGAGGTACCATTCCAAGTCCTGCATGAATGAGGAAGCACATCCTGCCCTAGGACAGTTTCAGGCCATTAGATATGCATGGCAGGTTATTCATTTAATGTTTGGCAATAATGTCTGTCAAGAAGCTAATGTACAAAACGGGTATAACAGACAAGTTTCAGTAGGTATAACATCAATTTTTTAAAGAATTTTTTTTAACACTGTATAAAAGGGAGGAAAATATCCTTTAATGTCAAACCTGAGTGGTTCAGATGAAAAAGATTTTTTATTTTTCTATTTTTTTTTTTCCTCCCCTCAAGTGACAATTGTTCAAATGACGTTTATTTCATACCCCTGAAAGGGATGCATGAAAAATGAGAATAAATACTGTATGTGACGGATTTCTCTTTGAAATCGCCGGTCTTCAGTTTGTCATTGGAAGCGAAATTGAAAACAGAAGAGTCTGGAAAGCTTTGATATGCCGCAGCGTGTCAGAGAGTTAAAAAAGGCCTTGAAATACATCATGTCAAATAGCTCGCTGGCGGTGCCGGAGCGCACCTGATAAACTGCTTTATCACTGCTGACTGTGCAGGTCTCCCACTTGGAAATGTTTTGCTCACCGCGATTCGAACGGAAGTCATTTTCTAAGCGTTGACATTTTGGCAGTCTTGGCCGCTCCGGTGACTGCCTTTTGCTTACCCGATGAAACGCGGACAGAAGACCTTTTTGTTATTTAAAGTTATGAACAGACAGCCCTCGCACTTTGAGCCCATATGAGATTAAATCAGCCTAAGGCTGCTTTCTTTGATTTTTCCTAGCAGAGGAGTTCCCCACCAGGCTTTGCCCCCCATCATCTAACCCCACCATCCCCCCACACACACACAATAGCTATCTCGTGAACACTCGAGGAAGTGCTTTGACAGCTGTGGGTGCAACATGGATCACTGCAACTCGTAAACAGTCATTAAACCCTGCCTGCACTGCATGGCACAGAGTAAACAGACTCACATGCAGCCTTAGTATGATTTGGATTGATGGAGTTCAGCCAGACCTTTGTATTCCGAGCTGTGATTCCTTTTAATCCCAATATTTGCAATAAATCTTTCCATTCAATTCAAATGATTTAAAAATGTATTTCCCCTTCTGTTCTATTAACCATTTCGTTTGTATTCCATGGGTTGCCTAAATGTTCTTCTAGCCTTATGATTCCTACGTTGTTGTTGTTGTTGTTTTATTTCTTTCTTTTTTATGCTTACTTAATTTTCTGCGGCTTTCCTGTTTCATGCTGAAAGGCATAATTACATATTGGCAAAGCGCGAGTGAGGGATCAAACCTGCATCACAAATCATGCCAACTCACTGTAATGAGTTCCCCCGAGTTCCCCACTCTGCATGACGTGGTTGGAGAAGTGAAGTCGTCTTCGCAGCTAGAACATCAGCATACTGTACATTAAGTGAGCTTATATACTGTAAGCACAAGCAAGTCGGATTTTTGTTTTTATTATTTTTTTCCCCCGATATGAATTTCAGAATTGATTTATCAGTAATCATTGATGGTTCTCTTTGTTTGGCTGAAGAAATAAGGGTGTTTCACCGAAATCATTCTGCATTCCCTCTTCGCTTGTTGTGTTGGTTGTGTAATGATGCCCCCTACTGGCTGAATGCTGCACATTACATCCCAGCTCACTGAAGCATTAATGGGTGGAAATGATCCTTTTTTTGTATGTGGTTTTGTGGAATGTCTTATTGTGAATATTCATATATATATATATATATATATATATATATATATATATATATAAAATGCATATATATGATACAATGCTCTTTCTCATTTCGCACGTGCATCAGAACCTCTAACAGGATAAACCACCTTGGGTAAGGTTGATACAGTATTTATGGTTTCTTGACTAAATCAACATTTTTTATTTTTTTTTCCAAGTAAGTAGATCATAAAAAGGACAGTAAAGTGGCACAATATCACGCAGCGGAGGATCGCTGAAGACTGATGTATAAAGAAGAGCGTGAAATTAGGCCTCATTGTCTGATCACTGGAAAATGCATCATGACACAATCTCTGAGCACTGGTAATTGCTTTGTAGTGGATTATTGCCTTGACAGCCATGGCCAAGAGCCTCCACTATGAATCTTCTATCCGTCGTCCTGCGCGCTCGCTCGCTCGCGTATTCCTATCTGAAGTGTGTGCGAGTGTAATTTTTATCCGAGGTGCCCAAGAGTGTCTCAGACACTTCACACAGCTCAGCCAGTCACCCGGAAGAGGAGAGGTATTTGCGTGCGAGAGTGAATTTCGTGTCAGCGTGGAAGAGCAACTCCTCAGAGAGCCGAGTGCTCTCTTTCATCATAAACATGCCGAGATAGAGAGAGTACAGACTTCCAGAAGGCCACGCTTTCAAGGATAATACATATTCTTGCGATCTGCACATCTGCAGATTATGCTGGGAAACGGTTCTTTTGGGAATTCTTCAGCTGAAGTTCAGATAACGATGCATGGTATTTAACATTTAAATGAACACATCGGTATTAGAACAAAAGCGCAGATTCTGATTTTGATCCGTATTGATGGTGCTGAAAAATTCCGTGAGATGATATGAAAAGAGACATGACTCAAAAAAGCACCACTTCTTATGGTTATGAATCACTTATATATGTAGAATAGTGAAGACAAAGAGTACTGAGTAATGTGGTGGCACGGTGGTGTAATGGTTAGCACTGTCGCACTGTTCGATTCCCATCTTGAGGTCGGTGTGCATGGGGTTTTCATGTTCACCCCGTGTTTGGTGGGTTTTCACCGTGTTCTCCAGTTTCCTCCCACAGTTCAAGAACATGCAAATTAGACTAATTGGTATTCCTAAATTGCCCATAGTGTGTAAATATTGACCAGAGGTCTTACCACGGTATGGTATTAATTTTTCATTTCTGAGAACCAGAAATGCCCAATCTGTATCCCTGAAAACTATAAATTAGTATCTATAAAAACTGTTTAAATGCAAATGTACATTACAGGTCCACAGTATGAGTGATGTTCAAACAGGGACTTGTGATAAAATGTCTTGTGCATGAAGACATAAAACAGATTGACATTTACAGAAGACTGCGAGCACAGTACAGTGATGAGACTCTTAGCTGCAGTAAAACGTTTAAATGGTCCGAGTGTTTTAAGAAGGCCGTACTTCCGTGAATGACCGTTCTGGCTGAGGTGGCTCAGGGCCCACTGCACTCATCCCCATGGACATTTTGAGAGTGGAACGACTGATCCTTGAAAATTAACTGTCAACTTGTGACCAACTTATGGAAGGGACGCATCTGTCTGTGGGAACTGTATAAACAATCATTCGTGAACACCACTGGAAGTTATCGCCACAAGCCATTTCAACATGTTGGGATCATTAAAGGAGTTCCCGGGAGGCCAGCGTTTCAGGTCTGAAGTAGGCAGTTTAAAGGCTGTGGCATACTGAGAAAACTTTGTACCTTGATGGTATTTAAACGCTGGGATGAGTGTGTGAATTATATAGTCAAGTCAAAAGTCCCGGTTTGACTTGAACACCTATATATACGTATCCTTTAAGAAACACTTCTCATGTTGCCCTTTTTGCCGTGTATTGACACAACAGCTTTCACACTGTCCTTGTTTTATTATTTGTTAAGAGGGACTGGTAGCTTGTATACTGTGTGTGTGATTGTGTGTGCGGTGGGGGCATGTTAATATACACAGCCATCCCAGGTTGGTGCTCACAAAATAAATCCAATTTCCCTTACCAGAAAATACTGGATAAATGAATATTTTCCGTTCAGTTAGTATGTGTAGGGGTAGCATTATTTGTCTACAGTTATACCGTACCTCACGAGAATAGTGAAAACCAGTGTGTGTGTGCGCGCGTTCCCACAGAGGACCAACATTTTCCACTTCCCTTTCTGTGGTTCAGTGAGTATGAATCTGATTGACTAAGAATCCGAGAACATAAACAACCACAAAATCAATAACATTCTCTTAATGATCTGTTGTTCTATAATGAAACGTCTGTGGAACAGATGTAACTGCATTTCTGCTGGCTTCTACATACCCCACATCTTAATTAGGTGATATTTTAGATGACCTCACTTATTACAAACGGCTCAATCCATGACACATGAATTGGGCATTCGGGAGCAGCGTATAAGAAGAGCCTGAATTTATTACTGAATCTACTAACCTCACTCACTCATCATCTATATCCTCATATAATCCTGTATTCAGGGTCACGGGGGACCTGGAGCCTATCCCAGGAGACTTGGGGCAGAAGGCGGGGTACACTCTGGACAGGGTGCCAATCCATCGCAGGGCGCACACACATACACCCTACGGCCAATTTGGGAACGCCAATTAACCTAACCTACATGCCTTTGGACTGTGGGAGGAAACCAGAGTACCCAGAGGAAACCGACCAAGCACGGGGAGAACATGCAAACTCCATGCACACAGAGACGGGAAACGAACACGGACCCTGGAGGTGCAAGGCGACAGTGCTAACCACTACATCACCATGCCGGCTTGAATTTAAACTACATAATCCAAAAAAACTCAACTGTCTTGGATTCTGATTTGGGAACCAGAAGGTCTGAGCTATAGGACATATGCATGACTTGTGATTGCTTCAAACTTTGATTGTGATCTAAAGTGATGTCCAAATATTTGTAAAATTTTGTGTTCTTGTGTAGCTAATCCCTCTTGATATTGCCGTGTATTGATGGTGCCGTGGAAGTTGAATATTTATCAGTGTCAACAGATTAAAAAAACAAATTATATAGTTAATCATGGTCATAGGCTGTAATTTAATCACTTTTTTTTTTACAAAAAATTAGCATTTTTCAATTTGAGCATTTTTCAATTTTCAAATGCTCATATTTACTTGGCTTATAGACGTGCAATGTTGGAATAAAGAAATGCATGACAAACTGGTTAGAGAAAACAAATTCTGAAGCTTTAGAGTATCTCAAACATTAACATTTAGCAACTGATCAATTCAAATCTCTCAAATGGCACCACCGCTGCATGCAGTGGCTGGGTAGTATGGGGTGTAACATCCCACCGAAGGGGGGGCTCGAACCCAATAATCATTAACATAGAGCATTAGCCACCTGAGCCACCACTCCCATGTCTTGCATTTAATGTATGCTTTAAAAAAATAGTTCACCTTGAAGATAGCTTGAACAAACCTTTTGTTTTATCCAAATGTCCATTTAGAAGCTTTTTATAATGAAACTTGTGTTTCAGCACACCTGGTGATGTTTCGTCGATCATCATATTATCTGCATTAAAGATAGAAGTGGCATTATCTCAAAAAGCCAGGTAACGGCACTGCGATTATGGGAAGCCATTAGGGTCAAACGTGGTCATATAAAAAAAAATCGTGATGCGTTAACGTTTCTAGATTAATCACGTGCGTTAATGCAGGAATATTATTCATGCAAGTTTCTAGTTTCATAAATGTTTATGACCGTAAACATAGTGTTGGTTCTTATTTCTGCTATGATACAAAGTCACTGTTCTCTGTGCACTGAGAGGTCGAGGCCACCTGATCATGGCTGCTGAATGATGTGACGGTCATACAGCTTCTGGCTCTAGAGACAACTGAATTAATGTTTTAATCGTTTGAACTGCATGGGTCATTATCCGATTAAATGGCGATCGTGATGTTTCAAGCCGAGTACCAAGGTCACTATGTTGACCTGAATATGACCCTCACGTAGGACGACAGGAGGACAACGATTCATTGCTTAAAATACATACAAATTTTCTGCAACAAAATATTTAACATGCAGGCTGGTTTAAGTTGCATCAGACAGGGAAGCCGAGAGCTTCAGAGAAAGCTAAATTCAGCAGGTCGCCAGATGCTATGCAGCTACCAAACAGTTCCAGTAAACTGTCAGATGCCGTCACACCCTCAACAAGACGAACCACCACCACTGTCGTATTAGTATGGCTTTATTCCGCCATCTTCCTCCTCGGCACTCAGCTCTCCTGACAGGTCAGAGTTCGGTTTCCTATACCTGTATGTGGTAATGTGGACCTTTAAATCAGTACACGGTCTGTATCTCTTTATTTATATCTGTTACAGAACACTGATGTTTCTTCGATGAGTCTTCTAGTATATAGTCTGTGCGGGCATTCGAAATAAACCAGTATGATATTGACCAGTATGAACTGCTGGTGCGTTTTATAGCACATCCTCTATTTATAGTCACAGTGTTGTCCAAGGGTTGCCTCATATCCATGATGTGTGTGCAAGAGTTGCACAGGTTGGCTCATTGCTGCTGTTGGAATAAGGCTGTCCAGATCTATATTCCTGTCACACCAATAATGACCAGTGACCATAATAAATGCGTCAGGGATACTGCATCACCCCCGGGAGCTAGTCTAAAATGATGTTCTGGCACCGATTCTGTGATGTTAATAATTGAATCAGGGAGAGTTCTCTAACGTCTCTAATGTTCTACTGTGTGCAAAAACCTAGAAGCATTGATCCTTAAAACGACCCTTGAGAAAGCCTCCCAAATGCGTGCATGGCTTCGGAAGTCTTGTTCCAGTCGTACTTGTATTTGAATCCCCTGAATCCTGTGTATAGCCAAAGCGTATGCTGTATAAATAGCATGATTTCTCACCGATCATTCCCTCACCCGTGACACGCTTACCACAGCTCGACCAAACTCGTCTCAGTAATTGGAATAATGATTGGGTTGATCTAATCCTATATCCCTGATTCCCAAATAACCACTTTAAATTTGTCCATGTTTGCTCCCATACAGTACTTACGCAATACAGTGTGTAAACCAGAAAGATGGGTGAAAGGGTCCATCCACAGTATGTGCCCTCTGAATGGGTCCACACTGGATATATCCGTCGTTTCTGTTACTTACGCGGTAGGGTTGCCAGCTCGATGCCCGATTTGTATCTTTTTTGTTTGTTTGTTTTTAATGGATTTTTCCCCGATTTTCTGATTGGCCGTAGAGCCGTGATTAATGTTGAAGTAGTACGTACTGTAAGTACCTCTCATCCGAGGGAGCTCGGCCAAGCGGCTCTCTCTAGACTTCCGGCCGCAAGAGCTTACAGCATCACCCAGGAATCGAACCCGCGATCTCTGGATGATAGGGCGAGCTCTTTACCACTGCGCCACTCAGAGGCTTCATCATCAAGGGTCAGCAGTTCAATACCTTGTACATCAGGCTACCCCTGCCCAAACATGAATGATAAATGGAATTTAAATTATATTGATATTGCATAACAACAATAATCCAATGGGGATGCACTAGGATTGATGTTGGATTTAAACTGTGATAGTGTTTTGTCACCATTTTTGATTAGTCCTCAATCATGAACGCCATCCAGTCACAGATCATTCGTTTCCCTCCATCACACTTGCCTGAAAGTCGGCATAACCTGTCTACTCTGACTTCCCTCCTTCTGCTGTCTCACCTTTTCATTTTATTTCCATCTTTGTCATAATTGTAATAGCTCATTTTAGACACAGGGCATTTGAACACACGAACACACTCACGGAAAGTATTTGAAAGAGTATTAGAGAGAAAACATTGAGGAGGGGAAGCGAGATAAGGGGAGGGACTGAAGTCCCCGAGTCATGAGAAGAGAGGGAGGAAGGGAAGGAGGAGTGGACTTAACACAGCACCTACGTCACTCTAGGTGAAGCTTACAGAGCTGCCGGTTAGATTGCAAGCAGCTCCTCTGGTTTTGGTTATCGTCACAGCTGAGGCTGTCTGTCCTGCCCCCCCACCCCCCACCCCCATTCCCCCCTCCCATCCCTGTCTGTGTCTGCCTGTCTGTCTCCAGCTGAAGAAGGATATTCTGTGTGCACAGAACGGTTTATCTCGTGGTTCTTACTGCTCATAGAAGCCAGTCTGAGCATGACATGCAAGGTAGGTATTTGAAGTGTTTGTGCATGTGTGTTTTGACTCTGCAACAAGCAGGCAACTAGCGGATAGCGAGTACTGCAGCAGGCATCCAGCGCTTACCGTCTCTCGCGCTTCCTCTCTGTTACTGTCTGATGTCATCCTGATGCAGACCAGGTAGACGGCAGTCTGCTTACTAAGCTAAAGAACTTTCTGAGCATATGCAGCTGAACCAGCCTGTGTATCATTATCGTTTCTGTTCTCCTAAGAGTACTGTCTTGGGGCTAAATTCCCCTGCACACTGAATGCAGTTTATAGCAGTGGAGTATTTTTGAACCCAGTTCCCCTTTCCATTAATATCTCTCTCTTAAATCAAGCCGTACCAAGTTGTCTTGCGGGTTGTCTCACAGTTTCTAGTGAGTCCTTCTGTCCTTGTATGATGTGTTTTGCGCACCGGCTGATTAGAAGAGCTCCTCTGGTGGGTCAGTGCTGCTGATTTGGCTTCCATGGTGTGTCCTTGTGGGGAGGGATTTTCGCCCAGTGGACGATTATACAGCAGTAAGCTGCTTGCTAGCGGTTAATGCAGGAGTAATCAAATCCTCAGTGTTTATGCATCTCAAGAGCCACTTGTGTTACCGTTTTCAGCAGCATCGCTACTGCTGGGGATGGCTCGGCATTACCGTCAAAGTTTTTTTTTCTTTTTTTTTTTTTTTAAAGTGCAGTCTACTTGGTGTTCTGCTGTTATCTGAGAAGTTTGTAATACGTACGTACACGTTACTAGAAGGTGGTACTTCCTCTGTGTGCTTGTGTTGCGTGACCGGGAATTTAATGACCCAGTCCGCCCTGCATATTACACGTTTCTATTTTGGATAACGAGGAACTTGCTGTATGATTCCTTCCACCACATACTTTTAAGTCATGTTCTCTCTTATTCCACACACTGTGTATGTGTGTGTGTATGTGTGTGTGTGTTGAAGGGGCAGTCTCAGGCACGCATTCCCCAAGTCATCTGACCTGGCATGACTCATCACAGATATTTTCGGGCAGTCTTAGTTTACTCACTAATAGGACCACATTGTCGTCCAGCCCTACCAGTCTGTCACATGATTTATTTATTTGTTCATTTATTTATTTTTGCCCTGTCTCTTTATTTAGTCAGAGTCTCTGGGCTTGAGACACTGTGGCTGGTCTGAGGATAAATTTGTGGATAGCCAAAGCTTATGATCACTGTACAGTATGTCTTTGTCATTATACCAAACTGTGTGCAAAAGCTTTCCACAGTGCGGATTAGGATTATTAGAATTTACGCTTAGAGTTGAGGAATACACGTAGATTAGAATATCTATATTGTCCGCTACAGGATTCTATCTCAAATCATATAATACATAGATATTGACGTTAGATTAGCTAACTTGGTTAACCTGATTGGAAGAGAGGGATTCCACGAGCGGTGATCTAGAACATAACAGATTCTTAAATATATGCATCACATACACGTGATCTAAGAACCTTACTGTCATACGCCAGCATGGTACGGTCCAGACAAATGGAAAGATTTGAGAGCAGCTGCCTGCCAAAACCCGCAAAACCAGTCAGGGAAGCACTTTCAAGCCTCTGCGTGGCGCAGTGGTAAAGTGCTTGGGAAAAAAAATAGGGGATGGATGAGAGGTACTTACGGTAGTGCTCCCACGTTAATCACGGTTCTACAACCAGAAGCGGAAGGAGCGGATAGCGCTGTCCTCCGAGTGTGTTACGCCCCCCCCCAACAGTGCGTGAGCGAGCAGTTTAAAAAGATGCGGTCGGTGACGCCACATAGTTCGGAGGAAACACGTGATGGTCTTCGGCCCTCCCCCCCCTGAGTGGTAGTAGTAGCCTTAATGTGGGAGCCCCCTAGTGGCGGGGAGGAATTAGGGGGAAATATCGGAAGCAGTTTCAGCAAAACTAACATCTGGTAACGTTATGTCATCTTAAACAACACTGTCTCCTCATAGTCATTCTGAATTGCTGTTGTTTTTTTCAGGGCTTACGCAAGCTACATACAGTAGCTTCTAAGATGAGTCTGAATCCCAAATCCCTCTGATCAAGTACACTACGTGATGAGTGGAACAAGGGACTGTACATTCAAGGTCCGAGTTCGATTCCTGGCCATGCTCGATTCCTGTCTCTGTGTGCATGGATGATGTTAGAGTGAGTGGAATTCGACCCGGGAGTTAGCTGATATTCTAAATCGGAATGAGTGGGAAGATGAAGTTTTACAGGTCTGTTCACCACCACCATGGTTTATTCTCCTGACTCAGTCGCCAGCTCCAACAGTTGCGGTTTGTCACTTCCGCCAGGTGCAGGAGGCTTTGTGCTGGCGGAGCTAAATAACTGGTTTGTTTATTTAACCAATCATAGTTCCTTGCTATGAAATGATCCTTGTGGAGCTATCGTATAAAAGCAATATCACAGTCGAGCTCGTACTGCTGTGCTGAATATCTATGTTGTGATATTTTCATATTTTTATATTTGTGATAATCAGGCCGAGCCCTCGTGCCTACGGCAGTAAAACAGCATGACCTTGAGTGTGTGATGTTGCTTAAGTATTCTATATTAAATTGGGGATTGGTGCTGGATTGGTGGTAATAATGCTGGTGGATAGTGAGACCAGTTTGACTATTAATTTTTGTGCAAACAGGCTCAGCAAATAGCAATTTAAACTCATGGGGTCTTATATTGAGTTATATTATTAAACTGTAAGGTAGGGGTACTGTAGAGCTCAGTGGAGAAGACACCATACTGTATGTAGTTACTGTATGTAGTATAATAAATATCGAATCAGCTCGGAAATATTTAACGTAGGTTTACATTCAAAGCGAGACATTCCATTTATAGTATAAGCATTGCAAAAATGCATTTGTTTTAGCAGTATATTTAAAATGATGCTCGACTAAAGATGTGCATGAAAAATCAGTCCGGTATATACTGTAGCAGGAGATCTTTATGTACGTCTATGGGAAAAACCTCCCGTACATGGCATAAGCTGCTGTTGTGTTTGTGTAATTGGTTAATAGGCAAGTAATGTTATAAAGTGAAACAAATTAAAACGATGTAGCGCTTGGTGTAATGCAGTGTCCCGAACAGAGCCGGTCTGTAAGCAGATCGTATCCATCGCCAATTCATTTGGCTTCTCGAGGCTGAAAACAGATACCGAGTGTTTTTTACTCGTAGGGATGACTTCAGGAGACTTTTGGTGAATTTAAATGAGCTTGTGCATGCTTCAGCTGAGATAAGGAGACACTGCAGCACTGTCCCGTAGTTAGTATTCTGGTCAGTGGTCTGAGTCAGTGGTTTGGAAACGTAGCATCAGGATACAGAAAGTCAGGGTTGTCTTCTTAAATCTGCTGAGTCATCCGGACAAGGAAATATCCAGAAAAGGACAGAACTCGGTCAGACCTTCAGCTCACGCTCAGAGTTAGGGACAGAAAGTAAGAAGGACATACTGAAGGAAATGCATGTTTTTGTGATGTACAGTGCAGCAGTACCTCGGCATACTCATTCAGTGTATTACGAATGAGTCTCATGAAACGCATTTTCACATAGGAAATAATGTAAACGCAGCCACGCAAAAGTGTTAACAGTATTACCCATAACACTTTGCAACTTTCAAGACACTTAGAAAAAATATGTCAATAAGGTGTATTATATATATATGAAGATTCTTAAGGCGTGGCGTTTATATGCCGAGGTACCACTGTATGACTATTACTATGGTTTAATGGTGGGTTTTGTTGTTGTGAGCTATATTTCTCCCATGCTCTACTACCTCACTAGCCACATTATTGTTTATGTACAGTAGATACACAAATAAGCATTGTCCCATAGGTGTATGTTGTAAACGCAACTGAATGCACAAACAGTGGTCATGCTACTGATCATTTGCAAATAATAATGGTGCAAATTTTTAATTCAGTTCTATTTCTGTAGCGCTTTTAACATCAGTCTTTGTCACAAAGCAGCTTTACGGAACCAAAAAGACAATTAGGGAAATGAGTATGAAACGTGTGAAATGATCAGATTGTCCCTGATGAGCAAGCGACGGTGGTAGCGGGAAAAAAAAACCTTGAGAGGAACCAGACTCGGCAGGGAACCCATCCTCATTTGGGTGGTAACGGGATTGATCAGCAGTCATGCTGTGTGATACAGTAGGTGGCTGGAAGTTCAGTATAACAGGAGATGTATTTAAGTTGATCCAGAGTCCAGGTTCATTATTGGAGGATTGTTCGTAAAAAAATTCAGCCCTGAACTATTGCAGTCACAATTCATCAGAGTCCAAGATCATCTTCGTGGTCAAGTGGAACGTCCACATGCATCCCAAGCAGACCGCACCATGTGGTCTGCTTGGGATGCATGTGGACTCCATGCGACGAGATCCCCAACCAGACGCGGGACACCAGCATGACTCGGACAGGACGATTTAAACAATCTATTGTTTTAGCCTGTACTATTTGTTCTCAGAAGAGTAAACTAAACTTGACAGAGTAGCACAGACCTAAAAAAGAGAGACAGGTCCAAAAGCTCTCTCTACACATAAAGCATTAGAGTGAGCTATGTTTGTAATGGACTAAAGGAGTACACAGCAAGACTAGACAACACGAACGCTTGAATATAACTGAACTGAGCTAATGGATTGTGTTGTAGAATTGATGCCATTGCACAATAGGGATGTAACTGTATATGTTATTTGGATCGGACAGATAATCCGGTTTAGCAGATCTGGATACAGTATGAAAACAGTAGGCAGATTATTCAGGACTTTACATACTACATAGACGATAGAAAGATTTAAATTGGGTTAAACCGGTATATCTATACATATGTTTTAGCACTTGCAACAGAGTAGCGGTTGCAGATAATAATAATGCAAAGAATACAGACATTCCTCATGAAGTTCCTAATGTTAAAATGTGATGCGTTTGTGCTAAAAACAAGGATGATTAGTGGTTGTTTGGGTTTGATCCGCAGAGCAGCAGTCACCACCCTGTCCTCTTTCAGCAGAATGCTGAGTGAAGTCGTGTGTGTGTGTGTGTGTGTGTGTGTGTGTGTGTGTCCTTGGCCACTGTTGCACATCTTCCTGGAACTGAACTGGTGTAATGATATGAAGAAAAGACTGTTGTTTAATGTGCCTGTGCCTTACAAAAACAGCTTCATAAAACCAAATTCAAGATATATTCATTCACTCATCCATCCATACAGTATATCTAATAGGTTATTTATCTGTCTATTTAATTTTTATTTACTTATTTAGGTATCTTTCATACTTTGAAACGGATTATTTCCCGAACACCTGTTCTATCTGATCTAAAGGGGTGCGATGTTAATACTGGATTTCAGCCCCGATATTGCCTAAATAGCTAGATTGGTTATCGGATAATGGCGCTGATCTATGGGTCCTATCTGTTTACGGTAGTTTGCAGCGCATTGACTCACAACAATAACATAGAGATAACATCCCTCTTCTTAATCCCTATATATTTCCATATGCTTTATTAGGGCCCAAGCACGATGACATCATAGCTATTGCATCATCCTCGTTGCTATGCTAGTGCTGATATCTGAAAGTGCTGACGTCATTGTGTGTCATAATGGTATTGGTACAGTATGTCCAATTGAAATTCATGTTAACATGTTCAAAAATCACACTGTTTGTGTGGTTCACTCGGGAGGCGATGGCAAAGGGGGGCCTGGCCCTGCTCATCGTTGCTTTCAACTATATTTACAGTTGATATATACAGTAGGTGTTGATTGATTTTAGCATTAGTTAAAATTCCAGCATGTGCACGGAACAAGTGTAATCCCGTGCTTGATAAAAGGTTCGCTGTGGCTTGTGTGTGCTTGAATGTACTCGACGTGACAGAAACATGCTGGAAATCATTACCAGCTTGTAAAAATTCCTAATCACACACACACACACACACACACACACACACACACACATACACAAAAAAACCCTTGACATCCTGTATTTTCCAAACACTACCAAATCGTGTTCATCTAATCTACACTGACAAGCTGACAGTACTCCAGTTCACGCAATGGCAAAGAGCATTACAGAATGAGATGGATGACCTTCAGCGCGTCACACTTTAAATGTCACAGTCTTCAAGCAGGGCTGATTTTTTTTTCTTTCTTTCTTTTTTCCCTCCAAATCTCCGCTGCATGTTGAAATTGCAGGCACGTTTCCACCAGCATTACAGTACATTCCTGTCTTTCCCTTCCATAATCCTGTACAAAAACAAATACATTGGTTTGAAACTACTGTACATAAATGACCATGCAGTGATTTTTTATTTTTTTTTCCAGACTCGAGTACTGCTAAGCCAGTGACGCGACTAATCAAAATATTGCTATTCTCATCCCACAGTCTGTAATTAGCTTGTTCTTTTAGCTTGACATGCTTCTTAATTGTACCACGGGTGTTCACGGTTTTTCTTTTATTTATTTATTTATTTTCCCCCGGGAAAGCATTCAAACTGCGTTTTTATCATCAACGTTTTACACCCGGATAACTTCTCTGGTTACCGCTTCTTTGTAGCGTATACTCCACGACCTACCTACAGTATATTGGCACTTTTGTAAGGTAAATGGCTCTGAATAAGAGCATCTTTCAGATGCATAAATGTACGGTTTAACTGGGCAATGAGTGATTTCTCAGGGATTAAAACACCCCAGTGTTATGCCTGGCACCCCTGTGGAGAGAAGAAAATGGTTCACCACAAGGTTCCTTACATGTCGGAGTAGAAGAGGAAAGCAGTGGCCGGTTTAAACTTAACAGCGCAGATTACACCAGTACTTCCCCAAAATGCCTCAACTGATCTTTAAACACGAGGAAATGAAGGTGTTTAGTTCAACATGTGTGCCTATGTTTTTCTCTTTGAGAGTTAAGCTCTACCTGTAAATAGTCACATGGTTTCAAGGTTAACCCTTGGGTTTCTTTTCTGCGATAACTAGATTAGATTAATTCTTTGTGGGCATTGATGGCTGAGTGGTAGGTTTCTCGCCTGCCGTGAGGAAGACCCTGGTTCGATTCCCATCCGAACCCCATTCCAAACCCCAGCCACTGGATGCAGTGCCGGTCTCAAGCCCAGATAAAATGGGAGCGTTGCATCATTTAGGGCATAACCTGTGCCAGGCTGTGTGTGCAGATCGGACGGTCCGCTGTGGCAACCCTTCCCCGAAAGTCTAACAAGTAGATTTATTTTTTCTTTTCTATCTACCTGTAGAAAGGTTGTCTAATTTCCTGTAATCCATTTCTAGAGGAGACAGAAGTGAACAAATCCTCTAAACAGATCCCTCGTAGAGGTTCCAGACCTTTAAATGCTTCTGCATAAGTAAAAAGACAGTGTTGTTGTGTCGATGCACTTTTGTAGAAGGGTTTTTGACATAAAAAAAAAAAAAAAACACATTAAACCTCAAACCGTTATGTGTTACATGTGTGCTGGAATGCTCAGATTGCACGTCGGCTCCGCTCACTGCCCCTTGTAAATGTTAAAGCTGATGACTCCCTTATGTGCCGCTCGATTAATGTTTACAAATGCCATTATGGCTGGTTCTCATGAGCAAATTGCTTTAACATTTGTGGAAAAACACATGGGTGGTGCTTGTTAGACATTTTCATCGGATGTTGCATAGCATCACTTTGTTTATACTGATGCATTCATTATGTTTAATGGCGATGCAGACATGTTGGATAGAGTCAACCCCAGAATGATTTCCCTTCAGGAAAATGAAGTCAAGTGAAAAATATTAAAAGAACCATACGTACAATTAGTCATAAACTGCGCTAAACCAAATGTGCCAGCCTAATGCTTTTACTGTCAAACAGATCTATCCATAATAAAGCACACATCAGTCCAACTTTCAGTATTTAGTTGAGGCTCTACTGATGAGGAAGACAGCACTTGGATTCTTTCTGTATTATTAAAAATGTTAAAGACTGTTTGGGAAGAGATCTTGGACCTCTCGTCCTTGCCGAGCATTTCCAGCTTATTGAGATCCTTGCAGTTTTTCTTTTTCTATTTTAATTTATTCTGGGTGTCAGCTGTGTCGTTTATTATTTTTATATTCAAAAAAATGCAAATTCTTGTCTTATCTGACTAAAACACAGGATTTCAGTTGTAACTCCAATGTTGCTTAAACGTAAAGTTCGGACACTGGGATTTGTATCTTGGTCAAAGGAAGGGCGTCTTTTGTTGAACTTTTGGTTGAGTTTGATTAATGAATATTCAACTAAACTTTTCAGTTTTAAACTAATACCATGCTTAACCATTATCAGGATCTAATAAAGAAAATGGCAATAATTTCTTGTAGCAACGACATTTGTTTCTAGTTTGGTTTTATCCATGTTGAAAGGTTAACAAAAGTATTTTCCCTGTGTTACGTTATTGTTATACCCCAGTAAAACAGGAAAAGATAATTGACCACAATAAAGTCCCTAGACCCTATCAAGGAAGACCCCCCCCCCCCCCCCCAAAGACAATTTCTTTTTGCTTTTCCGTACCAGTTTCAGTTTCACTTTGGAAGCTAACATCACCACCGTATCAAAGTAGTGCTGGGGTAACTACTGTATTATCCAAAAGTCAGCTTATATTTATGGTTTATTGAATATGTGACAAAAGTGAACACAGAAGCAAGTTTTGGTATTAAAACATGATCGTTCATTGTTGTTTTTTTTGCCAAAAGCTGTATGATTTAAGCTTGCGTGAAAACATTGCATGTACGAGGAAGAATTATTCACCAAATTGAGTGAAAGGCACATTTGCAGTGAAATCGTTTGTTTATGTGAAGTACTGTAAATCTTTCATTAAGAAATAGATTGAAGCATCTTGACATTATAGAACCCCAATTTATACTTCATTCTTTATTCCCAAACAATTATTTCCAATGTTTCTGGAACACGATCTTGCATAACAATGGTGAGTTTGACATTGGATTTCCATAATGCGTTATTTTTCTACATGCGGCAGCCGTGAAACAACAATGCGATGATTCCAATTGAAATTCATGAGCTTAACCTCGGATACAAATAGTCATTACTCTCCATTGCACTGACCTTGCAATTCCAATTCCTGCCGTCAGTCAAACTCGGGGTGAATGAGGCTTATTGTTCAGCATTTGTCTCCTGGCAGCTTGTACTTTGGCATTGTTTGTCTCTCTATCTACTATATTATAATCTCCAGTCAACTTCAGAGTTATTGGCAGGATTCAAGACAATGGGCAAACATATATACAGCCTGTTTTGTTCTGAGGATGAAAAAAAAAGACTTTTATTAAAATAAGTCCTTCAAATCCATAAAGTATGTTTAAACATACCGTCCATATATAAGGCCCGAATACAACTTTGTACAGGTTTTACGGCGGATGGCCTTCCTGATGCAACCCTTCCATTTTATCCAGCACCGCATCCAGTGGCTGGGGTTTGGGCTTTGGATGGGAATTGAAACCTACCACTGATCCACCAATGCCCATAGGTGAGTCAAGGTATATTCAGGTCAATTTAAAAAGAATCTAGACGTTTTTTTTGTTTTTTGTTTTTTACTCTGTTTCTTCCTATTTCTTGGTAAAGTAAATTACAAAATAATGCAAACCATAAAAAATGCAAGGCTGTTAGCAATCCTCTATGTGAGGTTAAGAAGTCCAGGCTCCTACGGTACGATTGGCTAGAAGAATTCAGTCTCATCTACAGTATGACTGGTTAGACTAGGAATATGAAGTTCAGACTCAATTTGTTGTGCTTTCACCCCAATTTTAGCATAGTATTTTGCTGATTCTTATGCCTGTGCTTGGTGGGTTTCCTCCCACAGTCCAAAGACATGAAGATTAGATTGATTGGCATTCCCAAATTGCCCGTAGTGTGTGTGAATGTTGACACAAAGGCCAAAATGGGAATAAATACAATAGTCACCATTGGCCACTACTGTCCCTAGTTGGACAACAGACGTTCCTACAGTGGATGAATGGATGGATAGTTAAGTGATTTATAAATAATAAAGATGATTATTGAAATAATAAAAAGCAACGGAGAAAGTGTTTGCGCGAGTAAGAAATCCCTCCTGCTGAGTTAGGATTGGTTACAAGAAATTGGTATTGTCTACTATTGGTACTGTCCACTACCTTCCTTTAGGGTCTCAGTAGAATTTTGTTCTTGGAAAGCTGGAGAACTTGCTCATATTGAAAACCACATATGTATGTAAACGATAACAACTGATCTTCTGTCTGGAATTGTTCCTGGGTGAATGGACTTATAACTTGAAGACCTAAGGCATGATTATGAAACACTGTCGTCTGGTCTCTGAGCCAGTAGTCGAATGAAAATGATTATAATTATATACACAACCGAGATTGATTAATCAAGCAGATGGAAGTTTGGACTCCCTTATTTGCCTATGAAAAGTCAAACTGATATCAATTTTCGAGGACTTATGTGACCAAGAGTGCGATGTAATTCATGTGCCACTATGTATGGAAATCAATTTTTTTGCGGGGAGGTTCAAATATTACTGTGATTGCAGAGAGCCAGTCAGTGCAGTGGTATTTTCCCAGTCATAGGTCATAATGATGCACAGACAGGCTATTTCCATGCGTCATTATAAAACCACAACTGATTTTTAGATTCTATCTGCTTTCTACAATTAGCCCAAAATCACCAAAGGAAGTCAGCTGTGGTACAGTCCCCACTCCCTTCCTGTAACAAAGAGAGAGACACACACACTTGCACAGGGCATTCTGTCTTTGGCATTGCTAAAAAAAAATATTTTTTTAAATCCCCAGAGCAGGCCGGGCAGCAGAAAGGTAGCTGTTATACAGAGTGCCAAGACCAACCGTGCCCTCAGTTGGCAAGGTGTACATGGGCTTGACTTCGCACAACAGCCATATTATGTGTGCTCAGTGTGAGCTTTGCCATAGGGCAAGGGGTTGAGGAGAGGAGGAGCAGGGGCAAAACAGTATCCAGGGAGAGCCCTGAGCATCATGCACACTCGCAACATTAGGTGCCAGAATACACTACTGTATAAACGCTGCTTTTGGACTTCATAAGATTTCATCATTTCGAGAGTGGTAGGTTTCGGCTCATTTTATACTCCGATCTGTTTTTATATCTTTTATATCTATTTTGAATTTTATTGCATATTTAAAAGATTTTTCCACCTATTCAATTTGTTGCTGCCTGAGAGAGCCCCACAGTATGAGAGGATGTGAGATGTCTAGATTTATAGCTTCTGTGATTAGTTTACGTTTGACTTTGCTCGTTTCAGCTCAGCTGCAATTTTCCGTGTGCTGATTTGTGTTATGTCGGGTAGTCCCAGTTATGAATCAGAAGCAGCGATATAACATCAATGATTAACTTTACTTCAGCTACGGTAACGAAAGTGATAGTTTTTCGCATCTCGCCTCTCTTCTCCATGAGTGAACTTAAACGGAACGACACAGTGGTAGCATCATTTTTAAAGCAGAACTTCACCTACTGTAGTTATACCATGCACGTAAGTAATGCTCCTATGTTTAAACAAGTTAGCATAGGTGGTAGAGGTCCAGCTGAAATACTCATCATATAACGGGTGTTTTTGTATCTCGAATTCCCCCTGCTTGTCAGAAAGGTGCCAGCTGCGAATGAGACACTGCCAAAACCACGAAATGCACATTTAGCGCTCTTGCGAATTTTTTTTTTTCTCTTAAAATTTTACCCGAGTGCTACTGTAAATAAGAACTTCCCATCTGTTTTGATTAGAAGAGATTTTCCCACAAGCTTGGGCACTTCACTTGTTCTAAGTACAGTGGAACCTTGGATTACGAGTATAATTTGTTCCAGAAGTAGGCTAGTATTCCAAAACACTCGTAAACCAAATCAAATGGCTGCACCGTGCCATTTGCCCAAATGTCATGTTTTCAAAGGTTTGGGACTAACCAAGGATTATGCACATCCTTCTCTCTCCTCTCTGCTTCCATTCATTTTTCTCTGTCCATCCGTCTGTGAAACGTGTCAACCTTTTGCCTCTTCCACCCCGCTGCAGAACTCTGTTGAGACAGCTAAATGGCGACTGGCTGCAGCGTGCACAGCACATTTCCATCCCTAGAGGCACGCTTCAGTCCCTGCCGGCTTAGAAGAAACTACACGTCTTTCTGTTTAGACTGGATGTCTGGGGTCACTTTGTGCAGGAGAGACCATGTGGGGACTATAAACGACAGTGTGTGTTCGCTAGCACTAACTCATCCATGCTGCAGCTGTCAAATCCGTGCTTGCGGCTGAGACCTGTGAGATAGATATAAAGGAGGTGTAGATAAACAAGCCTCATTTCCACTCGTGTTCTTAACAAATTCCAGAATTAATCGGAGCAGGTTGTAGAACATAAACGCTTCCACACTCGTTACTTGCCTCTGTTGTTGCCCGACATATGTTTCCTTCACTAGAAAAAGTTCTTTTGCGTTGTGGTTTCTTCAATGTTCCCTGAAGACCCAGCAAGGCCAAGGCTTCTGCAGTAGCTCTTGGAAAGTTAACACGTCATGGTCAAGTTAAAATGCTGCCGTTCAGCAACGGCTTTGTCGTCTCCGAGGAGCTCGGAAGATAAGTTTCCAGACTTCCTGTCTTCTCAGTAATGAGGTACAGCACATGCAGTTCCAGTCTGCTGCTGTCAGATGATGGAAGCAAACTGGAAGGAGACACTGAAATATCTCGTATCTGAACAAAGATGAGTGACGGCATTCTTGTTGGACTGCATTGACATGAATCTTGTTCGTTTTCAGGAAGGGCTGGAGTAATTGCCCACCAAGTTGTTCCCTGCACTCCCGCTTTGAGCTAATCCAGTATGTCGGTATCTGATGAGCCCCTGTGGTGGTGTTTATGCTCTTGGTTGTCAATGCCCTGTTTCAGACACAGACGCTGTCAGGACTGTGAGAGGAGCTTTGGAGATTTACAGCCTGAGCTGATCAAGAATGGGCTGGCCTCTTATCTGACATGTTTAGAAAGTACTGCTTCTTCTGCTTTCTATAAATTATTCTACAAGCCTGTTGACCGAAGAGGAAGGGTACTAACACTGAATAATTCTTAATTGTCTTTTTAATTGTCTGATGCTTGGTATATAGTTTATAGACCCTGTCTAATTGTTTTCTTAACAGAGCATGACAAAAGTTTTTAAAGCCATTTCAGATGATCATTATCTGCGCTCTTGCTAAGCAATGAAGAAGGCAGACGGTTGTTCAAAATATGTAAAGTCTTTATCAATCTAACGATCAATGTGACATCTATGACATCTATCCATGTCACTTTGAGAACTATTGGCACTCATCTAAGAGCTCTCGTCAGTTCATCAGACCCCCACATGAGTGACAAAACAAAGTAACAATAAAGACCTGTTGGTTCAGGCCTGAAACACAAGCTTGGGCACTTCACTTATTCTAAGTAGAGTGGAATCTTGGATTACGAGTATAATTCGTTCGGAAGTGGGCTAGTATTCCAAAACACCAAACCAAATCAAATCTTCCCATAAGAAATAATGAAAACTCAAATTATTTGTTCCAAAGCCCAAACAAATAAATACAGAAAAATAATGAATACAATATATAAAGTAAAAATAAAACAAATTAACCTGCACTTTACCTTTAGAAAAAGTTAAAATAAATCCCAACAGATAAGTGTTTGTTTGTGTGTGTGTTTGTGTGTGTGTTTGTGTGTGTGTTTGTGTGTGTGTGTGTGTGTGTGTGTGTGTGTGTGTGTGTGTGTGTGTGTGTGTGTGTGTGTGTGTGTGTGTGTGTGTGTGTGTGTGGAATTAGCCCCTTCCCTCGCCTCGTCTTAGACAGTAAAACTCCTCCTCCCTCCCCCCACCTCACTTTTTAAGTTTCACAACAAACACACACAACGGAAACACTGTTATAACAGGAAAAAAATGAATTTCTCTAATGACACTCGCGTGAGCGCAGACTAACGGAATCACTGCTGTAAAGTAAAAAAAAAAAAAAAAAAAATGAACCAGCACCTTACCTTTGAAAAGAATCGCGACAGAGCAGAGTTTCTGTGTAGGTCAGTGTGTGTGTGTCTGTGTTAAGCCAGGGAGGGGGGGTGTAAAGGCGAGAGAGTGTGTGTGTGTGTGTGTGTGTGTGTGTGTGTGTGTGTGTGTGTGTGTGTGTGTGTGTGTGTGTCGGTGTGTGTGTGTGTCGGTGTCAAAAAACTCAGCACTCGTAAACCTCTGTAGTCCAACTTGGGAGCATGAAGGCCAATGTAACCATTGTATTTATTCCCATTTTTACCACTGAGGTAGGAGCTCCGGTCAACATTCACACACTACAGGCAATTTGGGAACACATGTCTTTGGATTGTGGGAGGAAACCAGAGTACCCGGAGGAAACCCTCCAAGCATGGGGAGAACATGCAAACTCCATGAATACAGAACCGGAGGTGGGACGATGGAGGTGCAAGGCAACAGTTATAACCACTACTGTACGTCATCTACATACAGGAATATTCTATATTTTATTCAGGAATCAGAAAATTAGCCGTATTGTGCTATGGTAACAACAGTAGAGCTTGCCTGTAACTGGTACTTAACATTAACATCTCATTTTGCACGTAAATTAGAATCTTTGGGTCGAGATCTTGCGTATTAAGAAACACAGTTTATGATTTCATAAAACCGTCAGCGTGCTTTTTTTAATGCACTGTTTATGAATTAAAAGTATTTGCGGAGGGTAGTGCTCTAGGATTAACTAGACTTTTAATTGCTCCAGCACTGACTTATAAATGCGCTGAACTTGGAAGAGCATGGCGCACTTAAGCTGAACGATAGCACTATGTAAGACTAATTACATTACCGGGTAGTATGTGTTATTTCCTAATTGCTTTTGTTGTAAAAGTATAGAAAATAGCCATTATCCCCTTCAAAAACTTTTGTGACCCGGATAGTGACAATTAGAAATTAATCTTAGAACTTTCATCTACATCAGTTCTACATAAAACAACATAGCCTTCCATCATATTTTAATTATACAGTACATTGCTTGGTAGCAGCATTTAAAGTCCAGTATGCTGAAATGTGCCTTGTACCTGTAGGATTCACACATTTTCGCAGATGCTGTCACAGAGTACTATTACTGTACACCTTTGTCCTGATGAATTGGCCACATGCGTAGCAGAATGTATCTGGAGAATGCTTGCAGCTTCTTGATGCCATCTCTGGTGAATTCAGATGTGTCTGTGTGTTCACTTGGGCAGCTAGAACTAACCTGATCAGCATCTGGAACATAACCATGATGAGTCGCTCTGTCCATCCATCCCCGGCTTGGAGGCTACAGGACTTTGGCGGCTGTAGGTACTGTAGGTGCATTACGGTCGTTTCTATATACCGCATAGTCTGTGTATACACGGCAAACAATTACATTGACTAGCTTTGGTGAATAATATGTATGGCCACGCCCACTTCGAGGCAAAGACTTTCCCTTATCCAGGCCACAAAAGCAAGGTTTGAATAGAAAAAAAGGCTTTTTCCATTTACTTTAGGCATAAGCAGTAGGAAATATCACGTTCTGCCCAACAACAAGAAAAAGTTAAGTAATTAGTTGCATCCTGCGATATTAAACTGAGAGTCTCTTTATTATGTAGACTGTATGCAGCAAGCCCTGCTGATAAATATGCTAACGTGAGTGATGTGGAAACCTGTGAAATCACCTTTAAAAAAAAAAATCAGGCTTACCACAAACCCACTTTTAGTTCCTGAGAATGGTAATTACCATTATTTCTGCTCTTATTGTTCTGTAGTCCTTCAGATTGCACTTTCGCTGCCACCTGCATTATTGGCTTCAACCTTGGTAATAAAATTGAAGCAAGTTATTGTTTCAATCATCGTATGATTTATTCTTTTGCTTTTTCATCAAATCTACTAAAATTCGAGATCAAGACATGTCATGATCACTACAACAGAGTATGGCGTGTATGTGGAGGGGGTTTATGGGGGGGGGGGGGGGGGCGACTCCTGCTTACTGGAGACCTTACAGGAAAAGTGAGTGCTCTTCCTAGCCAATCGAAATTCTTTAACATACAGTAAGCTGAAACATGTGCCGAACTTGCTCTTACTCTTGAGAGCCCCAGTCAAGATTGGAAAGCAGAATGACGAGAGATTGGTACTGAATGACAGCAGACACATTGGCACCAACATCTCCCCCGGGTCTATGGCATGCCGTGTTCCGTCTCTCTGTCCAGGCAACACTGTCAGATGGAGAGATGTAATAAGTGACAGCTGCTGCGATTGCAAGGTTGAAAGTAAGAGGCGTTTTTCAGAGTGCCCTCTCTCTCTCAAAAAAAAAAAAAAAACAGGTGTCCGGAAGATATCAGTAGAACGAGAGGGAATGGAACTCTGTCCTACTTTGTCCTTCACTGGGGAACAGATGAGTGTCTGACAGATGGAGAACTCCGAAACCTTGGAGAGAGACGGATTTTAATCGACTTTGGAGCGTTTGCGAGGAATGATGTAAAGTTTTGGAAAAGGAGAAACAAAAAGAGCTAAGTAAATGACTCAAGATCTACGGAGAGAAACTTGTTTGGCCCTCTCTGTCTACAGAATATGATATACAGTACAGTACATTCAGCATTAAAAGATTGAAAGAATTCACATACTGCACAGACGAATCTTCTCTCCTGCCTGCCCACACATTCAGTCACATAAATGTGTTTAACACACCCTCATTATTAACCCACACACCCTGTAACGTTTAGTCTGAATGCATCTGTTTGGAGTTTTATTGATTCTGTAAAAGAATCACAGCAATTAATCTGATTTTCTTTGACTGCTCAGGCTGAATGAATTTATTCTCTGTTCGGCCCTAGGATAAAACAGACTCTGTGCTGCTTTTTTTTCCCTTTCTTCCTTTTTTTTCAGCTAATAAATCGGAACGATAATAGACAGATTCCTTCTGTTCCCACCGCTGAAGTTTCTCATGTCTAGAATGAACTACAAAATATCCCGAATCCCACAAATGTTCATTTGACCATCTTGTGTGTTTTCATCTTGGACTTCAGGGAGTATGAGATCTGGACGAAAGGCTTCGCTCTTGGGAGAGACTGAAAGAGTCCAGTGATTACAGCCACACATCACCTCTCTCTCCGTTACTGCCTCCACATACTGTAAAGCTGGATGCTGCCGGAGACTTTGATCGGCCGAGTCTCAGTAGACCTCCCGAGGGCTACATTGTTCTAATTTCCCCATTAAAGATCGATTCTTTGTTTCATCCCAGAACTATGCGTGCTGGGTGATAGCATCTGGACTCTACTCCTGCAGCACCCATTGTTTAGATGATGTCAGCAGGAGGAAATGTGTAAACCCGCCTTATATAAGGAAATGGGAGGAGGGAAAATATAGGGCGCAGATTATAGCGATGTTATTCAAGGTCCCGGTTATAAATACGGCGGGTGTGTGTTTTTAGCCTTTCTGCTTTGCAGGCCGACTTCGCCCTGCCTTTCTGAAGCTTCTCAAAGTCACAGTGAGCATTTAGATTTTTTTTTTCACTATTTTTAATGACTGTTTATTGGAAAGAAGCTCTAAATGTATGATCTCAGAAGTCCGAAGTCAGGTAGAACACGGATTCCTCTCGAGTGTGACTTAAGGCCCTTTAAGAGAACCCATTCATGTAAACTGTGGCGTGTGGAGAGAATAGTGACGGCCATGTTTGGCTGCACCTCTCCAGCGGGGCCTGCCGTCTGGAGCACGTCTGTCACACATGCAGGGCTCAAATTACTGCCAAGACTCGCTCTGGCCCCTAGGAACAGCAGCTGAAGCCTTCATGAGAGAGATACAGAGAGATCGAACGATAGAGAGGGAGGGATAACGGCTTCCTCCACTTCTTAACTTCTCTAACAGCCTGAATCCATCCTGCAATCTGGCTATTATTAGCCCCACTTCCTCTTCTGGTCCAAAGGGGCTTCCCACTCTTTTAGCCATCATCGCTTTTAAGTTTTTGGACTCTGCTTTTACTAGTCTGCAGATGACAAACTACCATCACTCCTGTATATACGGACTGGGCTGTACAGGACCAAGCTAAACACTCCTTCTGGACTAGACTCATTTATATTCCTGCCATCTAATTAGGTTGCTGGACGAAATAATTCCCTCCCCTTTTAGCCACAGTCACTGGCACGCACACGCTTCTACCCCCTCCTCGCTATCCACAGAGCAAGAGAAGGAAACCAGGGATTTAGTGACCGTGGAGTTCACAGAAGCTGGATGAAGAGTGTAAAAAGACTTTGCTTATGACAACTAGGATTTGCTTGTCAAGGAGATGGGCAGCCATGGGTCAAAGCAATGCTGCTATTTGTAGGGATCGGAGAGCAACATGTGGTGTTTGCAGTGTGCGTCTGACAGAAGCCAGTCTCTGCTGGAGCTGGAACTGGAGCCAGACAGCTGGTAAGCTTCTAGCGTGTATGTTCGAGGGGGTGTACAGTACGTTACTCTGGGTATGGGGGCTCGCGTATACTGTAAAGTACCTAATGTGCATGTATTAAAAAAAGAAAAAAAAACAGGAAAGTTGTTTTCTTGGAAAGGTTGGATGCTTGACAGTTCGCTTCTTATGGGTATTTAATTATGAGGAGGTTTTAACCTCTTTGTCCTGTAAACATATGCTTTACTGGCTCGCCAAATAGGTTTTGGAGGAGTACTTTGGTATTTTACAACCCTGATCCCAAGTCAATTTCCAATGAATGGTGAGATAAACAAGAAAAGTTACAGTTGTTAGTTGCATTTCAAGTAATGTTCTGTAAAAGTTGTCATTTCTCAAATTTGCATAAGACCGCGTTGGTGTTTACGCAACGCTACAATTTCATCTTTCCTAGAGTCGCTTAGTCTTTAATCGTATTTAAACAGCTTCTCTGTAATTATCGCAAATTACAGGAAAATCCCACAGATTCAGAGTTTATCACATTGGACCTGTCGTGTGTAACCTTTATTGGGTGGGGGGGGATGGGGAGTTGGGTAGTAATTACTGTTAGCCAGCGTGTTTGGGGTTCATAGTCATGACTGTCGCTTTGTTTAGTTCTCAGCAAAATGCCCGTCGAGCTAAATGCAGGTTCAGCTCGGCCATGCTGGTGAAAGGGTTCATTTGACCTCTGTTGGCTTTCAGACTGTGGTAGAGGATTTCTGAGGCATTCAGCCTACATGCTACAGTACGCGGTTCACTGTGCTGCAGCTCTTCCTGTCGTACCCTCACGCTGGCTAGTAAGAATGCAACATGCACAGTGTGCAGTTGAACAACTAATGAGAAGGAGTATCATGGAATGTTCTCATAAGGGACTCGTGGGATGTGGACACTTTCATTTCCCTCCATCTCATGTCTTGCACCAACAATGTCTGCTTACTGTTTTGACCTCTAATGTCCAGCATGGTAGAATTACTATTGTTGAGCATGCCAACACTTGCGCACCCACGCTTATTTATTTCTGCTGATACAGAATGTGTTTTGACATGGCAAAAACAATCATTTGCCAAAAGAATAAAAACCCTCAAGTACCGATTTTTGCGTAGAGAACGTGAGGGCCGCCTTATTTTACTAGCTAGGTATCCGAGTGTAAGCTGATGAATTCACACTGTGTAACATTAGATCTGGCAGGCCAGCCACATCCTGCATGATAGTGTGACCAGATAGCCTGTTTATAGACAAAAATGAGATGTCAGCCAATTCATTGGGCAAGTTATCTTTTGTCAGTTTCTAAAAGCTCACACAAATGTGTGAAAATTCAGATGAACAAAGGAAAAACGAGCAAAGAAACCAATTATGTGAACCATCTCGGGCTCAGAAGAAATTCGATATCAGCTCCAGTTATTAAAATGGGGATGACCAACTCGCCTCCGAGAGACTTCTTGCTGGTAATAATTCTAGTAATACGGACTGTTAAGATTCAAGATAACGTTTTTAAAATAAATTTAATGGTTGACATTTTAATGTAATAATTTTTTTATTATTTTAATAACTAAAATTGGCGTGTATTGTGGTGTATTGGTTAGTACTGTTGCCTTGCATCTCCAGGGTCCGGGTTAGATTCCCGGCCACGCTTGATTCCCGTCTCTGTGCGGATGTAGTTTACCGTGCTTGGTGGGTTTCCTCTCACAGTCCAAAGACCTGCCCTTAGTGTGTGCAGTATGTGCGCCCTGTGATGGATTGGCACCCATCCAGGGTGTACCCCACCTCATGTCCTAAGTCTCCAAGCCCCCCACGACCCTGAATACAGGATAAAGTGGTATAGAAAGCTGAGAGCGAAGCAAGTTTCCTTTTTTTTTTTCTTCTACTTCTTTTTTTTTTTTTTTGGTGTGCGCAAGATTTAGAAAGAAATAGCACCATGAGTTCCAAGGAAGTTGGCAAGGAGCAAAGCAGGCAGAAAACGACGCTACTTTCAGTTTCATTTTAAAAGTAGCCGGTGGCAAGAGGAGTCATAAATTAAGTGAGGTTTATTTTTTTTTTTACTTCATTTTCAAAATGTTTTTGTATATGCATTATAGTATGATTATAGTGTTAAGTTCATAATCTTGGTCATATTTTTGGAGTCCAGGGTTTTGTTACTCTCATATGTACTGTGTGAACAAGGTCAGACATCTTCCCATTGGCAGCCATAACATGTACCGTATAGGATCCTGCCTGTCAAAAACATCAAGGAACTATAGATGAATATTCTTATTCGTATCCTAATATGGAAAGACTATTTCCTTACTGCCTGCTTAATAAATACAAGTGAACAATTGTAAATACAGTATATATATTTAATTCTGAGCCAGTAAATGAATGTACAATAAGTGAAACATAAATAATTCACATAAGCAACAATGTCGGTATTCCACAAAAATCTGAAGGATGCTCGAAAACTCCGATGGCATTGTGTGTTAACTATTTAATGGTGTCTTCAAATTGGGATTTTAACCATTTTACATTCTGATACATATACTAGACTAGTGTTAGTGTTAGTACCCGTCGTTGTCCAATTATAATGTAGCTATGACTTCAAAAGTTGCATCGAACATCTATTTCAAAGTAAGGTGTTGTAGACTGCGTAAACTACAGTTTCTAAAACAGACTGAATATATAAGCGATATGAAGCCACTAGAAGAAATATGGAAAGCTGATTTATGGTAGTGCTATTAGTGTTGCTCATCTTTCTTTAGGTGAACACGGCCGTTTGACAGCGATGGTGCAACAACAAGAGCCTCCACAGTGAATTCCTCTTAAATATCGGTTGCCACAATATTTTATGGCTTGGACATATCCATAAGTCAGGCTATCAGAAAACTATGAGGAGCATGACCTTTTTCGACTTTTTGTTTGCCGTACTGCATACCAAGCCTCTCCTTTCTCATTGGAACCTTGTATGTTGTGTGTTGAGATTTTTATTGAAATGCAAAGCTTCAATGGGAAATCCCAGTTTATAAGCATCTCAGTTTATACAAAGACGCACATTTTGGGGGAGCAGACTGTGTGAGAAGACTTTCCACAGCCAGTGTTTGGTGTTCTCCAGATAACCTCAGAATGTGACGACGGAGACTCTGGTTGCATATAAGGCTTTCAGACTGGCATGTTGCTGGAAAAGATGTTTCAACCATTTTTTTTCTTTCCTTCTTTTCCTTCAAGCGGTCAGTGGGCACAATCTAGAAATGGGTCAGTTCAAAATAGATCACCACCACCGTAGGTTCCTGCCAACCAGGTAATTTGGTCAATGACTGTAGGTCACCGCACTGACACAGAAGTTTCTTTAAAAAGCTTTTTAAAACATGCCAGGTGTCAAAAAGATAGCCAGTATTAGAATAGGTGTCATGAAGATTTTTCTCAATTTGCCAATGCCTGTCATTCACCTGGATATCAGTGACCGTAATGGCCGTCAGCTCTAATGTACTCTAAGAACCCGATTTGCCCTTATGGCCTGCAATGCCAGCATGGCCATCATCTCCTAAGACCAGTGGCTGATCTTTAGCTTGAATTTAAGCAAGCATGCATGTTTGTTCTAAAGTCTCTGAACTATTGCAATTTGGATGCTTCTTTGAAAAGGGTTGTCCATGATATATCTACAGAAACCTCAGAATCTTAATTACAGTACTCCCTGCAGGGGGACTTCCATGCCATGCACATGACTCAGCATGATGTACAGTTTGTTCTCCGTGGAACATTGTCCCTATATCCATCTTCACGCCACTGATATTCGCAGAAATACACTCTCGTCAGTGGCACCAGGGAAAAAAAAAAAAAACTTTTGCAAAATGTTGCAAGATTTGAGCTCCTTATTGACAGGTCCTCCAGGGATTTCCACATCTGGGTCCTTGACTTTAGGTTATTTCTTAAGAAGTTAAGACTGATGCCCAGGGGATGTTGGACTAGGCTCTTTGGACATTGACTGGATGACTCAATCGTTGTAGCTTTTTTTTTTTTTTTTCCCCCCAACCCAAACCCAACAGAATATGATGATTCTTTTGATTCTTATGATGATTCCTTTTACTCGGTCCATGATCGTGATTGATTCTTATAACTGTTTCTGTTCAAGTTTCAGTATCCTGAGTTACTATAAACTCCTAAACTACATAGAATTTCATCTGGGGATGAGCATGAGGGGTAATGTTTTCTCAGATACATTACATTTTCTAGTATATTCACTCTAAGACATGTCGTGTTAGTATATATAATCTCTTCAATGAAATGTATATTTATGGGAGCTGTGATGTAGAGTATACTTGCACAAACCCTTTACGTCTTTTTTCATAACGTTCAGTGTCCGTTGCCTTTATGTTGCTGGAGGCTTTGGGGAATATGTTTGGCACCGCGGTTTGCTTCGAAAATTGTTTTTGTTCTTCACTTCAAGACCCATTTCAGCCACAAGGGAGGGTATCTCTTTGCCGCAGTCTGTTTTATAGTGGACACTATACAGGATGTCCTGGAGTAACATACTGTACCACTTGCCTTTTTCCATTTCTTCGTTCAGTGGAAGTTGTAAATACCCCCCATGGGCCTTTCTAAAGCAGTGTAGCGTCTGCAAGATGCATGCTAGATGTCACAGCTCTTTAAATCAGTGAATAAAGTGTACAGTATTTGTTATAGTCACCACTGTTGCGTCTAAAACTAATGACGATGCTGGCAGAGAAATATTTGACATGAATTATTTTCCTCCATCATATTGTTTCTTTTTTCTAGGCATATGTGAATCGAATCGAATCCCTTATCTGCTTAATTTGCTTCGGGTAAAAGCTTCAGTCAAGTACATAAATATAAAAGTAGGTGCAGTTCTGTACGCCTTTGCTCAAGGGCCCAGACTTCATGGAATCTGGAATCGCAATCTTCCAGCCACTACTACAGAATGTTAACACTGCTTATGTAAACCCTTGCAGTCTTTCTTTCTGACTTAATGTCTGATGAGCTACGTAGATATTCGTTGCTGGATAACACTTCTGATCTGCTCCTCTAGCTGCAGATGCCGACCCAGGAATTTTACCTGTAATGGATACTGTCAGACTATATATTTCATACAGATAAAGAAGCTGTATAGCAAGGGTCAAGCCAATTCAAGGCTCGAGGAAATATCAGGACAACATGTGAAGGTCTCGAGTGTTAATGTGTGGTGTGATTTAGGGACCGAAATGTAAATGAGCTTTCATTATACAGACTTGTTAGGCTCGCCATCTGTACCTGCGTCAGACAGTTAATTACGAGCTAAACTTAGATCAGTCTATAAAACACTTCGCTGGAAACTTACTGAATGTATCACAGCATCAGCGTGTTTTCTAATAAATGAGCATTTGGCTTTATTATTATTATTATTATTATTATTATTATTATTATATACAGTACAGTAAGCATTTAATTGTATTGTGTTTTGGGTGCATAAAGGATTGAATTGTCCTGTTTCAAAGCGGATTTAGATCTGGTGTGGTGTAATATGTTTCGGTACAAAGAACATAAACCTCTTTTGAAAGGAAAATCCTGTAAACTCAGCGAAACAGATTATCAAAATGCATCAGAAATGTTAGAGAGAAGTATGAAACTGCATGTACAGTAGAGGCAGCGTTTTCTACCTACGGTAAAAGACTAAGAGTAATGTTTGCTTTTAAAGCCTGGTGTTTATTACCTTTCTATTTGATCTTTTTACAGAAGGAATGAGTAAAATGTACAGTACCGTCCACTTTTTGTCTACCAGCTACCATTTCCAATATTTATAGGTTTACGGTCACCTAGATGAACTCTGCGTGAAGCTAAATGAATCTTTATTGGAAGCGAAGTCCTCTTGCGTGTCGTGAGGGGCGCTGACATTTTCACAAAGTAATTTCTGAGCAGATCTTTGGTGTGACCGCTGCTTTATAGCGATGCTGTGCAGAAAAGCACCGCTGGGATACAGAGCAGACATTTGAATGGCATCCTGAGTTCTGAGCAAGTAGCATTAATTAATGTGACAGACAGTTTGCTTTTTGCATGCATCACTTTGACAGACGTTTGCTCAACTTGACATCGAGGGTTGATATGGGGGGATGGGGGGGGGGCTTTGCGTTAACTACTAGATCTTGTAAAATTGCAAATCATTTGCACATATTGCTTTATATTAAAGGAAAGAGAGAATAATACAGCCGTGGCCTGAGGTACTGTACTACTAGCGATAGCGTTCACCTTCTTACATCTCTAGAAGGGCAGCAAAGAAGCCGCTTTTCTCCAGGAAAAACATCAGCGACAAGGATTAGACTTCTGAGGATTGAGGTAATGTCATTTGCTCTGATGAATCCCCTTTCAAATTGTTTTGGGGCATCTGGAAAAAATCTTGCCCGGAGAAGAAAAGGTGAGTGCTGCCATCAGTCCTGTGTCGTCATGCCAACAGTAAAGCATCCTGAGACCATTCATCCAGTATGTGGGGTTCCTTTTTAGCCAAGGGAGTGGGCTCACTCACAATTTTGCCTAAGAACACAGCCATGAACAAAAAATGGGAACGAAATCATCCTCCGAGAGCAACTTCTCCCAACCATCCAAAAAACAGTTTGGTGTCGAAAAACAAGCATGATGGAGCACCTTGCTAAGGCAAAAAGGATGGACTTGGGGCTCAGGGAACAAAACATTGAAATGTTTGGTTCATGGCCAGGGAACTCCGCAGAACTTAAACCCTTTGAGAACTTGTGGCCGATCCTCAAGAGACAGATGGACAAACAATAACCCACAAATTCTGACACTATGACATTACAATCTTAGTGCTAAGCACTGATTATGCAATCATGATTATGGGCTGCCATCAGTCAGGATGTGACACAAAAGTTGATTGACAGCAGGGTGAATTGTAGAGGTCTTGAAAGAGAAAGGGTCAACCATGTAAGTATTGAGGCTCTGCATAAACGGAATGTAATTGTCAATAAAAGCCTTTGCCATTAATGAAATACTTGTAATTCTACTTCAGTAGACCATACAGTAGTAACATCTGGCGAAAAGATTGTAAAAACGCTGACGCAGTATGGAATAAAATCACTGTCAAAAATAATCGTGCGTAAAAATAAGATTTGTGTGTAATTCTGTGTTTTGTCCGAGTTGGATTCCAAAATCTACGGCCACAACTCTGAAATATACAACTCTGACCGCTTACAGACACAAAACTTGTTTTTACAACTCCCCTGTTACACGGACGAATTGCGAAATTATGCCTATGAATGAGGTGTTACACCGCTGTCAAAAATACACACGTGGACAAAATTGTTGGTACCCTTTGGTCAATGAAAGAAAAACTCACAATGGTCACATAAATAACTTTAATCTGACAAAAGTAATAATTAAAAAAAATTCCATGAATGTTAACCAATGAAAGTCAGACATTTCTTTTCAACCATGCTACAACAGAATTATTTTTTTTAAAATAAACTCATGGAACAGGCCTGGACAAAAATGATGGTACCCCTAGAAAATACTGAAAATAATGTGACCAAAGGGACATGTTAATTCAAGGTGTGTCCACTAATTAGCATCACAGGTGTCTACAATCTTGTAATCAGTCAGTGGGCCTATATATAGGGCTCCAGGTAGTCACTGTGTTGTTTGGTGACATGGTATGCACCACACTCAACATGGACCAGAAGAAGCGAAGGAAAGAGTTGTCTCAGGAGATTCGAAAGACAATTATAGACAAGCATGTTAAAGGTAAAGGCTATACGACCATTTCCAAGCAGCTAGATGTTCCTGTGACTACAGTTGCACATATTATTCAGAAATTTAAGATCCATGGGACTGTAGCCAGCCTCCTTGGACGTGGCCGCAGGAGGAAAATTGATGGCAAATCAAAGAGACGGATAATCCGAATGGTAACAAAAGAGTCCAGAAAGACTTCTAAAGAGATCCAAGGTGAACTTAAGGAACATCAGTGTCAGATCGCACCATCCGTCGTTGTTTGAGCCAAAGTGGACTACATGGGAGGACACCATTGTTGAAAACAAATCATAAAAAAGCCAGACTGGAATATGCCAAACTACATGTTGTCAAGCCACAAAGCTTCTGGGAGAATGTCCTATGGACAGATGAGACAAAAATGAAACTTTTTGCCAAGGCAAATCAGCTCTATGTTCACAGACGGAAAAATGAAGCATATCAAGAAAAGAACACTGTCCCTACTGTGAAACATGGAGGAGGCTCTGTTATGTTCTGGGGCTGCTTTGCTGCATCTGGCACAGGGTGTCTTGAATCTGTGCAGGGTACAATGAAATCTCAAGACTATCAAGGGATTCTAGAGAGAAATGTGCTGGCCAGTGTCAGAAAGCTGGGTCTCAGTCGCAGGTCATGGGTCTTGCAACAGGACAATGACCCAAAACACCCAGCTAAAAACACCCAAGAATGGCTAAGAGGAAAACATTGGACTATTCTAAAGTGGCCTTCTATGAGCCCTGACCTCAATCCTATTGAGCATCTTTGGAAGGAGCTGAAACATGCTGTCTGGAAAAGGCACCCTTCAAACTGGAAACAACTGGAGCAGCTTGCTCATGAGGAGTGGGCCAAAATACCTGCAGAGAGGTGCAGAAGTCTCATTGACAGTTACAGGAATCGTTTGATTGCAGTGATTGCCTCAAAAGGTTGTGCAACAAACTATTAAGTTAGGGGTACCATCATTTTTGTCCAGGCCTGTTCCATGAGTTCTTTTTTTTAATAATTCCGTTGAAGCATGGTTGAAAAGCAATGTCTGACTTTCATTGGTTAACATTCATAGAATTCTTATTTATTATTACTTTTGACAGATTAAAGTTATTTCTGTGACCATTGTGGGTTTTTCTTTCATTGACCGAAGGGTACCAACAATTTTGTCCACGTGTGTACGTCATCAAGGCCACATGCACAGACATTAATATCCGAGGGAAGAAGGATCGATTCGGCCACCGTTTTAAACCACCGGCGCCAAAATGGCACATCAGCAGCCGAGCGCTCTCTCATCGTCTCGGTAAGTTTTCTTTTTTTCACAGATTCGTACATGTTTAAGAGAAGTAAAATTACAGAGATGTTTTAACTATAGCAGGTAAGATTTTAGGAGTTTAAAACGGTGGCAGGGCGCATGTGCCGTATCAATTCCTCCTCCTTCGGATAGTAACGCCTGTGCATTTGGCCTTGATGACGTATTTGTGACAGCAGTTTAACATACTACATTCATGGGCGTAATTTCTCAATTCATCCGTGTAACAGAGGAGTTGTAAAAACAAGTTTTGTGTCTGTAAATGGTCAGGTTCGTATACTGTATTTCAGAGTTGTACTGTAACAAACACACTAAATATCGTATATGTAAGCTGTCGTGGCCGCAGATTTTGGAATCCAACTCGGACAAAACGCAGAATTACACACATCTTTTTTTTACGCACAATTATTTTTGACAGTGATTTTATTCCATAACGCAGCAGACTTTGTGAAAATTAATATTTGTGTCATTTTCAAAACCTTTGGCCAAGCCTGTACACTTTTACAGTACGTGATCCGAGATGCATCTTCGACACCAGTGTTTACCATTTTTTCCATCGTCTCACTCAGGCTCCATACTTGGTTGCAGAGGTGCTTGTTATTAGTGTGTGATGATGAGAACACTTACTGCAAATCTAATGTTGATCATATTTTTCTGAGCGACATTATATTGTACCATCAAGGGAAAGTAGCGCAGCCTGGTAAAATAATGACCCAGTGTAGTTGCTCTTGCTGGGTATTTTGCTTTTCCTATTATTCAGTATGAACAATTGTGTACAGACTTGTGCACACGTTCCTTAGCCCAGTAAAAAAAAAAAGAGACCCTCTGATTTATTATGTTCACGTTGCTGCTACAGTATGTTCAAGGGCACGTAAACTAATATAGAGCAGAAAATTAAAATGAGAGCCGAGTTGCTACAGTAGTCGTGGGTGTAAAATGAAAACAGTAGCTCAACATTATAAAATATACAATCACAGGACAACCCATTAAGAAAAACCTGGTAGTACGGCCTTCAGTGATTCTTTCCGCCGAAGCATCTGTCTCACAGAAACTCTTAACTCTGTCATTTTTACATTTTTCCACCTCAATGTCATTCATCATGGTTCAGAACGCTGACTTTGAAGACAGTGTTACTCTCGCTCCGAATAAAAGAGCTGTCCTCGGAAACAGACGAGAAGCAAAATGAAACAAAATGAAAATTTTGAAATTTGCATCCTGCGCATCCTGAACGCATCAAACATCAGCAATGGAAGCTCCGAGTCATTCCAGTTCCATGGAGCCCTGAATAGAGATGCCTGTGTGTGCGATTTCTATGTTTTTCTGTTTTTATGGGATGTAATTCAGTGAATGATGATACAGTATGCCAGCGTCATCACCATCATCACAAATTAACGCATGTGTAATCGAGCCTTATGATGCAGCCTGAAAACAGCAGTAAAGTCACCATGAACGACTGAGCTGTGGAGGTTATTATTTAGCTGAGTCACTCCTGAAAACATCTGCCTCGTGCGATTAATCAGGGGTCAGGATCAGTCTGCATGGGTGTGAAAAACAGAAACCTCTAATCATCATGTCTGTTGAGCTGTAAAAGCGAAGAATTTGGGCATTACGTGGTCAAGATTGCTCATGTTTAATCATGCCGCCTCAGCTTGAAACCAGTAATGTTGATTTTAAAAAGTGTTTATTAATTAACGCATGTCTGCTGGACAATGTTGACTTGTTACGTGTTAACAAAATAACCGTGATGGTCTTTCCATTTTCCCTTAATAGCTCAAACCTACCATGATAGCTCGGGAAACTTTTTTGCATGGTTGGAAAGTTGGAAAAATGTCCATAATCTGCATAATAGGTGGATTTTATCCAAGGTGAGAATGACCATGTGAATGTGGTCGCGTAATGTTGTATTATGGACTTTTACGATTCTTATTCAGCGTATATGAGGGAGGGTATCAAAAGGCCGCACAAGGCTGAAAGAACAGTTGCAGGGAGCAGCTTCATAAGTCAGTGTGCCAAAAGACATCATCTTGCGTAAATCACGAGCATTACCACATCTGCTATTTCATCAATGTCTGTGTGAAACTGATCAAATCTGCCACGGAGACGCTTGACATGATTGAGCAAGTTCACTGCGAAGCTGCAACGAGTCGTTCAAGGGGTTTTGAGTGGCACGCATCCTTCAAGAGCAGAAGAACTTCAATGGAAGACGACAAGAGATCAGACAGACCTTCAACAAGCTTAACCCCCAAAACCTGTGAGCAACTTCCGCATTATGATCATCGGAGAACAATCCACAACATTGCCACCATTGTTGGTGTGTCATATGGAACAGTCCAGCCAATCATCACGTTTGATTTGAACATGCTCCGTGTTGCTGCCAGGTTCGTCCTCGGGCTGGTGACCCAGAAGCAAAAGAATCGTTGCATCGAAGTCTGCCAAGAACTCATCACTCATCGTGCCGTGGATGTGACGAAACCTGGGTGTATGGGTACGACCCTGAGATGAAGCAACCCTCAGTGCATGGAGTTTGCATGTTCTCCCTGTGCCTGGTGGGTTTCCTCCGGGTACTCCGGTTTCCTCCCACAGTCCAAAGACATGCAGATTAGACTAATTGGCGTTCTCAAAAGGCTTGTAGTGTGTGAATGAGGTCCCACTATGGTCATAAAATAGGAATAAATGTAATGGTCACCATTGGCCTCCACGATCCCTAACTGGACTACAGAGGTTTATAGATGGATGGATGGATGGATTCATAAACTAATGGTTTAATATTAAATAACATTAGGATTGAAAACAGAAAGGTCAAAAGCAAAGTTAGATAAGGTGAGTAAAGTTGAACTTACTGTCTTGTGTATGCCCTTTTTAATCATTGTGCTCATCTGGACAGCGTTGTACACTTGGCTGCTCGCTAATTCATTTAATTGAAGGAAGCTCTGTTAATCTGAATTTAATCTACTGCCACCGAGTGGATACGGAGAACTCAGTTAGTGTGGAATACATTCTTGCTTTATTATTCACTTGTTGAATGTTTGTTCTCTTTTAAATGGAAAATGGCATTGAGTGGCACATTGTCGCTAGTCTAACCTGAATGGCTGTAAACGTCCTGTTCTGCAACAGATTTCAGATGTACTTTGACCCTCTCCTGAATCTCAGTGGTGGAGAATGTGCGAGTGTGTGAGTGAGAGTGGAAGTGTGTTTGTATGAGAGAGAGTGGCACTGATTCAAGAGGTTTGTCTAATAGTGGCCTCTGACAGCTTTTCTTATACTATTACAATGACAGTTATGAGCTGTTTTTTAAAGTGCTGTGTCACTGCTGTGTAAGCACTCTTTGTTTGGCCCTGTCACGTGTGCGTGCGCAAGAGAGACGACGTATGATTTATAATTTTATTAATCTGTAATTTCCTGAACTGTAATGGCACTTTGCCATTTTTCTTCGCTTTGTGTGGCCCAACCTGATTTTTTCATTAATTTTACTGACCAAGATTTATAAGAATTTTCGTGGGCAAGAACGATTTCACTTACAAAGAATTGCTTCTTTAACATGGATTAATTAGAAAAAGCTCAACAGGAGGAGATGTAGTTATAACAACATATGTAAGATACAGTATGTGTATATACACTATTATACATGCCTGGAGGGATCGTATTGAACCATCAACTCTGTGGAAGAATTGTGGTCGGAAAAAAAATCATGAAAGGAGGTCACTTGGTTAAGTGGCATGTTTTAAAAAAAAAAAAACAACAGTAAAAAACCATAGCTATGTTTAATAGTGAAAGTCAGAACATTTCCATTCGCACACAATGTGATGAGAACTTACTGGATGAAACTAAACGACTGTGTGCCCATAAGAAAACCACTTGTCAGTTAGATGAATCAGGAAGAAAAAAAAAAAGCTTCAGTTTGTTAGGGACCTTAAAGATTGAATTTTGGAGCAATGGAAAAGGTCATGTGATCTGATGAGTCCAGATTGACCCTATTCCAAATAGATAGGAAAAGCATGAAGCGATGCACCCATCATGCATACTGCCCACTGTACACACATCTGGAGACAGTGTTATGAAATCTTAGGATTTCTTATGATCTTTTTTTTTTTTTGTCTTTTTTCTTTTTTTTCCCCAAAAGCAGTGGCCAAGAACAAAGATCTATATGTAATAAAATATAAATGGGTGTAAACAATGGACAATAAACATAGCTGAATTTCATCTTAGAGATACACTCTAGCTGAATAGCACTTACTGTCTTTTAATGATTATCCATAATCATTAAGTCAGAAAAATGTTGTAAACATGTTGGTATGTAAGATAAAATTCTTTATATTTTATGTGTAAGTTTTTGTTAATAAAGTTTAACCAGTCTGTTACATGTGCAGGGATCCAGCTCGAGGGATGAACCTGTTTGGATAGTAATCGATTGCATTTATTCCTCTACTTTCAGATCCAAGCTTGGCTTTGTTACCATGCCATAGTGCAGTGTCATGATGTATGCTCTATCTGCTCCGTTTTTCTCTCGCCCCGTGTCGACCCGTGACAGTGCAGAGCTTGTGGCAAACTTTTTTCGCGCCCAGTTTGTCAAAAAAAAACACAAGACAAGGCAAATTTGGCCTTGAAGAAATTTTTTTTTTTCTCTGTGAAAGCTAAAGCTGTCTGTTCACTATTACGAAAGCAAGACATACTGTAGAGTGGAAATAGATACTTCGTATATACTGTATCAGATACAGAGATGTTTATTTTGGTAATTGGTGTAAATGCATAAATAGCTTAATTAAGCGAAACCTTCTTTTTGTCTCTGCAGTGTGGAGGGTGATGGTGCCGGCTGTGACGCAGGTGCGTCTCTGGAAAGCGGATACTCTCGCGGGCCGGTGACGCGCAGCTCCATCATCAGCACCGAGCACTTCGAGGCGCCGTCGCTTTATGCCCACGAGGTCCGACAGCGCCCACGTCGCTCCAAACTCCAACACTCACAATCTATCCTCCGCAAACAGGCCGAGGAGGAGGCCATCAAACGCTCGCGCTCGCTGTCCGAGAGCTATGAGCTCTCCACCGATCTCCAGGACAAACAGGTTTTCTCCATCTCCCGATTTGATTCTTAAGTGCTCTTGATTGCTCATTTAGTATGACATGCTTAGCCTTTTCATGAGTATGGTTTGATTAATTACCTGCATTTATTTGATGCAGATTTTTATAGGATTTCAGGCGATAATGATTGAGGAATAGTTTCCCCACAGTGTGTTAATACTGAACGAATGGCGATCAGTCAGTAGGACACAAACGAGATTCGCTAATGGCTCTGGAGTCACTGTGACCCTCACCAGGATAAAGTGGTTACTAAAATTACATGGATGAATGAGCTTCAACTACAAGAGGCGTTCAACTAAAACTGAGATTTGTGATGAAATGTCTTGTGAATGGAGGGGTAAAAACCGAGACGCACAGTACAGTACGATGATGACTCTCTTAACTGCAGTAAAACATTTGAAGGGTGCAAACATATAGTACATACATCCGTGAATTATGATCCTGACCGAGGTGGCACAGACCTCACTGCAGTTGTTCTCATGAACATTTAGCGAGTAGAGTGAATGATCATTGAAAATGGGCAAATAATTTATTGCCAACTTGCAGAAGAGACACATGGGAACTGTGTACACATAATCATTTATGAATTCTACTTGCACATTACAGAAAGTCGGTTTGGAATTATTGCCACATCCTACATATAGTCCTGAACTTGCTTCGAATCATGGCCACATCATGTCCTCCATTAAAGCAGTTTCTGGGAGGTCAGCATTCCAGATGTGAAGCAGGCAGTCTGATCATGGCAGTGGCATCCTGAGAAACCTTACTACCATGATGGAATTTAAGCGCTCGTAAAACACCAGGGCTGGGATACGTACTTTAATGTATAAAGGGATTATATAGAGAAATAAAGGACATTTTTACTCTTATTACAGTGCTGTTATTGTGCAAAATCAAAAGTCTCGCTTCGACTCGAACGTTCCTCATAATTTAATCAAATCTAAATAGAAGAGTTAGAATGCGAAATTCACATTTTAAGATCTATTTCATTCATACTTCTTCATATAATAAGCTTGTCTCTTTAAAATCATATAGAAAAACTTGAAACAGTAACTAAACAGCCAGGAAAAACAGTCATGAGGTGAGCCGCCTGTCAAGCAGATGTGATGGAATCATTTGTACTGAAATCCACCAGAATGTTGACCATGAGATGAATTCCCTTTATGTATTTTACATAGAGCATATCATTATTATATAATGCCATATTCCTGCTACGCCCATTAAAAGCAATTTATAAAATATCATATGCATCCGTAAATGTTGTCCCTGTTGCTTGCAGGGCAAACTATTTCTTATCCCACTGTAGAGTCCGGATTTCTTTTCAGTGGCTATCACTATAATCATTGACAGGAAAAAAAAAAGACATCACTTTAGTCTTTTAGTACAAATGGCCCAGAGGTAGAGTTTCTATCAGTCAAAGGTCACTGTGTTAAGTTTGCTGCGATGTACCCTTAGGCAATCATGAGAGCAGGAAGGGGTCCTGCTGAGGGAGGCTAAAAACACACAATGTACGTGTATATAACATGCGTAACTCAGCACCTGCGATGGAAATCATTAAGAATTTGATCAATTCAAAAGATAGGATGCATACTACAAAAGTGTATGAGGTTACAGAGAGTGAAGAAATTAGATTATTCCTGCCTGTGGTTCACCCTGAGGGAGTGGATTTTCTCCTAAGCCTTAGCAGCATAGATCAGGACTGTTGACGGTTCTGATCTATGCTACGGTTTTAGTTGACCCAATAGGATATAATATTTATAGAAGTTACAATAAGATGCTGAAAATGGAGCATGCTCTAATCCTGCCTGTGTGGTTCATGTTGGCAGGTGGAGATGCTGGAGCGGAAGTACGGGGGACGTTTCATAACCCGACATGCGGCCCGGACCATCCAGACAGCTTTCCGCCAGTATCAGATGAACAAGAATTTCGAGCGCCTCAGGAGTTCTATGTCTGAGAACCGCATGTCCAGGCGCATCGTCCTTTCCAATATGAGGATGCAATTTTCCTTCGAAGGACCTGAGAAAGTCCACAGCTCCTACTTCGAGGGCAAGCAGCTCTCCTTGAGCGACGATGGCTCTAAGCTGGGACAATCAGAGCATGGCGACATGGTGCCCGTCAGTGTTAAGTCACAGGCGGGGCAAAGCGACTTCACGGATGCCATCACCGAGCTGGAAGATGCCTTTTCGAGACAGGTCAAGTCACTTGCTGAATCAATTGACGATGCATTGAACTGTCGCAGCTTGCATGGGGATGATGGGCAAGATGAAGGGCAGCGCGGTCATGGCGACCTGGATCGGGATATCGCGTATCAGGTCAAACCCTCACTCAGTGGAGACCGGCGCAAGCTTGATGAAATGACAGCGTCATACAGCGACGTGACCCTCTATATTGATGAGGAGGAATTGTCCCCCCCTTTGCCGCTCTCGCAGTCTGTAGTGGACAGAGCGTCCATGGATCCAGAGCTGCAGCTGCGTGCACTAAACTCCTCGCAGGACTATTGGGTCCACAAGGAAGACAAGGCTGACACAGACACTAGCTGTCGCAGCACACCCTCTCTGGAGTGCCAGGAGCAGAGGCTAAGAATGGACCACCTCCCTTTGCTCACCATTGAACCCCCCAGCGACAGTTCGGTGGAGCTGAGCGATCGTTCTGAGCGCAGTTCCCTAAAACGGCAGAATGCCTATGAGAGGGGTGGGCCTAGCCAGCAGGGTAGTCCCAAGCGACACCCCGCTCATTCCTCCCATCCTTCACATCCTTCCATCCCTCGAAGAGATGATGATGTTCCCCGGCATCGACCACGGCAGCTAGAGAGCCACCTGGCCATCAATGGCACAGCCAACAGGCAGAGCAAGTCGGAGTCTGATTTCTCCGACAATGACAACGACAGCGTAAACAGCACTTCGAACTCTAATGACACAATCAACTGCAGTTCAGAGTCGTCCTCACGGGACAGTCTGCGTGAACAGACTCTCAGCAAGCAGACGTACCACAAGGAGACACGGAACAGCTGGGACTCCCCAGCCTTCAGCAATGACGTCATCCGAAAGCGCCACTACCGCATTGGCCTCAACCTCTTTAACAAGTATGTGCTGAATCCATTAAAGAGTATATCATCTTTTAGACTAAGCAACAAAAAAAAGAGAAATTATAGAAATAGCTGGTCTTTCAGAGGTGGTAGCTAGAGGGTTAAAGCACCGAGTTACTGATCTGAAGGTTGGCGACTCAAGGCCCAGCTCCACCAGGTTGGAGAAGGTCCTTAAGCAAGGCCCTTAATCCGACCTGCTCCGGGGTGCCGTATCATGCGCTCTTACCTCAACTACTGTAGAATGAATTTTACTGTTCAGTAATGTACAATACAGACCAAAAGTTTGGACACACCTTCTCATTCAAAGAGTTTTCTTTATTGTGTTCTTTAGCCCAAACAAGTCTCTTCTGCTTGTTGCCTGTCCTTAGCAGTGGTTTCCTAGCAGATATTCTACCATGAAGGCCTGATTCACACAGTCTCCTCTTAACAGTTGTTCTAGAGATGTGTCCACTGCTAGAACTCTGTGTGGCATTGACCTGGTCTCTGATCTGAGCTGCTGTTAACCCGCGATTTCTGAGGCTGGTGACTCGGATGAACTTATCCTCCGCAGCAGAGGTGACTCTTGGTCTTCCTTTCCTGGGGCGGTCCGCATGTGAGCCAGTTTCTTTGTAGCGCTTGATGGTTTTTGTGATGCACTTGGGGACAAAGTTTTCCCAATTTTTCGGACTGACTGACCTTCATTTCTTAAAGTAATGATGGCCACTCGTTTTTCTTTACTTAGCTGCTTTTTTATTGCCATAATACAAATTCAACCTCTTTGAATGAGAAGGTGTGTCCAATCTTTTGGTCTGTACTGTATGTGAGAAATGTATTTATTTATTTATTTTTAAACTCTTTTCATTAGCAGGTATCACACCAGAGTGATAGCTGTGAATGAACACTCTCATGCTTTATTATAAAGTGGTGATTTACAAAAAAAATTATCATCTTGATCTTTAACCCACAGTGCCATGAGATTTCTGAGGACCAATTATAAAGGTTCACAGCTCATGCTTTAATTCAGCATTCAGCAATTCAGCAATCAACATTTCTACGCATGTGTGCGCTCTGATCGTCACTAAGGCCTCTGTTTAATTAACGCCGTGTGAGGAGTGTGGCAAAGACGAGTGCAGTTTATATGCAGTACTTGGATGGTTAGACCTGTTTGGATTAGTACAGTAAATGACATAGCAAGCAGTCAGCCCAGACACTATCCGAAGACACCGCAGCTGTCCGTCTGCTTCTCTGATGAAGAGATCAAAGCTAAACCTCAAATTAACAGGTTTCTTAAAGTGTTAGAGACGAGATTAACATTTATACTGTCTAGATTGCCGATTTGTCTGAATCGCGCGTGCTGGATTACTCAAAAGCTATCTTTAAAGTAGCAAGTCTTTAATTGTAGCTTATTGTGGATTTGATTGCTCTCTATGAAGTCCCTTTTAATCAGGGTTTCTGAGCACACAAACCATAGTCTTTGGTCTTTGTCATACCCTGAAACCCAGTGTGTTCTAATACACACGTACACTGTTTGATCTCTCGTATCTTCCCCTCCCTTTATTGTTTACAGAAAGCCGGAAAAAGGTATCCAGTATCTGATCGAGCGAGGGTTTGTTCCGGACACCCCCGTGGGTGTGGCTCACTTCTTGTTACAAAGGAAGGGGTTAAGTCGGCAGATGATCGGAGAGTTCCTGGGCAACAGACAGAAGCAGTTCAACCGAGATGTCCTGGAGTGAGTTCAAATGCAAATACAACTGTTTCTTGCAGGACATCTCTGCTCATCACCAGTCCCCCACCCCGATCCCTACTGTACACATTCCATCCCAACACTCCCATTACATATGCGCCTTCTGATCTACTGTATAATCCATTTTCCTTCATGATTAAGTGTATCAGTGGTCCTCCGAGTGGCGCAGTGGTTAAAGCGCTCGCCCTATCATCCGGAGATCGCTAGTTCGAATCCCGGGTGGTGCTGTAACCTCTCGCAGCCGGAGGTCTAGAGAGAGCTAATTGGCCGAGCTCACTCAGAGGGGAGGGATGAGAGGTACTTAGTGATCCCACATTAATCACGGCTCTACAGCCAGTCAGGGGCGTCTGTGAGCTCGCGCAACGGAGGGAGTGGATAGCACTGTCCTCCGAGTGTGTTACGCTGCCCCCAACGGTGCGCGAGCAAGCAGTTCGAAAAAGATGCGGTCGGCTGGCATCACGTGGTTCGGAGGAAACGCGTGATAGTCTTCGGCCCTCCCGGCTGAGTGGTAGTAGTAGCCTTAATGTGGGAGCCCCCTAGTGACGGGGAGGAATTGGACACGACTAAATTAGGGAGAAAATCGGGGAAAAAATCAAAAAAAAAAAAAGAAATTATTAAGTGTATCAGTATGTTAAGCAGTATTATTTACCATACCATTATTTACCATATACTAAAAAAACACTTTTTGCCCCATACATTTTTAGAATGATTTATTTGACACTTTTTTTTTTGAAGACATTTAACTCATTTTATTCACGGACATCTGTTCCCACTGCTGTACAACTCTGTAGTGCATGAAACAGAATAAGAACTGCAATCTGCTTAAATAAAGTATGCTTTGCCTCATAATGTGTCTATCAAAATATTACTGTTTTCAGTGTGACTGCTGTAGGTGGTGCACTTGAGAAAGACATGATTTATTTTTAATACACCAAACGTCCAAGTAAAAACAACTTCTCTGTTCGATATAAATAAATCAATTCTCCAGATGGTCCCTAATGAGAAATTGTTCATGCTCATTTTTCACTTTTGGAATCCTGTACCACAATTACTGTATTTATTTATTTATTTATTTATTTATTTATTTATTTTTATATGAAGGTCTCCTTATACAGAATGAGACAGAATGAATAAATCATTGTCCTGTTTGTGAATATAAAATTCCATTGTGTACGTACAGTAGAAGTCTTTTTAAGGAAATCCTACTGTAGTGTATGTTTGGGATCTCTGTTTTTTTTTTGTTTTTTTTTAAAGATTGTCCTAGCCAAAAAATCTGTCCTAAATAACCAGAAAAAATAAATGTTTTTCTAAATAAATACCTAAAAGATCTCATGCATGTTATCAATCATATAATCTTATTACAATTCCTCCCACAGTCCAAAGACGTGCAGATTTAGCTAATTGGCATTCCCAAATCGCTCGTAGTGTGTGAATGTGTGTGTTAATATTGACCGGAGGTTGTAAAAACCGTCCCAAATAGGTGCCATGGGCTCTACCCTCGGTTAATTTTCGAACAGTTCGCTGACTGTTGATAAAAAGTTTATATTCCAAGTCACGAAATGACAGGTTTAAGTGTGGTCCAGTGCCAGGCTCAAGGAAGTTTTATGTTTTTGGTGTATTCCTCCACTGATCTGTGTCTGTGTATTTTCATCTTACAGCTGTGTGGTGGATGAGATGGACTTCTCTAGCATGGAGCTGGATGAAGCCCTGAGAAAGTTCCAGGCCCATATCCGGGTTCAAGGGGAAGCACAGAAAGTGGAGCGGCTTATCGAAGCTTACAGGTGAAAACCCCTCCATCCCCTCAACTTGCACAAAATCAGCTTAATACAAGCTGTCGAGTTGTGTGACAGATTTCGGAGAGGCTTGTTCATAATCCTGTTGCTGTCAAACATCCCTTTTAGAAACGTGGTCAAAGAGCGGTCTTATTTTTCTATTTACCTTGTTGTTGTTGCTGCTGCCTTGGCCTTATTAAATTTTCCTCACATTGAAGCATGAAGGATTTTTCTGACTTTCAGAGAACAAATAATAATCTCTGGCTGGAAAATGTCCTGTCTGGTGAGAATCAATGAGACTGCTCTGAATTATAGGCCTCAGTCCTGAACAAACTTTGCCAGAACCCAAGGGCAATACAGAAACATTTCACACTGGTTGTATTCCGACTCTTCCTGAGAGCGGGGTTTAAACTGAGTGAACATGGGACTTCGGTACAAATCAGAGCAACCGCTTTCTGAACAGAGAAGCACTTTTGGTTTTGTCATTGTCGGGAGTAATGCTGCTGTGGGAAATGTACAGTATTTTCATCCTCCGAACAGCAACATGTTTAGTGAGTGTTTCCAATATGAATATCACCGTATGTTGATTGATGTGAATCTTGATCATTCAGCATAAGAACTGCTATGTACAGTATGTTTACTGCTGACTCTGTGCATAGCCATGATTTGGTTTCACTTGCTGAGGATAAGCTGAGGTAAGTTCTCACTCACTCACTCACTCATCGTCTCATAGTCACGGGGGGCCTGAAGCCTATCCCAGGTGACTTAGGGCACAAGGCAGGGTACATCCATCGCAGGGAACACCAAATAGTCTAACCTGCATGTCTTTGGACTGTGGGAGGAAACCGGAGTATCCGGAGGAAACCCACCAAGCACGGGGAGAACATGCAAACTCCATGCACACGGGAATCGAACCCGGCCCCTTGAGGTGCTAGGTGACAGTGCGCTAACCGCTGAGCCATCGTGCCCTGAGTTCCCAAGTAGGAATTCCAAGTTGAGGGGACTTTTTTTTTTTTTTTTTTTACCCCTAATGAGATGACGTTACGAGATATGACCTTTACTACAACAAATTTTCATTCTGGCTTCTGGTGTAATTAAAGTGTTGTTTTGACTTGTGTCTGTCTAGCCAGCGTTACTGCATCTGCAACCCCGGCGTCGTGAGGCAGTTCCGCAACCCCGACACGATCTTCATCCTGGCGTTTGCCATCATCTTACTCAACACGGACATGTACAGCCCTAATGTAAAGCCAGAGAGGAAGATGAAGCTGGAGGACTTTGTGAAGAATCTACGAGGTACGAATTGTATCTCTGTATTCAGTGAATCCATGCAAGCCTTTCATTCTTTCTCATAGAAATCTTTCACAGTTACTGTAACTGTGTTGCACTTTGTGGCTAGAGCTACATTCAGTGAATCTCTTTCTGTTTTTGTGATGGAGTTTGAATGTATGTACCAAAAGAAAGTAGGTATCTAGGTGTAAAAGTCTCATGTAGTAATGCATGTTCATATCTTGAGTAGTTTGTAACTTGAATGTTCGTATGTAGGGGACTTAGTGTATTACATTTTAAATGACAAATATTCACACACCTTGAAGGTTAGGGTTGAGGCATATGAAAACTAATCATTTCATCCTCAATCATTTAAATTCATACAATTATTTATTTATTTTTTTTAATGAGAACAAGAGATAATCTAAGAGAAAGTGTGTCCTTCTGCATTGTTCCATCACTTACATTTAGCGTTCACTTTGCTTGGAGTCTAAATTCAAAATGTACAGGCAAAATTGAATATATTAGAGTACCGAATATTTATTTTAAGTTGTACTGGACTACAAGTCAAATGTTCAACTTCTGTGGCAGGGGTTGATGATGGTGAAGACATCCCTCGCGAGATGCTGATCGGTATTTACGAGCGGATCAGGAAACGGGAGCTGAAAACGAATGAAGACCATGTGTCCCAAGTGCAAAAAGTGGAGAAGCTCATCGTCGGGAAGAAGCCAGTGAGTCACATTATATCACCACATCTGCTATCCATTCCTTCTATCTGGAGCTGCTCATCGCAGTACATCATAGATTCTAAGGCAGGTCAGGCCTTAAAAGCAGCACTTTAGAATGTAAAAGCTCTTTTCTCGTTTACTTTATATTTGTGGAGGCAGAGTGGGCGGTGTAGTACAATCTCTATAAAGTCACATGATTTATACTTAAGGTGGTCATAACAGAGGATCCTTATGGATATATAAGAAGCATTCTCAGTCTATAGGACAGATATACAGCTTGTCATTCCTAGATATTAATGACCACTGACCCTGTACAGTTTTATCTTAAAAAAATAAATAAATAAATAAATAAATATCATACATCGGAAACTCTCATCAAGTGCAATATTTCAAGCCTTTCTTTTTTTTAATTTTGATTGATTATAGCTCATAAACAAATCTGAAGAACCCAGTTAATTTATGCACTCAGTACTTGATTGAGGCTCCATGAATGACTGACTGCATCAATTCGCGAGGCGTTTTTGAGGACCAGGTTGCTTTGATAGCAGCCTTCAGTTCATTTTCATTGTTAAGTGTTTCTTATCTTCCTCTTAACATTATCCCATAGATTATCTAACGGGTACAGGTCAGGCTCAACAAACTCAAGCTCAACAAACCAGTTAGTGGTAGTTCTGCATGTACTGAACTAGACCGAGCGATACACAGTATTTTTAAATTGTACTGTATGAATAGTCACCTTGCACGGCCAGGGTCCGGGGTCGATTCCCGGCCAGGCTCGATTCCCGTCTCTGTGTGCATAGAGTTTGCATTCCTCCGGGTACTCCGGTTTCCTCCCGCAGTCCAAAGACATACAGATTAGGCTAATTGGTGTCCCTAAATTGCCCGTAGTGTGTGAATGAGTGTATGACTGTGTGTATGTGTGTGTGTGTCCTGTGATGGATTGGCACCCTGTCCAGGATGTACCCCGCCTCATGCCCTAAATCTCCTGGGATAGGCTCCAGGCCCCTGCGACCCTGAATACAGGATTAAACGAGTGAGTGAGTGAGTAATTCACTCAAACTCATATGAAACATTCTAATAATTTGAAAGACTAGATTTTTGAGCAGTTATAAATAAAAAAAAAAGGCTTGAAATATTTCACTTTATGTTTAATGAGTCTTGAATATATAAGAGTTTCACTTCTTAAATTAAATTATGAAAGAAAATCTACTTTTTATTTTTGTTAATATGTCAGTTCTGGTCTACTGCAAGCTTATACTCATAAGGTTTCCTCTTTTTTTGGCGACAGAAAACGGATTACTTTGCCTAATGGATGGCATAAGTAGCAAAGAAAAATAACATAAATGAGAGAGCTTCAAAGTTGTTATTGTAATTCCATCCCTTACTATATGTCTGTTTAAGACCCATAAGTCCCATCAGCCTTACCGTCAATGTAGAGCCCATGTGGAGCAAAACATGGAGATGTTCCTGGCCCTTGTTGCTGTAATTAGGCCAGACTCAGCAGCATTGCCCTTCATCAGCTCCATCGGTGATCGCAGCCATACACAGGGCTTACACACACCAGGTAGACACCAGAAAGATGTGTTAAAATCCAGAGACATAGGAATGAAAATAAAGAAAAAAGTAACATCTATTTACTCTTCTCTTCCAAATCTTTCTCACCATCTCTTTGCTTTATGTCTTATGTCTTAATAATCTAACTGAGTTTGGTTTGTTTTTCAGATTGGCTCGCTCCACCATGGCCTTGGATGTGTATGTATTTTTGACTCTTTGTTTCGGTTGTTTTAAATGGTGGTTAAACCAGTATTTGTCAGCCATGTATTGACATTTAGCATTCACATTAGATCCTAGTGACCTTTTGAATGAGATGTCACAACCTCTGTCCGACATGGTCCCACCCAACTTCTAGACTGCAATGCGGACATTACTTACTGGATGCCAGTGCCAAGAAGCACTTTTAGCAAGAAAACATATCTTATGATGTCATCTTAAACAACACTTCTGAACTGTCCATGTTGTGTTTCTCAAGCTACAATGCTTTGTTAAGTTGGTATCCGTAATTTATTGTACAGGAGGCCTGTACAAGGTCATTTGCCACCAGTGCTGTTTCAGTATTGTAATGAGACCTCATGAGTGAAAGATTTTACATTACTTGTGAATTCTTTCTTTCTTCAAGTACAGAGAAAATATATACTTGGAAACATTAAGGAAAGGGCATAACACTTTGCAATGACACCTCAATGCATGTGATAAAAAGAAAATAGCGGCAGTTTTGAAATATTACTTCCAGAGTGTTTTTACACTCCAGTTTTTTCAAGTGTACTTAAAACCACAACAGATTCCGGTGTACTCTGTTAACTTATGTTGTAAAGTAATGTTTTAGAATCAGAAAGTATTGTGTATAAAGTAAAGTTTTTCATACCACAAGGATTTGGCTAAAAGTAAACTAAACATACTGTATATCGTAAGTAATAGAAAAATGTATCATAATTTTTCTACTTTTTCTAACTTTACTCACTTAAGTAATTCTACTTGATGAGCATATTAAAAAAATATCAAATTTTGTAGTAGTTCTCTGACTTCTGTGGAATGAGAAATTTCCTCATGTCTCGGGCAAATAATTCAGTAAGAAGCAGCCAAATATTGAATATAAAATGACTAATTTTAGGTACCCTAGGTCATGGTCTGTCTTCCACATCAAGGATAAAGGCTTCAATCCTGCTACTAATGTATCATAATTTTATCCTTTGAAGTTAAGTTTTGGAATTTCCACATCTGCTAATCGACTAGTTGCATGATGAGCGTGATGTCATAAATCTTGACTGTGGTTAAACATAATCCTTTGACATGGTGGTAAGCATGGGCTGTGTATTTCTCTTTTACAGGTGCTGTCCTTACCACATCGCAGGCTGGTGTGTTACTGCCGGCTGTTTGAGGTTCCAGATCCCAACAAGCCACAGAAACTCGGGCTTCACCAGAGAGAGATCTTCCTCTTTAATGATCTTCTGGTGGTAAGAACAGCCTGAACACGCTGTTACGATGACACAAGCGAATGTACAAAGTCCTGCAGCTTTTAATTGGGACAGCTCTACAGACGTTTGCTTCTGCCTCTGGATGGAAGGCCAGACGACTTCACTCCACTACTGATCAGAATAACTCTAGTTGTTAGCTCGTGTACAGTACAGTATATACTGATTAGATTGTTCTTCCAGTCACGTTTATAGCCACCATTTCAAATGGATGTACAGGTTTAATGTGTCATTGCGAAACTTGTGTGAACTCTGAGATTTATAAATAAGATAAAAATACAGGTTAAACACTTGCAGATTTGGTCCTAAGGTATTTGTACACTTTTCCTTCAGGTCACCAAGATTTTTCAGAAAAAGAAAAACTCTGTCACATACAGTTTCAGGCAGTCCTTCTCTCTGTATGGCATGCAGGTGCTTCTCTTCGAAAACCAGTGTAAGTGGCTTTTCTGCTCTAGAAGTTATAATTGATATGTATATTAATTAAGGTTGTCAGTTTTAAAGCGTTTAATGCACATGATTAATCTAGAAATTTTAAAGCTTGACCAAGTTTGACCCTAATGGCTTCCCATAATCACAACGCGGTAAACCGGTTGTGTGGTAATGGCATGTTTAATGCAGATAATAAGATGACTGAAGAAACAGCACCGGGTGTGCTGAAGGGCAAGTATCATTGCAAAAAGCTTAAAGATGGCAGTTTGCATAAACCTATAGGGGAAATATTCTTACAAGAATACATTAGATGTACAGTAAGATGTGGGAGTGGTGACTTTCTTTGTTCCAACATTGCATGTTCATAATACAAGTAAATCTCATTATTTTAAAATTGTGATTAATCACAGACTATTACTGTGATTAACTCGATAAAAAAAAATTGTCGATAGACAGCACTAACATTACTACACATATTGAGATACTTGAATAAAATTGCAAATAGCTACATAGTAGCTTCAAGGTTGTACTTTACCTGTAAAGGGATCACTATATTATGTACTTCAAATTGAAATGCAGTGACGGCAGAGCCTAAATGTGAAATGCAATACACAAATGGTATCGTTTTTTTTCGTTAGTGACCTTTGGACAATGTGTTCCACTGAAAAGCAAAACCTTCCGTGCAGTGCAAAGAAAGGTGATCGGTATGGGAAGGGTTTTATAACTAATTAAATTCTAAAGGACTGTCAGAGGTGAATGTAAACCCTGCTGCATTTTCATTAATGAGTCTTGCAGGTGTTGCATGATATATTCCAAAGGCTTGTCAAGAACTAAAGAAAAGTACACTGCCAGTTGACAGAAGCAAGGCTATAAAATAAGTCTGCTCAGTAATTGACCTTAGCCTGTTGTTTACCAGTTTATCCCAACGGCGTGCGGCTCACATCAGCCATCCCCGGCGCCGATATCAAAGTCCTGATCAACTTTAACGCACCCAACCCGCAAGACCGCAAGAAGTTTACAGACGACCTGCGGGAGTCCATCGCCGAGGTGCAGGAGATGGAGAAATACAGGATCGAGTGTGAGCAGCCTTCTTTTAAAACCTCATTACTAAACTGCCTCATTAGATTAACCCCAGCAAGACATCTGAACCATCTTTCTTTTTTTTCTGTAACTTTATAGCTGTTATGTTTTAATGTCTGTGTGCCAATGTGAACCATTGTAATGGCTTCAGAATTACAATATATCCTGCTGCTCAGGGTTTATTTTGGTCTGTTTGTTTAAATTTTTTTTTACTGGATAGACAGTCAGTACTTGGATGCAGAGGTTTTCTTGTAGTCCTGAAGGATTTGAGAAAATAAATAAAACATTTAATATCGGTGTATGTGTGTTCTGTGTGCAGCTGAGCTGGAAAAGCAGAAAGGTGTGGTGCGGCCCAGCATCTCGCAGACCTCTGGTCTGAAAAAGGAGACCGGTAACGGCAACCTGAGCCGAGCCAGTCTGGATGACAGCTACACCATGGGGGAGGGTCTGAAGAGAAGCGCCCTCAGCAGCTCCTTACGGGACCTTTCAGATGCAGGTAATTTCAAAGGTCACCACCATTTTAGTGAGGAGAACCTATGAGCTTTGAGGAACAAAACGGTTTGGAACAAGTCTAAATAAAAGCTTCACAGTTTCTGAATGAGTTTCGGGAAACTTTGCCATTAACAGAAGTGGTTATCAGCAAGCAGCGACTTTGAAACAAGTAGTTTAAATTGGAGTTTATTTTGCCTTGTTGTGTGAACATACACAGATTAGCCATGACATTAATACCACATAACATTAGCGCATTAACATTGATTATGACCAATATACCAGGATATAGGTAGCAGAGTTTTCTGTGTAAAGAAAGCCCATGTATGAAGCCGTGTGTCGTTGTCAAATTACGCTCACACACACACATAGGACGGCGAGTAAAGTGTTGTGTGTGTGTGTGGGGCACAGTGTCAAATTACACGCGCGCACACACATAGGAGGGAGAGGGAGATGTTTATTATACCAGTAAGAGACGAGCACTAAGACCCAGCAGGGGAGACAATTACCCATAATTCCGCTGCGCAAGAGAGAGAAAAATCAGTTGTGATCACTTGACACTCTGTGTCAAAATAGGAGGCTCATATGCGATACATGATACTCGGAACTCGTAAACGAAGATTTTCGCTCGGTTTCCAATTCAAAATTTATTAAAAATATTTGCTTGTCTTGCGGAACACTCGTAAACCACGTTACTCGCAATCCGAGGTTCCACTGTATCTGGAGAATTCCATGCCAGAGAGGTGCTGCTGATATTCCAGGCAGGGACAGTGGTGGTTACATGAGGATAGTGTGCGACACTGAAAAGCAAAACCTTGACTGCTTGGTAATTACATCGGCATCACTTTAGTTAAAATCCTGAGCTTGGAAATGAGAACCACAGTCTAAGGTTTCCCTGTCAAATCATGCTTTCTCTGCTGGAAATACATTCACAGTTCCTGACTTCTGTAAATCCGGGGTTTTTTTAAATCGTTTAAACTTCCATCGAAAACATTTGTTTCCACATGTTGCACCCCTCGTGATAAACTGCCTTTATTAAGAAACTATCAGACCAGTTTTTAATTTAGTTGAATGAACCTTATGCCCAAAGTGGGCAGTTGCTGGCTGAGCATACTGACATTTTAATCGACACAGAAGATCAATAGAGCTTAAAGGGTTCAATAAAAAGCTAAATAAGGCAAAGTAAGTAACTGATATTCTCTGTGCTTGGTTTTAAGCTGCATGATTGCAATATAGTGACTGCACAGTAGAAACTAGGACTACCCAGGGCTTTTCCATTAGCACAGCCAGGTGATAATATGGCCTCACTGTGAGTGAGAAATGAACTGAGACAATGAAACCAGGTACCTGTGTGTGTTACAGTAGGCATCTTTAAACAGTATCTAGTGTACCAGAGACAAGGATGCATAGCACCGTTAGTATGTTTGTGATAACATTGTGTTCCTATTAGGGCTGTCAATATTAACGTGTTATGCATGTGATTAATCTAGGAATTTTAACACATTTCTTTTTTTTATGCAATTTAATCACTCATATAACCAAGTTTGACCCTAATGGCTTTCCATAATCGCAGCACGGATACCCGGCTGTGTGTGTGATAATCGCACGTTTACTGCAGATAATAAGATGGAAAATAAAAAACCAAAGTCGTGTGTTCGAGCTACCTTCAAGGGAAACTATTTTTTACAAGAACATATTGAATAGGAAGACAATGAGAAAGGCTGTGAAAGTGAGGCAGTTGGCAGAACTTTCACATTTTTATCGCATTTATTGAAGACCACCGGACATCAGAAAGTCCCTAACATCCTTGTGTAACGGCACATCTAATCACTGACAAATGGCAACTGCGCTCATTCACTCTGGGCATGTTAAATAGATAAGAAGTACAATTTTTCCGAAGCATGTGCTAGACAAGTTAAAAAGGAGATAACGGGCATGGTCACCACTATAGGAGCAGACAGGGCTCACAATATGATTGCTCCTACAAGAAGTTTACCATTTGAGGGATTTTGTTAAATGTTTGAGATATCACTTTTTATATAACAAAACTAGATCAAGTAAGATAATTCTTGCATATATTTTTCCCACTGTCATTTTGTAGCTCTTTATCCTATAGTACTGCTAGGTAAGTTGGTCTCGTTATAATGTGTCGATGGTTAGAATTGGTTGCCTTTTATATTATGCGAGCTAAAACATGCTAGAACATGCCAGATTTAGTTATGCTACCTTAAAAAAGTGCTCAACCCATCTTCCACCCCTTGCTTCTGTTCACCCCCAGAACACTTCTGCCCAATGACCCCAATCCCATTCCCCCAAAATGAGTACACCTGAGGCAACTAGTGTCTTGCCATGTCCCCATTAGTGCCCCTGCAGTTCAGCAGGCTAGATGCCGCTCGGTTTCCTCCCCATTGTGCTGTGCTGTGTTGTGATGTGTGAAGCGTGCTCTGATCTATGGCATGTCCTGCTCAGGCAAACGAGGTCGCCGCAGCAGTGCAGGATCTCTAGACAGCAATATGGATGTAAGTACCACAATGTAAGGCTCCCGCCTGTCGTGAGCAAGAGCTCCTCCTTAGTGACACTTTGTCTCTGAAACTTCAACTTTGTTCTCACTTTTAGTTTTCTTTGTACCCATTTATTGGTTCTTTCAGTTGTGTGTGTGTTTGTGTTTGTGATGACTGTGTACAACCTCACTCACTGCATGAGCTATTTGCCACAAATGTAGATGTTTCATTCCTTTACTTTCCCAGCTGAAAAAAAGTCATCATAATGGGAATTTTAGCAACGGTGTTCAATAATCTATGTATTTAATGATTTTAATGATTATTGGATACCATTAGGCCAATTCCCATTATGATGTGTGTGTTGTTTATAGTAGGGTTTGAATTTACTTTACTGCTGTCAACTACTCTAGTCACACACACTCTAAGATTTCATGCAATCACCTTTAGATTGGACAAAAGGCCTCAGTTTGGGAGCATGAACATTAGAGCAATGAAAAAAGATCATGTACGCATCAGGGTAAGAAGGGAAATGCATGAATCATGCCTAATGTACGAGCCTCTGGACGATTATGATCTGGGGTTGATACAGTTGATCATTATCAAATGAATAAAATGAAGTCAGCTGACGACCTGAACGTCCTGAGTTACTGTACATCAATGCATTAGAGCGAGGGCATATTCCAGAACTTAAATTGTTAAATTGTCTTATCTTGGACCATGTGGAATAATTTTCACAGCAAGCCACCAAGATGTAAACAAAGATTAAATGCAGTTCAGCAAAATATTGTAGTGTACAAAATTGTTTTGGCCTGACAGCGTGTACAGGCAGCATGGTAGTCTCAATGTGCGTCTCAGCAGTCTGGTTTGCTTCTTCTATTAAATGGTTTGTCATGACCTTGAAAGGAAAGACCCCTCCAACTTCCAATCTTTTCCTTTTCAGTCCTGTTAACTCCTTAAGAGAGTAGGAATATCCATCCATCTATTGTCTATAATGCTTATCCCAGCCACTGGATGCGGTGCCGGTCCCAAGCTCGGACGGAATGGGAGGGTTGTATTTGGCGTAAAACCTGTGCTAAGCTCGTATGATGATCCGCTGTGGCGACCACTTGCTGGGAGCAGCTGAAAGACCAACAACAACAACATTGTTGTCTTTAATGCTTATCCTGTATAGGGTCATGGGGCTTGGAGTCTATCCCCTGGAACTAGAGGCTCAAGCCGGGTACACCCTGGATGTGGGGCCAAAACATTGCTAGGCAAAAGCACACACTAGCACATGCCCAATTATACATTACCATTATGTAAACATAAATCTGCCTTCACCGAATGTCTTTGAACTAGAGGAATGAGGAACCAACCAAGCATGGGGAGAACATGGAAACAAGCCATCGTTCTGCCAGAGTTGAAATATAACTAGGATTATTCATGCTTGAGAATGATTTATTAATAAGATCAAAACAAAAATACATTCTATTTGACTGAGATGCACAAACATAATATTGTTAACTCTTAACATTTACAGTATATTTAGGATTCTCTGCCTGTTCCAGCTTTTGCATGGCATGCATGACCATTCAGTATCTTCTCTTTTCTACTATGTGACAGTGACAGATGAGGTCTTGTTATGTCCAGTGCCATGTTCTCTGAATGCCCTGTCTGTTGTGCTGCAAAATATGACACACTAACGAACAACGTGATCATGGAAATGCATTTATAAATTGATTCTATAGCCGTTTTAATTATTTCATCTACAGTATATTACACCTAGAACAGGAAAGCTGTTTGAGTTCCCATGACCAGTCTCAAAATATTGCATGAATTGGAACATGAAACATGTTTAACTTGTATGAATTGTCCTGGTATTTACAATTATATAGTCATATCCAGATCATGTTGGTACGAGTGAAACCGGTATAAAGTAAACAACCAGATGATTATTCCCTTATCTTTATATCATATCCGTGTATTCACAAAATAAATTAAAATTGAACAGTTTTCATACTGCTGCTAATTGAGATTAAAATAAAATGCATTGCACACAAATAACTAATTAGTATTGGTTAGTAAGGAAGATGAATCAGTCCAGCGCTATTGCAGCCTTTCAGCACAGCAGTGTGTCCCCCTGCTGTATATTTATTAGTGATGTACAGTGTTTTGTGGTAGATCTGCTTTGTCTTCTCTTACATGGTTTGTGTATGTGTGTGTATGTGTGTGTGTGCGTGTGTGGGTGGGTTTTGTCTACAGGGCTCCATCATTAGCAGCCCCCACATGAGGCGCCGTGCTGCCTCCAGTCGTGACTGCCCCTCACGCCAGCACTCAGTGCCCAGCTCATCCTCACTGCTTGGCTCATTGTTCGGCACCAAGCGGGGCGCCAAGTCACCAACCCTGCCCCCGCAGCCCCCTCATCCATCCCACCCCACACTGATCTCTCACACGCCGCACCCGTCCAACCTGCACCACACAGCTCGCGAGGGAACAAGCCTAAGCGAAACGCATCCACCACACCACGCTCAGTACTGCCACGTTCAACAGAACCCTCCTCCGTACCACCACCATCACCACTACCACCCACCCGCGCACATCCAGTACCACCCCTCTTCCGCAGCCGCTCCTTCTTCCTCCCATGGCCATTCACATGCACCGCACGCCCACGGGCCACACGCTCAGCATCCGTCCCACCCTTCCCACCTACAGCACCACCACAGCCAGGGCCCGCCCCCAGCAGCCGGCCCGGGCAGCGCGAAGCCCAAACACAGCGGCATCAGCACTGTGGTGTGAGGGGACTGAGACTGGGACTGACTTTCCAGAGGCACCTTGGCAGATTTGCTGTAAAGCTGGCATGTGAAAGACCGTGGCCCAGGAATCGTGGGGAATGAAAAAAAAAAAAAAAGGAAAGAAAGAAAAAAAAGGCATTGTGACTCATTTTCATTTCATTTAGATCCCCTTCTTCTCGGAAGAGAAAGGGGACGCACACTGTGTAGCACTGGCTTTCTCTTCCAGGCTTTCAGAGGGCTGCTAGACCCTGTGGGTTTCCCACCTTCATTTCCACATTTCCTGCACATCACCGTTCAACTGTTCACTTCCAGGCAAGGTTGCTTCCCCCCTCAATTATGGTTAAATCATTCTTCTTTATTTTTGAACTTCACATCTGGACGTCTGTCCGGCTTTCATGATATATGGCAATGCCGAGCATGCACAAAGACCATAGCTACTGTTTTCTCGTGTAATTAATTGCTTACGGAGCACTATAAAATACCCTGCTTGCAAGTTAGCAGAAACAGTTTTCAGTAGAATGATAATGCCTAGAAATGGAGAGTTTAAATACCAACGGTCAACAGTCTAGCCATGAATGAAGTCACTCACAACGGCGTACGTGTTCCAGTATTTAAATGTAGCTGTAGACCACAGTTCTCTGTGATATAGTATAGCAGTCTTTAATGTGCCAATTATTCAAAAGCAGTTACTGAGTTAGTAAGAAATGCTTCGTGTATGTCGTGCATATACTATTTTGTAAAATAATATCAACGATCAATATTACTGTTAAAGAGCAAAACTCGTCCGAGGTGTGAGATATCGGAAGAATCTCAGTACGTATTATATTCTTGAAGTAGAAGATCTAGTTACACTGTTCTACAACTCGGTCCAACACTTTCGATTAGGCGAGTGACCCGAAACTCCTCTGGTTGCCTTCGAAGCGAAACTCTGGAAGATTCCCGAACAAACACTGAAGAGAATCTTCTGTTCCGGCAGAACTGTGTTTAGCGCCCTCATCTGCTCATCCCTGAGCACTCGGGAGGCAGAAGAGCAGGAGGAAGGAGCTAGTTCATGCAGGAATCCTCCTTAGGCCGCGACTCGTCGGTCTTGGCCACTTAGTGCACCATGGTTTTATTTTTTTAGCTATTTTTTTAGGGAAGAATAAAACGATATGATGTAACTGTACATTTAAAGATGATAATCAATCAGATTTGACCAACGGGGTATTTTGGGGTAAAAAAAAAAAAAAAAACGAACAAAACAAAAAAAATACATGCTTCGCTCTAGGAGTCTGATTTTAAGGAGGGAGGCGACAATTCAGAGAGACTAAACTCTTTCCACATATTTCAAGAGCGCTCTCCCGGGTTCTTGCTGTGCTATTTGTGTTCTCAGCGGGCTGAGTGAGTGTGTGCCCCTTCTGCTGTCTGTGGTTCTGCATGCAGCGTAAAACCCGAAACAGGCTTTCTACAATTCTGCTTTTGGTTTGTTTGGGATCTTTTTTTTTTTCTTTTTTTTTTTCCCCCTCTATGCTTTTTGATGAATGCCTTTCATTTGCTCACGAATCCAGCTAAGTATTGTATGAAGTAGTCTATGCCAGGAGATGAGAGTATAACCTTATCAGAAGATTAAGAAATGAGGTTGAAATCGTATTTTTCCACACACGTCTTCAAATGTTTTTTTTTTTTTTCCCCTTTATGCTGAATATGCTGTGTATAGAAAAATGGTAAAGTTATGAGCTGATTAACGCGATCTTAGTCCAGATAAGAAAGCTCTAAATAGCACTTGTCTCCTTTTTTGTAAGTATTCACTTATGTACAGCAGCTATGATAGAAGTTCTATCCGAGACGAGTATCAGCAGTGAAGAGATTCGCTTAGCACGTTTTTTTTCTGTTTGTCTCATTCTTTTTTTTTTTCTTTAGTTGGTCTGTTGTTATTGATTTGTTTTTGTTTTTTTGTTTTTTTAATAATATGTGCAATATGTATGTTTTGGTTTTGTAAATGAACAGTTGCAATTTAGTGACAGATTTTTTTTTCTTCTTTTAGCTTGTCCTTCTCTTTAATTCTGCATTGCTGCTCTCCCTCCTTTCTCTGTTCTAGCGACTTGCAGTGAGGAATGGCAACTGAAGTACTCTTGCATGTAACATTATACTGTAAGGATATTCTCTAAATATTGTATATTCCCAGAAATATCAGTGTTACCTTTGACTGTTGTTGAAATTTAAGTGACATTAAAAGTACGTAAACTTCTCTTCACGCGACTGTGTTCCTATGGAAGTCATTTTGTCATATTTTGTACCAGAAGATATTCGACCATAGACAAAATGAATCGAACGAGCTGTATTCCAGCTATAACGATACACACTGTGTATTGAGGCTTTAAAAGCAGATTAAGTTTCTTAGCTACTGTAAAGATGTTCTATAATCCTAATACAATTGAAATATTCACCATATACTGTATCATTAACGGTGGTTTATCAGTGTGAGAATTGGTTAAAGCAAATCACTAGTCACTTTCTTTATTATTATTATTATTATTATTAATGATTATGATGTTCATTTTCCTTCAATGCTGCTGTCAGATCCAGGTTCAGGTTTCATGGTGATTCATGTAGAAGAAGTAACAATTAAATCTCAGATGGACCTTTTCTGTTTTCGCATAGATAGATGATGTTTATCAAGCCATGCTCAAAAATTATATAAACTGATTATACCTCTACAGGAAATTAGAGCATCCTGAAATAAATCGATTTCTGGGACAAAGTAAGATAAAAACAAAAAGCAAATGTCTATATTTTTTGTTGTTCTCTCAAATCTTTTTATTTTTTTCTTTTAATTGGTTGTTTTTGTTATTTGAGTGCAGGAAATATCTACTGTGCTTTAATCGTGTGCAGTACAGGACATTTACTAAATCTCATATCCCACTGCATGCATTTTTAATATTGAACTGTCGTCTACCATAAACGTAGGAAATTTACTTGTTTTATTCAGCTTATTCCCTTGTGTTTTGTTCATGATTTTTTTTTTTCTTTTTGGCTTGCTCTCACATTTTACACCAATTTGCTGCACATTAGCATGTTAGTTTTATTCATTATAAAATTTATTTAAAAAAAAATTTTTTTTTTTTAAAGACATTGCACTTGTGTGTATATGTGTGTCTGACAAAATGTTACTGCATATTTGGAAAAAGGCGTATGAACATTTCAAAAATCGAAGGGTTAAGGCTATAGGGCTAATGTGTGTACGGAGTGTGTATATTATTAGTGTATAATTTCTCTTACCATCGTTTCAGGGGTGCATTGTATCTCTGCAAAGAGAGTTATTTACCCACTTACTGTATACTACCAAACGTAATTGATTTGGCATTGGATCCTCTGTAGGTCTTAGGAGTCGAATTTACATTTAGTCTGACGCACACTGCATTCCATCACACACACGTACTACGATGTAGCTCATTCAGGCCTAGTTATCAGATCAAGACAGGACAATATTCATGTTGATATGTATTCTGTTTCTAAGTAGATTATGAGACCCTATAGATGTAAATCTATAACTGTGACCATGTTATATCACAAAATAAAAATATACTATCAGATTCATAACTTGTTGATTTGTTTGTTACATATGTGCTGGGAGTTGTGCAAAAATCCTATGCAAAGTATAGGTGCAATTTATTAAATGTCTCTACTTTTAAATGCACTTCTTACACTTACGTTTGTAGACACCTGACCCTGAGACACACATATTACAGTATGTGGTTCTTCCCAGAATTGTGACAATAACTGTGTTGTAATAATTTCCCTTTACTAGAACTAAGAGACCCAAACATGCTCCAGCATAACAAATGTTATTGTTCAAAAAGTGAGCTCCATGAAGAGATTGCTTGGTCAAGATTGGTGTTGAAGAACTCGAGGGGCCTGCACAACCAGCATCCTGAACTCAACCCCACTGAACACCAATAATGCTCTTGTGGCTGAGTCCCTACAGCCATTCCTTCCTAGAAGAGCAGAGGTTGATATAACAGCACAGAGGGACCAAATGGGATGTGCAGACGTCATATATTGGTGTGATAGTCAGGTGTTTGTGACCCTTTGATCATATAATGTTTTCAACTATTAACATTAGCAACATTTAACATTAACATCCCCAGTAATTAACATTAATAGCACTGCTATGTAGGTCATTTTGCTTACTCTTAACCAACCAAACAAATGGGTCTAGAAATACTGTATGTTCCTACACTTGTAATTATTGAGATACATCATAGCATTGTGATTCAAAATACTCAGAATGTTGCTATGTGGCTGGCTTTTACCCTAAAAAGCCACCCAGAAGCTACACGTCCTAATTCATTCCCTACTTGTCAACCACTTTGTAATGTGAATAATGATATCTGTGGCAGTCTGGGGCTGAATTTTGGAAAACGGGCCGAACACCACCACCAGTAATACCAAATAACTGTTATACACTTTGACACCTCTGCTTCATAAATACATTTTGCCATTAAAACATTTTACACTAGTTTCTTACCTTATTTAGTGTGAAAAACCACACTAGCCCACCAGCACAGTAACTAACCACATAGCAGAGATATTGAACATCTTTGGGGTTTTTTGTTTGTTTGTTTGTTTTCCCCACACACAAGTGAGCGTATTGATTTACTCAAGTTTTTTGGAAAGTTAAACGTCATAGGAGAATGGTATAACCAATTCAGTCTGTAACCCAATCTCAATCGAATTGTCTTTGATGCTACTGCAACTTCACATCATCTAAACCGAGAGAAGCATTTACCCACACAGTGGAATTAAAATAAAATGGGTTACATTTTAATTTCGCAGATAACCAAATTTCCAGATAATCAAAAAGTCTACAACCTTACTCCTGATTTAGTTATGTAAGGGAAAAAGTCAGTTCAGAATATACAGTATCATTATAATGTATATCGCAGAACATAAGTAGGTTATAAGATTTTTATAACGCAACGAGAGTTTTATAATGCAATAGAAAATGTTACACATTTCTAGCCGTCATATTTTTTTAATACACCACTATATTATTACACAGAGCACATTACAAACCAGAGTACTAACAGTGCACAGTTTTTCTGCACCAAAGTACCACAATGCAGAGCATCTAAGGTCTCACATAGGGGTTAAGGGTTAAAAACATAAAGGTCAAAATAATCACTAAATTCTCTTACTTGGATTTCTCTTGTTTATGCTTCTGCCACCTTACTTAATATACATTGCCTGGCCCAAAAAACAGTCACCATTTCAAAAGTGTCAAATTACTGGGCTACATAAAGCAAAGACAACAACTAAGGAGATTTAGCCATAACTGGGTTAAGAACTTGTAACTGGGTTAAGAACCCTTCAACACATTATAAAACCTGGAAGGATGGTGCTGAACCAACTCCCACTTTATGGAAGCAATGTTGTCAGAAAAAAAAAAAAATCATGAATGGAGATTACTTAAACACTTGGTGAAGTTGCATGGGAAAAAATCAACAGTAAAAACAATAGCTATGTTTAATATTGAAAGTAAAAGCATTTCCATACACACAATATGAAGTGAACTCTCAGAATTGGGTCTAAATATCTGTGTGGCATAAAGGTCAAAATAATCACTAAATTCTCTTAATTGGATTTCTCACAATAAAGTCACTTGTTAGTGAGACTAATTAGGAAAAAAAAAGGTTTCAATTTGTTAGAGAGCATAAAGATTAGACTTTAGAGCAACGGAAAAGGGTCTTTTGAATCGGTCAGGTCTAAACTCATGATGTGGCAACATTATGTGGCAATAAAATGAAGTCAGGTGACAGCTGAAAGAAAATAAGGAGAAAGACTTGCCCGGGTTTTCATTACAACATGCCTCACAAACAGGCTGTAAAAAAAACTTTTTTTACAGATTGCTCTTTTAATAATAGTTCCTATAAACAAAAGTTGCACAAATGTGGTCCTGAATGGACAGCAATATGACAAGAATGTGCTGGACACTGGACACAAAGATGTGAACCTCAGACTTAAACCCATGGCTATATTTAACATTCCAGTCCTGCTAATTAACATGCACTACCACCATGGCAGCAGTCAAACTTTTTCATCTGCCAAGAAATAAGATCGGTTGCAGGACTTTTGTGTGCTTGCAGTCTGCTCTGACGTTTAAAACCAGAGGCTAGATGGATGATGTGGCAAACAAATTGACTGCTGCTCTATTTATAGCTTCCTCCTTCCACAGCTGCTACCTCAGTGTTCATCTACGCTGTACAAAGCAATGTGATGATGTCATGATAGATCCTTTACAAAATGAGGGAATTCAAGCCTATGCTACTTTTCAGGGAATACAAGAAACTAAACGCTCCGCAAATGGTCTTGCTAAACACACAGTTACAGTAATAAAAAAAGAAAATCTCTTGTTGTTCAGGGAATTGTTTATTAAAAATAGGATTCAGTTATTTATTAAAGATATGTTATAGGAATAATATTACTGATTGAACGGTAGGAATGTCTTTTACTGACAAAGAATCTCTCTTTTATATAGAAAAACTATAGTAGTAGCCTATGGTCATGTAATTCCTTTGTTAATGCTTTTCAGATGGAATTTGTGTTGCTTGGACATTTTTTCTTGGTTTACAGTAGCATCCAAGGCATTCACATTTCAGTTAGAGTTCATTTCATATGTACTGTTGACCAGTTTAATACTGTTTCCAGAAAGAAATCGTTAAAAAAGCAGAAAAACACAAACACACAAAAAAAGTGGCTGCATTTTACCGTGCTGTCATCTAGGACCATGTGGTAGTGCTTATTGTATGTACCTGTATTAACCCTAACTGAACTATGAATGCTTTGGATGCTACTGTAAACCAAGGAAAGATGTCCAAGCTACACAAATTCCATCTGTAAAGCATTAACAAAGGAATTACATGACCATAGGCTACTACACAAACCATTCCCTCTTACCACAGATGCCACCAGCAGGGATAAAGGATGCAGGAAACATTGTGAGATAGCAGAAGCATGGTAAGTGAGCCTTGCATCATGAAGAGCTATAGGCTCAAAGCTGTCCTGTTCTACCATCCATTCTCCACTTCCTTGACAAACTGGAAGTTGATCTATATTAACTGGACTTCTTTCTTGTTAAGTAGATATGTTATACTACGTATCCAAGTAGCTTCTTCAGTCTTAGGAAAGTTGGTAAGTTCCTCATGTTTGAATCCTCCAACGTCAAAGGATCCTCTTCTGTCTGAAAGGTCCTGTTATTTGAACAGTGGAGAAGTTGAGAGTAGGAGGGAGAAAGCTGTTAAGAAGAAACAACAATAGAAAGAGATTGGGGAGCGTCGTTAAGGTGTTACAACCAGAGAGAGTAAGGGGAGTCCGTAAGTGTGGCTTTTCTGGTGGACCTGTCAAGAGGGCTTGATCTTCCTGGGGTTGGATAAAAGGGCAGCATGAAAAATAGGAGACAGGTTGTGCCTAAGACCTCCACCTCTGGATTTTAAGATCTTTTACCCTTCTCTCGAACCATCTATCCTCTGTGTCCAAAATCGGTCGATTTTCGTCCTCAACAGTGTGTCATTTGTCCTTTGGGTGAAGGTCTACTGTTGATCTTGGCCCTGAGGTGTTGCTCTTTCTGTGTTGATACATCCTCCTTTGTAGAGGTTGTTTTGTCTCCCCAGTGTAGAGCTCTGAACACTCTTCACTGCATTGGACCGTGTATATTATATTGCTCTTCTTATGTTTTGGTGTCTGATTTTGGGGTGGAGAAGTTCCTGTCTTGTGTTAGTGGGTTTGAAGTACACTGGTATGTGGTATTTTCCTGTGGTATTTTCTCTGTGAGCGCTTTTACTTCCTGAATCTTAATCTTAACCCATGTGTCATCTGCATATCTGAACAAATGGGTCAGAGTAGTCCCTGGAAAGAATGCTTTCTTCTCCACTTCCTCCATGTATGGGTTAGCCACAATAGGTGGCACTGGGGAGCTCATGGTCTAGCCATGTTTTTGTTTGTAGATATCTCACCCGTAAGTGAAGTCATAGGCCCATAAACTATTGACAACACCTTGACAATGAACTATGCTTTCTTAGACCACAGCTAACTATGTTGCATGAAGTCAGGGACAGCCGTGTTTTCAGCATTCCAGATGCAGCTTTTCAGCTAGACAGTGAAAATTCCAGTCGTGGTCTGTGTAGTTACACAAATAACAAATAATGCACTAATGTTGTTGTGGTCTAATGTTCATAGATTGTGAGAATTGTGAGCAGATTGTGAGAATAGGAAGAAAAAAAAATAACCGAGGCCTCTTTAGCCACCCTGAAAAGCTCATATAAAAACAGCGAATTGTGCATCCAGCCTCTTACCATCTGGCAGAGGTAAAGGAGCATTTGTGTCACCACTACCACCAGACTCCAAACTGCTTCTTCCATGAGGCAGTCAGACTACTCACTACTCTGTTGCCTCCTGGTGCTCTCCTGGGCTAGTCCAACAGTGAACCCACCACTGTATACCGCACTTTACAAAGCTGCATTAGACACATTATGGTAACCTACTTGCTTCTATCCTCGTACAGTACAGTACCAACAGTTTAAAATTTACTCCCCATGTTATGTGTAGTGTTCTGTGTATCTACTGTCCTGTCTATTTGTTGTCTTCTTGTCACTTATGAAAGAGAGGCAGGATGCAAATGCAGACAGTGACTTATTATAGTAGTGGGAATCTAAAAATAAATAAATAAATAAACCACACACAAATGCTGAATACAAACAGGAACCTGAAAACAGCTGAAAAGACTATGGCTAGGAACTCTGTCTAGGATGTCTAATACCAATGCTAATCACAACTACGGCAAAGAAAACGAGGTAACATTAGCAATGAAACGAACTTGGAAAACAACAACAGTAAACTGGCCAGCAAAGACAAAGAATCCACTGAAACATACGCTAAATATAACCAGACTAATCAACTTAACAAGGTGCATATGAATATAATTAAGAGAACATGGCTGCGATGACGTGCATGATGAGAACTGAAGTCTGGGACAAGTTTAAATACAAAAACAAAGACAAATATGGGAGGATCATGACGCCTGTGAATTATAGTTCTTTTGCATTTGTCCTGCATCTGTTTCATTGTTTTATACCGCATTTGCACCTTCAGTTCTGTGTACTGTTATGTTTTGTTATGTATAGTATTATACTAGGTATATAAAGTTATGACAATAGAAACCATCGACCATTTAGCCTGACTTCAGCACAGAAATGTGATATTTTACAATGGTTTGATGGCTTTATTGTTGTTTCATTATAGGCTAAGCAACTACACATACAGTATAAAGAAAAACAAATATACGGTATGTACAAAATGATTGATCATGTTTGTAGCATACAATTAAGGGCAAACATTTCCGTACACCTAGGTTATGTAAACCCTCAACTGTATGTGGTTTCTATGAAAATAGTTGTTAGAAATTGCATAGTTATTTTCTGTTTTCTGTTAGACTGTGCATTTTCACAAGTTTTAGTTGTAAGGGCACAAAAGAAAGTTGCCTTTGTATTGCATCAGGGTTTCACAACAGCCTCAGTTAAATGACTTTTGGAAAATGAGCTTTGTTTTTTGCTCAGTTGCCTACTCTAAATACTTTACACCATCATTAAGTAAGGGTCCATCTCTGTTCACTCAAGTAAAACTGACGTTTACTCAAATGCTTGCTGGGTGTCTGTGGCGTAATGAGGTCTTGGAAATAATTAAAAGTATTTTAAATAGCTGCAAAGCGTAATTGACATTTTAGGGTGTAGTGCCTGAGTGACAAACGACGAATTCAACAGCATTTAAGCATTTTAACCAACACACATGCTGTCAATCATGCCAAACCATTTGGAAATTCTGAGATACCCTCCACTGAATTGATTTGAAGATTTATAAATAGGTCCCTATACAGTACATTATACATATTATACATTAACTTATCATGTCCCACTCAAAGTATATATGTAATATGTGATTTCTTGATTGTTTAATGTGTTTTGTACCATTTGTACACCAGCAACAGTAATCATATTCATTGCTAAATTAATTAATTCATCCGCACTAAGTGCATTATCCTAGTAAAGGTCACAGCATATGCGGTGTATCCACTGTCTGCGAACACTGGGTGTTTGGCAGGATTATATTTTGTACACACACCTTCAGCTATGAACAATTTAATGTTCTGTAGCTAGTCTACCTCCTAGAATGCCCTTGGGAGGTGGAAGGGAAAACAACCTAGACAACAAGAGTACAGGCATAAAAACTCCGCACAGACAGTATTACTGTACAAGCACAGGATTAAACCAGGGTCCCTTGTACTGTGAGTTGTCAATGCTATCTGCTGTGTCAGTGTGCCACCAACACATGTTTAATTGTGTCTGCACTAACTCTAATCAACAACATCCAAAGCCAGTTGGATTTGTTGTTGCAATATACTGAATGCATGATGATTATTTACATATATTACAAACATATATGTTTGATCATTTGAAATATGGTTGGTTTAACACATATTAATAAAAACTTTTTTTTTTTAATACAAATATTTTCCCTTGTCATCTAGTCTCAAGAAAGAGCTGGTCTTTCCATCCCAATGACTTCATACGGAAATGGATGCAACAGTGAACAATGTGTGAATTACGTAGGCATTTTTTTTAATATGGCACACTTCCAAAAACAATTGAACGATTTGCTGCTTTCATGTTCCATGTTTCTTTGTGTTTTATTCCCTTATTGTTTCACATACAAGAAAACAGATAAACATTTGAAAAATCAATTTGTTCATTTGCTATACCTCATATCCTGTGTAGGGGGGGCCAGAGCCTATTCCAGGGAGCTCGGGATGCAAGGCAGCTAACTATTTCATACATCCCAGTTAAGCATCATCAGGCTCCAAAATCAAAACAAGCCTATTGGGGAGACAGCTTAGTAGAAATAATGCGTTGTTCTCAGCTCAGGAACAGAAAATAACTGTAATATGTGACAGAAATCTTTTTTTCACCTTGTGAAAATAAACATTTCAGAATAGTTGGTCAAATCTAAACATAATCCATGTATCTGTGTCAAAATCAACAGCCAAGAGTAAATATATACTGTAGGTACTGTCGGTGTAACTCACTGGAAACCTTCACTCATAAGAAACGATGTCCCCATGAGAACTCAAATATCAACATGCATCAAAATGATGGGAATAGAAGGCAAAAACTGCTCATAATCAGACATATACTGCCTCATTTAATGGTATGGCTGCAGATGGAAGTGGTTCCCTTTTATTGATGATGTGACATACTTCAAAAGCAACCCAATATTTTTTAAGGCCTAGACATGGTTCTGCAATAGGCAAGTCAATCACTTAACCTAGAATCCAGGTGAGCATACTTTTCAACTGCTGAAGGCAAAACGCTCCATTACATGCAGGAATTGGAGACAGCTGCAGGAACGGCCTGGGAATGTATGCACAGAAAAGAAATTCAGCATCTGTTGAGGTGGTCTATGGGCTCCAGACTACAGGGCATGTAATGGCCAGCAAATCATAAACAACCAAATTTTACCAATTTAATCAATTGAATTTATGATATGTTTGTCCAATTACATAGAGTCTCATAAAAGGGGTAGGAGATGAAGGAGTATATATAAATTACCCTTATCCCATACCATTTACCCCATCTGAAGTCTTTGTTCTTTAAACTGCTGGTGTTCTTGTACTAAATTCATTTATTAAATAATTCACTTCCCAAATTGATATGCTGTTGTTCAGAACTAGAAGCAAAAGTCATTTCTGCTGCAGTTGGGGGCAATCCAGAAAATCATCATATTACATGCTTGAACATGATTGTTTCTCTTCCTCATACACTAATCAGCCATAACATTAAAGCCTTGGAGGCCAATGATCATGTCACCAATTTGCTGGAGGATAGTTGGTGATCATTGTTGTTCAGTTCACCTGTCAGTAGTTATATAGTGGTCATGTTATGGCTGTTTCATTTATAACAAATAGTCAGAGTTAATATCTCTACAGTTCCTGTCTGTCTAAATGAGAGAGAGAGATCTGTTGGAAAACCCAACAAAACAATTATATTCTGAGCGATTATCTCAGTAATGCAGAAAAATACAAAAACAAGCATTATTGTTGGAAAGCCATGGCCTACAGCAGGAAACAGCGTTTTATTTTAGTGACTTTAGAGAGCAGAAGACTAAAGATGCTAGGTGTGAGGGAAATGTCACCTTCTGTTGTGTAACCGGTCTGTATTTTGGCCGTAACTAAATCAGCTTTGTCTTGACTTTCTGTAAATTGCGTTTCACAGACAAGCAGTATGTGGTTTAGTGGTTAACAGACACTGCTATGTCATAACATGCCATGATCCAATACTACATGAAACAACATGTGAAAAGCAAAGGTGCCTTTCTGTTAATTGCTGACTGGGCATGATAAAATTACAGTTTTTTTTTTTTTTGCTTAGATGCTGTGGGACTGTGACCTCACCTCCATGATTGGAGGTTTGAACCTCTCTTCTGTTCTTTGTGCCCATAGTCCAAAAATATGTGGGATTGGCTGATTGGGTGAGTGAGTGTGTGCTTATGTCCACTATAACCCTATGTACAGTATACACAAGATAAGCGGTACTAGAGATCAGCAAATAATTATATTTAACAAATAACAGGTCTACAGCATAGACATTTTTGTTGCAACGTTATATAATTCTATTGTATTTCTCTTGGCATACTGGTTAGCACATTCGCATTGCACCTTCAGGGTCGATGGTTTGATTCCTGCCTTGAGTCTATTTGTGTGCACCCAAAGACAGATTAGGTTAATTGGTGTTTCCAAATTGACCGTTATGTGTGTGTGCTCTGTGATGAATTGGCACCCTGTTTAAGTTGTACGCCGCCTCATGCCCTAAGTCTCCTGGGATAAGCTCCAGGCCCCTGTGACCCTGTATACAGGATAAAGCGGTATACATGATGAGTGAATGAATGTACACCATATGGACAAATGTATTTGGCCAAACCCAGAGTGACATTGTATCCAAATACATATACATAAAAATGGAGCTGGTCCCCTTATTGCAGCAACTGTATAACAGCTTCCACTCTTCTTGGAGTGCTGTCCACAATATGTTGGAATGTTTATGTGGGAATTTGCGCCCATTGATTCTGTAGAGCTTTTCTGAGGTCAGGCAATAATGTTGAACGAAAAGGCCTGACTTGCAATCTCCATTCCAGTTCATCCCAAAGGTGCTTGATGGGGTTTGAGTTCACAGGGTCTGTGCGGACCAGTCAAATTCCTCCACACTAAACTCATCGAACCATGTCTTTATAGTCCTTGATTTAAGGCTCAAGAAAAATGCCTTTCCCAAACTGTTGCCACAAAGTTGGAAGTGTAGCTTTGTCCAAGATGTCTTGGTAGGCTGAAGCATTAAGCATTGTCCTTCACTGGGGATAAGGCTCCTGCTTGAAACACCTGAAATGAATAATTAAAAGTTTTGACTAAATACATTTGTCCATATAGTGTACAGTGGTACCTCATCATATGAATTGGCTCACCTCACAAATTCTCACCTTAAGAAATTGAATTTTGCAAGAAATTTACCTCGGCATACAAAGCATTTTTGGCACATGAGCAACCGAAGTAGAGCTGAACCAAATTGCGGCTAAGTTTCGCATACATACGGGAGCCAATAACATCTTTAAATCTTTCAGTGGAAAGCCAAGCGAAGTGAGTGTACTTTTTTTGTGATTTAGTGAAGACATTTGGGTCCCAAAAATGTTAGCAATTTCACTAAAAAAGCAGATGGTGGAATCATAAATTAAGGTTAAGTTAATATCTATTTAATCTTTTTTATTATTATTTACATGTCTTCTCTAAATGTTTTAATAGTTTCTATATGTAAAAACATGAGTATACTGTTAGAAATTGGTAGTATTTGTAATATTTTTGGGTGGCGGGAACGGATTTCTCCAGTTAACAAATACTGCCCTCTAGCGACAAGAATTGCACGTTCCGCAAAGCCATATGATGTCGTCATCTGTGTGCGACGAATATAGGGTAAAGGTGTGACTAGTTACGTCTAAGTGTGACAGCTGCGTCTTGGAGGTGACTCAGTTTTCAAAAAACAAGAGAGGGAGAGAAAGATTTATACGCAACAATGAACCTTAACAGAGTCCTCGCTTTGTCAAAAACAGCTAAACTCGGAAGGTCGTTACTCTCAGCACGAGCCGGTGAAGTGCTGCGCGTGCGCTTCAATCCACCTCACCGCTGCGTCCAGGCGAGCTCGCGGAGTTTAGCGTACGCCAAGGACCTGTTCCTGGGGAAAGTCAACAAGGTGTGTGTGTGTGTGTGTGTGAGAGAGAGAGAGAGAATATAATGTAACACGTGTAGGTGCAAGTCAATTAGCGTTATGTTTGGCCACTGAGACTGCTGTTATTAAATGCATTATTTTATAAAAATAATGATGAACTTGCAGAGGGGGTGGAGAGTTATAAACGTCAAAACAAGCACTAAACAAACATGCAGTGATGCAGATAATAATAACGTGCGGTCAGTCATGTTGTAATTCTCTCTCTTAATATACAGTCGTGGCCAAAAGACTTTGGTTTTGAGTCTTTTTTGAGAATTACATAAATATTGGAAATTGGAAAAGTTGCTGCTTAAGTTTTCATAATAGCAAATTTGCATATACTCCAGAATGTTATGAAGAGTGATCAGATGAATTGCATAGTCCTTCTTTACCATGAAAATTAACTTAATCCCGAAAAAAACTTTCCACTGCATTTCATTGCTGTCATTAAAGGACCTGCTGAGATCATTTCAGTAATCGTCTTGTTAACTCAGGTGAGAATGTTGACGAGCACAAGGCTGGAGATCATTATGTCAGGCTGATTGGGTTAGAATGGCAGACTTGACATGTTAAAAGGAGGGTGATGCTTGAAATCATTGTTCTTTCATTGTTAACCATGGTGACCTGCAAAGAAATGCGTGCAGCCATCATTGCGTTGCATAAAAATGGCTTCACAGGCAAGGATATTGTGGCTACTAAGATTGCACCTAAATCAACAATTTATAGGCTCATCAAGAACTTCAAGACTCTTGTTAAGAAGGCTTCAGGGCATCCAAGAAAGTCCAGCAAGCGCCAGGATCGTCTCCTAAAGAGGATTCAGCTGCGGGATCGGAGTGCCACCAGTGCAGAGCTTGCTCAGGAATGGCAGCAGGCAGGTGTGAGCGCATCTGCACGCACAGTGAGGCGAAGACTTTTGGAAGATGGCCTGGTGTCAAGAAGGGCAGCAAAGAAGCCACTTTTCTCCAAAAAAAACATCAGGGACAGATTGATCTTCTGCAAAAAGTATGGTGAATGGACTGCTGAGGACTGGGGCAAAGTCATATTCTCAGATGAAGCCCCTTTCCGATTGTTTGGGGCTTCTGGAAAAAGGCTTGTCCGGAGAAGAAAAGGTGAGCGCTACCATCAGTCCTGTCATGCCAACAGTAAAGCATCCTGAGACCATTCATGTGTGGGGTTGCTTCTCATCCAAGGGAGTGGGCTCACTCACAATTTTGCCCAAAAACACAGCATGAATAAAGAATGGTACCAAAACACCCTCAAACAGCGACTTCTTCCAACAATCCAACAACAGTTTGGTGAAGAACAATGCATTTTCCAGCACGATGGAGCACCGTGCCATAAGGCAAAAGAGATAACTAAGTGGCTCGGGGACCAAAACGTTGAAATTTTGTGTCCATGGCCTGGAAACTCCCCAGATCTTAATCCCATTGAGAACTTGTGGTCAATCCTCAAGAGGCGGGTGGACAAACAAAAACCCACTAATTCTGACAAACTCCAAGAAGTGATTATGAAAGAATGGGGTGCTATCAGTCAGGATTTGGCACAGAAGTTGATTGAGAGCATGTCCAGTCGAATTGCAGAGGTCCTGAAAAAGAAGGGCCAACACTGCAAATACTGACTCTTTGCATAAATGTCATATAATTGTCAATAAAAGCCTTTGAAACGTATGAAGTGCTTGTAATTATATTTCAGTTCATCACAGAAACAATTGAAACAAAGATCTTAAAGCAGTTTAGCAGCAAACTTTGTGAAAACTAATATTTGTGTCATTCTCAAAACTTGTGGCCATGACTGTATATTAAGTTATACACCAACCAGTTGTAACCCAGGAACATCCTACAAGCGCTGCAGTTTTAGAATTGGTCTGACCCAGTCCTCTAGGTATCACAATTTAGCCCTTGTCAAAGCCTCTCATTCTTTTGCTTGCCCTTTTTTTTTTTTTTTTTGCTTCCAACACATCAACTTCAGTTAAAAAAGGTTCACTCGCTGACTAAGATATCCCACCCATTTCCAGCTGCCATTGTAATGATAGATTATCTGTTGCTACTGTGGGAAGAGCCAGACAACTGGGTCAGAGCAACTCCAGAACTGCAGCTCTTGTGGGATGTTTGCCGGCTGCAGTGGTCAGAACATACCAAAAGTGATCCAGGGTCACGGGCAGCCAGTGATGCACTTGGGGAGCAAAAGGCTGGCCCATGTAGTCCGATTCAATAGAAGCGCGACTGTAGCTCAAAGTAAGGAAACAGTTAAGGCTGGTTCCAGTAGAAAGGTGGCAGAACACAGTGCATTACTGTTTTGTTGGCAAACGGAGGGGTCCTAGTAAATATTAGATGGGTGGGTAAAATGTTTCTCGATTTAATTTGTTTTGCGATTCATTAAGTATCATGATTTAAAAAAATCCATGATCCAAAATCCAATAATGCAATAGCAATGTTAAAATTCTAAACAAATTAAGCAAATTATTTGTGCCTACCACACTAATGGGTTACTACTTTAGTGCACCTGCAGGATTATCAAGGAACTGAGACTTTTCACCACCTCAAATGCGAAGTTGTAAAGGTTTTTTAAAAATATAAAAACTATTTTTTTTAAATTACCAAATCGAATTTGGAGTTAGTTTTTCAAAACATGAATTATGGCACAAAAGAATCGTGATACATCTGTGTACACAGCTCTTGTCAATGGCGACATCTCCGTAAACATTCTATATCACAGTGAAAGACCATCAGCTGTGGCAAAGTTGCTTTACGTTATAGGTAACAAGTTACAGTGATGTTTTGGTGCGACTTAATCTGTGGTATAAATGTTTTATCTGTTAATTTCTATTATTTATTTTTCTTAGAATGAAGTCTTTCCTTACCCAGAAATAAGCAACGAAGAATTAGAAGAGATCAAACAGTTTGTCGCTCCTGTGGAGAAGTTTTTCAGGGAGGATGGTGAGTGATGAACAGTGCTGAATAAATTGTTGTTTCTGTAAACCATACAAGTGAAGCACTGCCTAATATGTAAAATCTTTTAAGTTGATTCTAAGAGAATTGATGAGGAAGCAAAAATCCCTCCTGAAACTTTGGATGGACTGAGATCGCTGGGGCTCTTTGGAATCCAGGTGCCAGAGGAGTATGGTGAGACCAACCAGACATCTACAGATTTAATGAAAGACTTGTGTATGATGTTATGACATAGAAATGTTGTTGATGGTTTTGAGTGCTGTCTAAATATTGTGTGCTTCCTCACAGGTGGCCTCGGGCTCTCCAACACCATGTACGCTCGGTTGGGAGAGATCACGTCCCTTGATGGAGCTATTGCTGTCACACTTGCAGCACATCAGGCCATTGGCTTAAAGGTGAGTGGTGTTTTCCTGATGGGTGTGTATCTATCTATATACAGTGTATATATACTGTATGTGTGTGTGAGATGCATCACTTTGGTACCATCCACACACGTCTTCAAAGTTGAATAAAAGCAATGCCACAAATTTACGATTATTTTTTTTTTGTTCAAGGATCATAATTTATCATTATTTTACTGAGAGTTGAAAAAAGAATGTCTGTGTATAAAATTTCTATGTAATACAAATGTAAAGTTAGCACGTCTGTACATTTGAAGAAGCTAAAAAAATTATGGCGAAAATTTGGGCAGACCTAAGATAAGTAATAGAACACATCAAGATGGTTTTTGGAATTTTTATCTGTTTGTGCACGCCTCACATAAACTATTGAACAAATTTTAATGGTGAAATTTTAACGATGTTTGTTTATCACAATCAGTTCATGGGAAGAGAAGATGAATTACTTTGAAATTTGAATTGAGAACGCCCTTATTTCATAAAAAATCGACCTTGTAAAAATTGTTCATCTCAAAGTTCCACAGATAACGCTGTACATTTTTTACAATGTGCTTATGAGTGTGCAATGAAATTCCATGCGAACGATGTCACAGGCACATCTAGCGTATGTATACACCCTCAACCCCTGCAGAAAGGGTCATGGGTTATGGTGGGATGGGATGACATTAATGATGACGTGGCCTCAAGAGAACAGCATACTTGATTTATGATATAAGCTCCTATCTAGTTAATTTTAATAAACACTTCTATTGTAAATGGGAGACGTTTTTCTTTTTTTTTTTTTCCTCAGCTTGTAAATTATGTACAGACATTATCAATATCACATCATAATTATAATTTTAGTAGAAACGTTTCTTTTTATAGACACATTACAGACACACCTTGTCTACACGCACACAGTACCTGTAGAATTTTTTTACATTTCACTTATATGTTTCATCTTGGAAACAGAAAAAAGCCTTGGAAGGTTTTCTTATATCTGTCAAACAGATTTAACATGTGTAAATCGGTCGTCAGTGTTTCAGCTGATTTTTACTATACAGCGGAACCTCGGATTGCGAGTAACGCGGTTTACGAGTGTTCCGCAAACCGAGCAAAGATTTTTAATACATTTTTAATCGGAAACTGAGCAAGAAGAGTGTCACTCTCCGTTGTGTGCGTGTGTTTGTTGTGAAACTTAAAAAGTGATTCCTTTAGTAAGCGCTCATGCCAGTGTCAGAATTTTTTTTTTCCCCTGTTAAAATGGCGTTTCCGTGTTTGTGTGTCCGTTTGTTGTGAAACGTAAGTGATTCCGTTAGTATGCGCTCATGCCAGTCTCGCTTTTTTCTGTGTTTCCGCTGTGTTTATGCATTTGTTGTGAAACATAAAAAGTGAGTCTGTTAATATGCGCTCATGCCAATCTCAGAGAGATTTCTTTTTTTTCCTGTTAAAACGGTGTTTCTGTTGTTTGTGTGTGTGTGTGTTGTGAAACTTAAAAAGCGAGGTGGGGAGAGGGAGGAGGAGCGTTACTGTGTAAAACGAGGGAAGGGGCTAATTCCACACACACACACACACACACACACACACTGCGCCTGCGCGCACCAACGGAAACACTTATCTGTCAGGATTTATTTGTACTTTTTTTAAAGGTAAAGTGCAGATTAATTTGTTTTATTTTCATTTTATAGATTGTATTAATTATTTTTATGTATTTATTTTTTGGGGCTGTGGAACGAATAATTTGAGTTTTCATTACTTTTTATGGGAAATGATATGGTTTACGAGTGTTTTGGAACACGAGCCCACTTCCGGAACGAATTATGCTCGTAATCCAAGGTTCCACTGTAGAGTGTTTCGGCTGATATATGCACTGTAGTGTGATGCTGGCCATATGCAAGTACGTCTCAATTTGATTTGTTTACTTTAAGGTGAGACTTTTGAAGGCTGACACATAATGAGGTTTGAGGATATCTGGAGTCATCCGGGTTTTTGAATCTGTTGGCAATTCAAAGTAAAACCTGATGTATGATCTTGTTTCAGGGAATCTTGCTGGCTGGAACTGAGGAGCAGAAAGCTAAATACTTGCCCCGATTGGCCTCAGGAGAACACATAGCAGCTTTCTGTCTGACTGAGCCGGGCAGGTCTGATGTCATTACCACTAGATTGGACATTCAAACCATTTCACACTGTTTAAACCCAAAAAGTTATGTGTTATAATTCCTTCTTTGTTTCAGCGGAAGCGATGCTGCTTCTATTCAGACTCGTGCTACGCTATCAGAAGATGGGAAGCATTTCCTGCTTAATGGCTCAAAGGTAGCTTTAATACAAAACTGTTCCTAGCTATTTTTAGGGTGCTAATCAATAGTGTCTGCAAGCAGTAGTACAGGGTGTCCCAGATGCCAATCTCCATACTTTTAAAAACGGGTAACTTTTTTTTTAGCAATATGTTATTTTATTCACTGTAACAATATTCTTATACATACACACACATGCCATCCAGGCACATGCAGGAAAAAAGAGAATCTTTCACAGGATTAAGGACCACGGCTTATTTTGTGGGTGACGGTTACCACTGGCAACTGTCTGGTTAAAGTTGGTCACAAAATGAAAAATTGGGTGAGAAACCTGCCACTGTGCCACGAAAGCCCTATTTTCTATCAGTCCAAATTCCACTCTTAATGGTCCTTAGCAAAATGATTTTTTTTTTATCAGTCAAATCAGATAATTGGCCACACTGTTATTTATTTCCAATCCTATAAGTTCTCATCTCATTATGTCTTTATGGAAATGTTGTTCTTTTCACTTTAATCACTATTTTCACTTGATCACAGTGCAGCTGTGTAAAACATATACCGTGTTTTACCAGTTTTTGTCTAAATGTATAAAGCCAACGTAGCTACAAAGTTAGGGTTTTATATACATGTGTGTTGTTTATTTCATATTTTATTATTAGTAGTATATAAAGATTATTTTATATACATTTAAAATAAAAAATTTTGTCTTTTCAATTGTAAAATGTTTTTTTTGTATATTTTTAGATTGTAGTAATATTTACTTTACGTTGTGAATGAAATGTCAGACTTTCATTCCTTATTAATAATTATGCTTAATTAATTAATAATAACAAGAAGAATTACTTTCATTACTTATTATCTGCATTGTTTTATTAGCTTTATGCAGAACTAAGAAAGATAAGCATGCCTTGGCTAATAATGAAAAAATGTGCACTTTCTTAAGATCTGGATTTCCAATGGCGGTATTGCTGACATCATGACCGTATTTGCAAGAACAGAGGTGCTGGACAAGGACGGGCAAAAGAAAGACAAGATAACAGCCTTCATTGTGGAGAAAGCGTTTGATGGGGTGACAAGCGGAAAACCAGAGGACAAGCTGGGAATCAGAGGCTCTAATAGTTAGTTTGCATTTTTTATTTGCCAGCACAAAAGTGTTCTACTACATACAACGACCAAAATACATATCGCCTTTAACACAATATATAAATAAAGATTTAAACCATGTATGAGATTGTTAATGTTTTTTGTATTATTACTTTAATTAATAACCAACTTATTAGTTAATTATTCTCCTTTTGTCGATTTTTTTTTTTTAAGCATGTGAGGTGGCATTTGAAAATACAAAAGTACCCGTAGAGAATGTGATTGGTGAAGTTGGCGGTGGATTTAAGGTCATTACACAACATGATACAGAATTGATTTTAGCAGTATTTAAACCAAATTGGGTCATAATTTTTAGCTGTAATCTTTTCATGTCACCTTGTTGTGTTTATCATGCTACAATATCATGTGTTTGTTTCTCTGCAGATTGCTATGAACATCCTGAATAGTGGGAGGTTCAGCATGGGAGGTGCATGTGCAGGAGTGATCAAGAAGCTGATTGGTATAAGGATGGCAGAGAAAAATGGACTAAGTGTTTTCTCATCAGACAGACTGGATCAAGAAAAATAAGCATCACTTTGTCTTTCAGAGATGGCGGCGGAGTATGCAGGCACAAGGAAACAGTTCACCAAGAAACTTGCTGAATTTGGAATGATTCAGGTATTTTGGCCGTAGTCTCTGTAGGCTAATGGCCATAGTTAGCTGATATTAACCTTTTGTTTGTTTGTTTTTTGCTACAGGAGAAGTTTGCCATCATGGCCCAGAATGTATTTGTGATGGAGAGCATGGCATATATGACTGCTGGGTTGATGGACCGGCCTGGAGTTCCTGACTGCTCTGTAGAGGCAGCAATGGTGAAGGTAAAGTTGTTGTCCATTGTCCATTAGGAGTGAAATAAGCAGTGGCAAAAATGAGTTGAAAGCATGATAAAGATAGATCTTAAGTAGTACTAGAGCTGCATTTCTGTAAGTAAATGTGAGTTGATTGTGCCCTCGCAGCAGATGATGCTGTACTGCTGACAGAGCAAGTAACATCTTGATTAGTGAATAATCAACAATTCATTTCAGTGGTGGGAAGTATTACAAATATTGTAGATAGGCACACAATCCTGAAGTGGAGCAGTTTCAGTATGTCAAAGGCACAAGGAGTAAAAACCAACCATAAAAACAAGTGGCATAAAGATAACAAAGAAGGTAAAACTTAAGAGGCGCGATGGTGTGGATGCTTGAGCAGTGATTTGTTGATGCATTAGAAAATTAAGATGATTGTTTTTCTAAAGAGTGACTAATTGAGCGATATTTGTGTCTCTCTGCAGGTGTTCAGCTCTGAGGGTTGTTGGGTGTGTGTGAGTGAGGCATTGCAAGTTTTGGGAGGAGTCGGATATACCAAAAACTACTCCTTTGAGCGCTACCTCAGGGACTGTCGCATTTTGCAGATCTTTGAGGTATTTTTGAACAAAGTCATCTACCAGTAGGTCCTGTCGCCAATTTGTTTTGCATATATTGTGGTTTAACAAGCATTACTGAAATAATTTGTCTATTTGGATATTGCTACTAATGACTAAATTTTTCTGTAATCTCTAATTGTCAGCCATTTTTTAAAAACCACATTACAATGCACCCTTTCCCATGTTCTACACACCATTTCCTGCCCATATTTTTGAGGCCTTTGACAACTGTAATAGTTTTTTCACGTCTTGACCACTAGAGGGCGTATGAAGCTTGATGTCAACACATTGCCATTTCATTTTCATGCATTTTTTTTTCTCTCTCTCTCTTTCTGCTTGTAGGGAACCAATGAGATTCTAAGGATGTACATTGCTCTAACAGGAATGCAGTATGCAGGCAAAATCCTAACAGGAAAAATCAAGTATGAATAAACTGTAAATATTTCTGGTGCCTTGTCACAGTTAAAGAATGCAGAAAGGTAAACTGCTTGTGTGACTGTGTTCAAGGGAGATGAAAAAGGGGAATGTTGGTGTGGTGTTTGAGATTTTGGGGAAAAAGCTGAAAGACTCTTTGGGTAGGCCCGTCGACTTCGGCCTGACCGGGAAAGACGGCGTAGTTCATCCCAGTTTGACGGTATGTAAATTTGGTGCTTTATTCAAAGGTCCATAATGCTAAATCTTTAGTAATAAATCAAGTATTGAATAATAATTTAATACTTACATTCTCAAATTTACAACCCATATTCCAAAAAAAGTTGTCTGGAAATCGGTAAGAAATCAAAGAGGAGTCATCTCAAGATTTTTCGGCTTGTACTAGATTGAGAATTCTAGATCTCATTATTTGATCATTTAACCATTGAATTTAAATGTTTGTTGAAAATATGGACTCATTTCAAATCTGCTGCAACATCCTCCAAAAAAATGGGACAGTTGCCTGTTTACCAGTGTGTAACATCTCCATTTCTGTTAATCATACTTTTAAGTATTTGGTTATTGAAGGCACCAGTTTGTGAAGTTTCGCTAGTGGGAGTTTCACCCCCATTCGTCATTTATGCAGATCTTCAGCTTTGCAATTGTACGTGGTGTTTGTTGCCATATTTTGCACTTCGTAATGCACCAAACATTCTCAATTGGAGCAGGCAGGCTGGTCTAGCACATTGGCAACCATGGATGTGTAATCCAAACAGGTGTTGTCTTGCTAGAAAAAACAGGGATATCTCTGGAAAAATGGTATTTGCATTGCACATGCATTAATAGTTCCCTCACAGATGTGGAGTGTTTACCATGATTGATGCTGGCTTTTGGACCTGATGCTGATAACCGCTTGGATGGTCCTTTTAATTCTTTTTTTAAACCCCCCCCCCCGATTTTTCTCCCTAATTTAGTCGTGTCCAATTCCTCCTCGTCACTAGGGGGCTCCCACATTAAGGCTACTACTACCACTCAGCCGGGAGGGCCGAAAATTATCACGTGTTTCCTCCGAACCACGTGACGCCAGCCAACCGCATCTTTTCGAACTGCTCGCTCGCGCACCGCTGGGGGCGGCGTAACACACTCCCTCCGTTGCGCGAGCTCACAGACACCCCTGACTGGCTGTAGAGCCGTGATTAATGTGGGAGCAGTAAGTACCTCTCATCCCTCCCCTCTGATACAATCCAATACATCCAATCAGCTCTCTCTAGACCTCCGGCTGCGAGAGGTTACAGCACTACCCAGGATTCGAACTAGCGATCTCCGGATGATAGGGCGAACGCTTTAACCACTGCGCCACTCGGAGGCCCCAGGTCCTTTTGACCCAGAAGAAAATGGCCGCTGTTGTTTCCAGAAGCTATTTGAATTATTGACGCATCAGACTACAAAACATGTTTCCAGTGTTACACTGTCCATCTCAGATGAGACGGAGCCCAAAGCAGTCTTTGATGCCACTGGACAGTATTGATGTATGGCTTCCTTAAGCCTTACATGATCATAAAACACTGGATAGCATGAACATAAAAAATCCCTTCTATAAATGTGTGCTATGTGGTCAAATTGTAAAAAAGGTGAGGCATTTTAGTTAACGTGCAGTCCACTTTGTTGAGATTACCAGCTGAAGACTTACAAAGACATACAAAAGTGGTTTGCAGCAATTTAAGTCCGAAATCTATCAGAGGAATTGCAGTCACAGGCTATCCCAACAAAACTGTTTGGCTTTGGTCTGCATTGATCATTTTCATGATCTCTTTTCATGCGTTTAGTTGTAGCCAATTCTCACCTGGTTGGCAGCGGGTTTTTTTTTTTTCTTTTTTCCCTTTCTTTTTTTTGACATTTTCAAATGTCGTACATAGTCATGTGACTAAGTCTCAATAATATATGGGTAAGAAGCATGTGGATGACGCACAGTTGAAAAGAACCGTGACGTGACAAGCAAACAGGAATAAATTCTGCAAAGAATAGACAGCAGAGTAGTGCTCATGACGGGCAAGAGGGCAACTCCTTTTTTTTTCTATTTTTTTGCACTTCACATACATTTGAATAAACATTTCTTTTTACTTTATGTTAAGGTAAAGTCATGCAGATTAAGTCGATAGACATACACATGTCTGCATTGTTTTATTTAGTACCTTTTACAGTCCCAATAAGCATTTTATGTGTACATAAAAATCTTGGAGAGTAAAAAGATTTGATGAGATTGGCTTTAATACATCTTTACACTCAGAGCTGTAATGTTACACAAAATAAATCAACACCTCATGAGCTATGCTCATGCGCAAGTGAAACCGATCAAATGTGACACACTGTGAGTTGTCTATTCTATTTATAGTATAGTAAAGGATGATGCGCCTCTGTCTCCCACAGGAGAGTGCCAAGATGTTTGAGCAGAACGTGGTCTTGTTCGGCAACACTGTCGAAAGCCTGCTCTACAGATACGGAAAGGTAAATTCCTTCTATTAAAAGAACAAGAAAAGTCCATACGAATTTATTTGTTCATGCTAACATTACAGCTCCAGAAAATCCACTGCAAATGAATTCCCTCTTCCTAGCCTCACTTTCTCCTTGTCTTTTGCAGTATTATTATGTGATCATTTCCTCTGCAGAATTTTCAAGTACCACCCCAGAGAAAATTATTTATTGGTTTAAAATTTCATAGTGTTGCTTGTTGCCATGAGGATGTGCAGTATAATTAGTATGGGCCTGTTGAGTACTGTTGGGACCGCCTTGTTATTCCCCTATTTCCTGCTGCACTGAGGTAATGTGTGGCCTCATGTGTGAGACAGCTGTCCCAAGCTCTCCTTTTCAATTCTTAGTTAGTCCATGCTATTGTAATTAGGACTCCAGTCACAAAGAGACATGAGGTTTCCGGATGCTGTTCCTCTTGTTGATTTAAACACGGTTTCTCTTTCTTTACATGTGAAGGAAACATTTTACGCAATAAATCTTACTCCAAAACTCACATCTGCGCTGTGCATGGACTATGTCAAGTTCAAGAAGCTCTGCAATGCATGTGCTATGGACATGGGAACTGACTCACTCCTTTAATTTCACATTCCCATGCTGATAATCCTATAGCAACAAAAAACATTTGCTTTACACAGTGAAGCTGTTTTTATACTGTGCCATTCTGTGTGTTTTAGACTATAGTAGATGAGCAACTGGTGCTGAAAAGAGTTGCAGATACACTGATTAACCTTTACGCAATGACGGCAGTGCTGTCCCGTGCCAGCCGCTCCATCAGCATCGGCCTTCGCAACCACCAACATGAGGTAAATATTTCACTATAAACCATCAGCCTCTCGACCACTAAACTGACGGCCTTTAAACCAAACAGCGTTTCAGTCATTTATCCAACAGCCTCTGAAGCAAAGACCAAAAACCCCAGCTTGAAAACAGTACACCACAAGGTTTCTAGTAAGAGGCCTGCAGTCCCGGCTAGGATTTTTAGTAATTTTAAGTCTTTATTTTGACATTAAAACAAGTGGAACAGCAGAAAATAAGAATTTCTCAATTTTCTACAAACAAAGGACAATCAGCAGCCACAGTCATGTTGCTCTCTGTGTGAGTCTTTCTGTAAAACGGTTTGCCGTGTAAAGTGGGGAAAAACATACAGTAGCTCTGTAGCAGCTAAAGCTAAATTATTACTACAACAACATGATGACTAAAAGGCACCTTTTATAGCCTGTGTATGCTTTGCAAATAACTCTATACATCCAGGAAGTATCTACACTGGTTACATTTACATTTATTTGTATTTTCATGTTCAACGACTGGATAAGAAATACACAGGTCACATCATGTATGAACATTAAGCCTGTAAATTTTGACAATTTGGGTTTAAGAAACATGAACCCAGATTTCCTTAAGAACAACAAACAAAACTGAGGTATAGTGAGGCTGTTTAACCACCATGTCACTGGAGAACAGATCTATACTTCATGCAAGTCATTCTGGACAGCTATACATACAGTACATGGAGTAAACCTGCACTGTGATTATACCATTAGTGAGGTTCAGAGGGTTTAGGGATGGAGTCAAGGAGCCCGTCATGAGCACTTACTAAGAACACTTTGTAAGAGGAAGAGAAATCCTTTTCAAAACAGCCAGAAATATACTGAGAAATATAAGCTGTTAGGTTTCATGCAGCCTAACTGCGATGTCTGTAAGTGACAGCTGGCATAGCTCAACCATCATTTGAAGTCAGCCAGCCAGCTAGTTAACAAGCCAGTATGACTCTGTAGAGTTCAAAATGAAATCACTAGTGTTACCCTGCCAAAAAGCAAAGGCATTCTGCTCTGGAAAAATCGGTTCCCACCACGCCCTCATTCGTTTGTGCTAAAAGTGGCCACTTGTGTGAAGTGTCTGATGTACACCTCAAGGCAAAAATGAAATGAAAGAAGGCAGAAAGTAAAAAAAAAAAATTTTTTTTTTAAAGGAATGTCAAGATATGGGCTGAGTTTCTGTGGGATAGTACGATAGCTCTCATTAAGAAAGAAATGATGATGATTCTATACTGAGCTATTATATTATCACATAGATCTTTGGTTGTTATTGTTTGTATACTTGTTAACAATGATTGCAGTTACATTATTAGATGTATTATTAAACATGTTATTAAAACAGATATATTCTACATATTTATTTTTTGGTCATTATCATGAAACACTCTTGTGCTAATGTTAGTTGACAGTTTTTTATTTTATTTATTTATTTTTTAACTGATGTAGGTCCTGCTCGCAAACACCTTCTGTAAGGACGCTTTCTTCAAAAACAACTACTGGATGACTCAGCTACAAAAAAGTGAGTATAGCCTGAGAACCAGGCATGGTGCGTGTTACTGTACATCATTGCAAGTCTTCCAGTTAGACCTAAATGAATTGTTCCAGCTGCCTCAGACACCTTCAGTTACTTTTGCAGAATGGATTGATTTTTGTAAGTAATTAAAGTGCATCCATTCCAGATTCGCCCGAGAACAATGATGACAACATTAAGAAGATCGCTCAGGAAGTCCTGGAGAAGCGGTCATATATCTGCTCCCACCCTCTCGAAAGAACATACTGATATGGTACATCTTTAGACTGATCTGTACTGTACGATTGATGGCGTTTTTGTCCTACTCTCAGCCTTTACACAGTTTATTACTAAAGGATCGGGTGGTAATTGAAGTGTGTATGCAATCTTCGGTCGTATTAAAATGTACAGTATCATTGTAAATAGTGATCTTATTTTACAATACATAACTGCATTATTAATAAAACAGCGCTCTGACAACATTGTTGGATATATATATATATATATATTTTTTTTTTACTTTTCATTTGACTGGGATCTACAGTATGTGATGTCAGAAACAATCGAGCTTTATAATACACCGTACAGTACCAGCCTTTTTACTTAATGTGAACATCAAGACCGTTAATGGTCCTTTTTTCTACAATGTTGCGCATGTGCTGGATGTCAGCCAAATCTGTGTACTTCATGGTGGGGTTCAGAGGACTTTGAAAGACGTACAAACTTTTTTCTTCATCTGTAAGAGGCGATGCAGTTCTCTTGTGCTGAAAGGAGTGCGACCTCCAGTAACGTCTGTTTACAAAAAAAAAAACATAGTAACTAATAACATTAGTTTTTCGTGACGTCATCTGGGAGGAAGTGTTTTGAACTAGAAGTCCCAAGTCAGTCTTTACTCACCTAAACTGTGGCTTGCTATGTTCACTGTCGCGTCTTGCTTTTGTGTGTTTGTCCGGCAATCGACTGAGCTCCAGTTTGTCTTCCTTGTGAGGGTCAGTGTATGGCACAGGCTGAAAAGACAGTGGTTTTATGAGTCTGTCTCTGATCTACAAGTTCAGAGAAGCCTGTTATTGGTATAATAAAGCAAACTATAAAAATAGACAGTAAATTATATTGTCTATTTAAAATATCAATTATATATAAAACTTTCAAAATATTTCTGTATACATCTATTCGCCTTTTATTTAAGCTTCTCTAATCTTGTTTATTTTAGTATAAAGGTTTTAAACATCATATATTGGCTACATAAGCCTGTACCAATGATCCTGTCCACGCTCTCAGAGATAGCTTCATAGGCTTGTCCTTTAAAATGTCATGTAGTTTATCCAGGCCTACTCTTTGCATATGGCACTTGAACTCTGGGACTCGACCGCAACTTGTGGACTCTTTATCAGGCAAGATTTTGTTCCGCCATCTGACATACTGCGCATGTGCCGCTTGAAGCTGTTCCTGACGAAGTACTTCTCCTAGAAGAGGACGGAACATCAGATGTCTAATGTTTTAAAAATCAATGTGCTGATTTTTATAAGTGATGAGATTTGTACCTGCGAGGTGAATAGTAATTGGGGGTGCTGGAATAAAAACAGCAGGTGGTTTCCTGTAAAGCTCGAAGTCCTCGTGCCGTTTGCTCCAAGGCCATGTGGTTCTGTTCAGGACTGGCTTAAGTATGTTCTCATGAAGAATGTTCTCTTTCCAGGGCTGTTCATGGAGGGCAAATATTCGCAAAGACTTTTACATATTAAAAAGTGGATTTGTATTTAGATACATGAAGTTTTATGAATTCAATTCAATCTACTTTTTGTTTGTATAGCTCTTTTAACAATGGTCATTGTCGCAAAGCGCTTTACAGAATAAAAAAATATGGAAATGTTCATGAATCAAAATGATCAGATTGTCCCTGATGTCCCTGATCTATTATGTTATGAGATGCCGACTAGTCAGTTAAAGATAAGTCATCATGTAATCATGGCAGTTATTTCTCCAGACATTTGTAAGGAATTTATGCAGCTGAAGCAAGCATTTAAATACCCCCGCATTAGAGGATATCGTAAGACCTTCCTCTGGCATTCTCCGAAACATATTTGCGCGGTTGGTATATGTTAATTTGGGGTCAATAAATCACAGTCAGTGGATCAGATAAAACTAAAGGCAGAAGATAATGCTTTTGCCTTGTCATCTGGTTAAGTCCTTTGCAGCTATCCATCAATCTGCATTAGCCATGTCACATTATAGGCAACCAAATACCACTTAAGAACAGAGGCAGAGTGGTACCAAAGCAGGATTACAACCTCTGTATTCTTGCACAAGCACTCTGGAATGCCCATAAAACACAATTGCTTTTCAGAGGGGAACATGATGAGGATGGAACCTGAAACTCATGTGGGCTAACGGTGAACATCCATGACTGTAACAGCACCTTTCTGAGCTCGTCCACCCGAGCTTTATCTGGCTGTTGGGGGTGTTGGTTGGATTCCGTGCTGTTCCTGACATCGTGGCAGATGAAGCCTTTCCAGGTACGCCATGCAGCTCTGGACCTGGCCTCCGAGGCCTTACGCTCATCCTCTATATCTACAGGGTCGACTGTGAGGGAGTGGTAATGCTGGCTATAAGTGAACCTGCGAGACGGATCCTAGACCCGAATAGAACAGATACAGTAAGTTTTGAACATCTGACCATTTTATAGCACCTTTCTAGCATTCCCAGTTAAAGTGTACTGTACTGAGTTATTTTAGACCTTTATTTGTCCAAAACCAGAAAACATTTCCAAAACTATCAAGCATCTTGTATATTTTTGTTCAGTATCCCTTTCAGACCTTTGCCATCTCCTTACGCAGGAGCTCCTTAGCCAGACTGGTGGAGTTAAATGTCTGAATGCTGTAGTTGTGGGCCAACTGACCATCATCAACGTCAGCTACAAACACTTTTGGCTTTAGTGTCTGTAAATCACTTGTTGCTCTTTGGATCTCCTCAATTTTGGCCTGAAATTGTAGGCAATAAAATGCATGCATTCATTCCTTATTTAACACCTCTTCTGCATTATAATTTTATGCCTGATATGAGAGTCATACCTGTATAAAGTGTTTCGTGTGAAGCCCTTGATTTGCTTGACTGTGTTTCCAAGCCAAATAATCTTTATTGAAGGTGTCTAGGGGTGTTGATTTCTTCTTCTGCGACAGATGAGAATGCACAACAACCTTTGCCTCACCGCTGTCTGGTGTTAATTTCTCTACTCCTCTGCTAGGAATAATTCCAAACTCATTCCTCAAACTACGAACCATTTCAGCCGATGGGAACAGGCTGCTTTGGACGACTTCTTCAAGTTTACTCACTTGACAGAAATGGTTTATTCTAAACCAAGAAGATTTGAATTATTTTCATGAGTGAGTACTCGTGATTCAAATTTACTTTTCACTCATATTTAAGTGCTACTTTGTAAGCATTTCTTTTAAATTTACATTGTTGGCAATACAATAATCTCTACAGTCATGTATAATTTATGCATCCTATGTGTGTAATATTGTGTAGGGCCTCATTGTGCCCCAAAACAGCTCTGCGTCATTGAGACATGGACTTCACAAGACATTTGAAAGGAAGTTTTGGCATCTGACACTGAGATCATCCCTCAGATGAGATTGTAATACTGGGAATTTTGGAGGCCATACTGAACTTTTTGTCCTCAGTTTTTTTGTTTTGATTTCAGCATTAACATTTTCATCAATTTGTTCTGCAGTAGCTCTTGTGTTGAGTCATTCCAGCATTTGCTTCCCAAATGCATCACTTAGCATTGGGTGCGCATGACCCCTCTAGCCAGTACAATGATTGTCCTTCATGGATTACTGTACTGTACTTTTAAAAAATACTAACCACTGCCTACCAGGAACACTCCACAATACCTGATTCTTTGGCTCTGACCCAAATGTTGAGCCATCATTTAGATCTTATGTTTGCTATTTGTCCTGCTTCCAGCTCATCAACTTCGAGAAGTGACTTGCTGCCTTTGTTTCAATGCCTACTGTTCTCTAATATAATGACTAATTATTATGTATACTGTAGACTTCGAATTTCAAGCATCCATATAGTGTGTGTGTGTGTGTGTGTGTGTGTTTTAAACGGTACCGTAACATGGCTTGTAGGCATGAGTCGGGAATTGAGTCTCTGATATACACCAGGGGTTGTTTCATGATGGTCTCTAGTGGTTTGTGGAGATGAACTGGACTCAACCCAACATCCAGAGTGTCATAAAGCCTCTTTGAGAAGCATAAACATGAGTTATAAAGAACTGTGACATGCTTCTCTACATCTTCAGCCAACCTGTAAAAAACAATAAATGATTCTTGCAACTCTACAAAGGAACAGCGTCTGAGAAGATTTCTTTGATCCTAGCAGTGCTTGAAGTGGGTCAGTGTTTACATTTCAATATTTTAGGGTACCATATTTATATATTTTTATAATTTGGTCCTTGTATCAACCTAGCCATTCCTAGACACAAAATCAGAATGATGGGCTGATACCAGCAGTATTATTTTTCTCACTCATTGTCTATACCACGTTATCCTGTATACAGTCTGGAGCCAATCACAGGAGACTTAGGGCACAAGGCGACTTAAGCCACACACATACACACACTACAGGCTGTCTGAAATACCAGTTAGCATAAACTGTCTTTGGACTGTGGGAGGATACCGGAGTACCCGGAGTAAACCCACCAAGCAGGGGGAGAACATGCAGACTCCATGCACACAGACTCCAAGGCGGGAATTCCTTGAGGTGCAAGGCCACAGTGCTAACCACTATATAATTTTTCACATCCAAAATATGCACAGAAAGTGCATTTGTGAAAGTTTTGTTATAATTGTGACACAAGGGCTTGCATTACACTAGTCACCAATGCACCTTTTTTAAATGAGCTAAACATTCTAGGTCTTTGACTATTATTATACGTTATAATTTTTTATGCTAAATCATTTGTGTCTTCTTTATTAAAGAAATATTTGTATGCTGCAAAAATTACTAAAAAAATTTTTTTTGCTAGAACTTTTTTTAGGCTAGTGCCTTTGGTAATGCCTAGCACATATATTCTTTTCACTTCAAGCACTGTATCTTTGCAATATCTTACTCTACAGGGGCTGTTTCCCAGAGCGTTTTGATGGCTTCATCCTTCAGTCCTTCCAGGACAAAAATGTGTAGAGCTTGATCCTGTAAGTGAAACCCTGTTAAAGCATTTAAATCTTTGCTGTGTCTTTCTGTAGCATCCATCACATGATCCTGTAAGAACATTTGGTCCGTTTCCTTATTATAGTTGTGGTTTTGAAACGCCGCTATATTGATTCTTAAAATTTCAGACTTCAGTTTTTCCAGAAAAGCAATATTGTTGTATTTGAAGATGTAAATGATGCGGCCAAATGGACAATGCCGTTCACGTTTGTCAGGGTCAGGATTGGGTGGGTGTGCTATTTCGACCTGCACCTTGAGCTCGGAGTTCGCCTTGAGATAATGACCATTTGGCATAGCCTTGTCCTGGACATCCAGAGCACCTGCTGTCTCAGTTTCATTTTCCCCCTGTTCATACTTGTCAGTGCCCAGCAACTGCACTGGATGGGAACCTCTTATAGGTAGGGTGAGTTTCAAACAACCCTGTCCTCTAAGGATATCAGAAAGATTTAGCTTGGCAACACCATATGGGTCACAGAGTTTCCTTGTTTCCCTAAATGGGCTGTAGGTTGTTTGTTGGGTGGGTACTAGAGCTGTGCTGCCTAATTTATCATCAGTGGCCTCTGAGCCAAAAATTGATGGACTAGAATGAGGTTCTTTTGCTTTCCTATCACGGTCATGAACCTCGATCTCTAATGGTGGACCGCTTAGGAACTCAAGCAGCTCTTCCGAGTTAAGAAGTCCAGTGAAGATCACGTTGATGTCTTTGAAGAATATATAAGGTCCATGACTCAGCCCTTTGGTCCTGTGGGTAGGCATGTTGAGGAACTTGTATTGGCAGTAAACAGGCACGCATTTTTGCTGTAAATGCAAAAATATAATTACAAATAAATATATATTAAATATTTATATGCCCTCTATAGGACCTTTTTAAAGGACCTTTTAAGCAAGAACTTTAATGACCTGCCAAAATGAGAAGAAAACTTTACTGATTTCAACTTTAAGTCTATGCCAGAATTTGGGAGATCAAAACACAAAAACACAAGCAATCAAAGAGAAACTCTCGTACCTCAAGGTCATAAAAGGGAACAGGAGTAGATGGCAGAGAAGATACTGACAAGATTGTGATGATCAGTGGGTTGAGCTCAGCCTTGAGTTCTTCAGACAGAAGTGGCTTATCCAGCGTGATGCTGCACAAGCTCTTAAACACTCTTGCACAGCGGATCATTAAATAATCTACCAGTGACGTTTCACCTGCCACGTGGATCAGTAAAAATCACAATTAAGGACAGACAAGGAAGTGCATTAAAATGTCATATGCAAGACCTGACTGTGAGTCACCTTAAAATTGTTTGCAAAAGTTTGCAACTTTACCGGTATTATTTATAAAATTGGATTGAAAAATCACTCTTTGTTGATTTGATCAAATACATTTGCTAAAGTTTTCTGAAAATTAACTTCCTTATTATACACACTATACATTGCATTTCCCTAACCTCATTAAATCTTGTGAGTTGTCCTATTTTAAACTTTTAAAGCAATTTTACTTCGTAAAACTTCAAAATCGTACAATGTCAAAATAAAGTGTTTTCTAATAGCCTCTATCCTTCTCAGCCCAACAGTGAAAGTATCTCCATGGGATTTGTCTGGCTGCACTTTATATGAGTAAAGCTGAACTGTTTCCCAAGTGAAAGCTTTCATCAGAGGCTCCTGCTGTGGCTCAGAATGGGACACATCAAAAGACGAGAAAGGAGTTGGCTGGCTTAAACTGGTGCCGTTCCATAGCCAATTAGAGGCCTCAGAAACCTGGGCTCTACAGGACGGCCATTCTCCCAGATCCACCCCTACAGTGCACAGGAAGAGCAGAAGAGAAACCCCCAAATGCTCTAGCACCGCGTTACATAAACATCCCGCTTGCTGACGGGAAACACATGGCTGAAGTACACAGCAGTGACGAATGCAGCTCATCAAACTTCTGGCTGAAGAAAAGCCTAACTTGCTGCTGTAAGACCAGTCCTTGAGTGTTTATTGCCTATACCTCACAAACTTGACTTTACTGAGTACCTGCAAGAAAATATATAGCCATGAGTTCAGATGAGGCGATTCCATTTTTGCGTATATCCTCCTCTGCTGTTCTCTCCTGAACAGTTTTATGAGCATGTTTCTTCTTAGACAGCACCAAGCTGCTGTCCATCAGTGTGCCACTCTTTGTAGAAGCTGGAAAGAGGAAAAGGATGCAAATATTGATGATTGTTTATAGCTGTCCAATTGGAGAGCAATATTTTAAGCGTTTTAAAGTAAATGATGTTCGAATGTTTTAAACCTTATAAATAGGTACACATTTAAATGTAACCAGAGTAATTTGCATTTTATTTATTACTAAATTTCAAATAGATGCACATACAGACTGTTGTGGTGTCCCTGAGGCTTTTCAGGTGGTGATCTAATGATCGTTTCTGTGCTAACTTTGACAATATCGTGTCGTTTGCTTGATCCGCAGTGGCATCAGACCTGATGCTTTTTGTATCAGATGTTTCAGGATTCTGCTTTCCTCTGTAACTAAGATATACAGTATAAGAGTTATCTTGCAAGTTTCTTTAGATGTTTTGTGAATAACAATAATGGCTGGTGTTAGACTGGAAGATTTTACTAAAGGATTCCCAATATCAGTATAAGACCACAAAATAAAGATTTACAAATCAATGTTCAATATCAACATGCAAGCAGCCAAAACATAGTATTGGTGCTGATTTAATTTTGTATATTTTATATGTATAATACAGAAAATGTGTACCAAAGAAGCTATTTCTGAAGTTTATGCAACATGGAAGTGACCAAGGTTGCTTACCTAAAAAAATCAAAAACTTGAAGTTGTAACTTCAGCTGTTTTGAAGAGATGATTTTATATGTGGCCCAAAAATGGCCATTTTTCAGTATTATACAGTCTTGTTTCAAACTATAATTTAAAATGTTCAGTATCAAATGCTACAATATCTTAACAATTTTGCATTTTAGAATAATAACCTTTTTTAGGTTTCTCATGTGAAATCTAAATTGCCCATTGAATCATAAAAAAATTATATTAATGACAATTAAGAATATTGAAAGATTTGAATTCAAGAAAGTTACGGAGACTACATAAAAAAGCATGAAACTATTTTGCAAATGTTTCTTTTTATCTGATAAAAATATAAATGTGTATGCATATTTACAAAAGACAAAGCATGGATCGGGAGATAAGAAGCATTAAGTATTATGAACAGTGGTATTGTATGATCCTATCTGAAAATGCACTTTTTTTCACCTAGGCGAGACACTTTTTAGCACCAATAAAATGTTTTGGCTGAAGATTAAGCACAGCTGTGTTACGTGCACTTTTGGACTCTTTAACGTGCACATTATGTAGCTGACCCAACATTCTACACATTTGTTTTAAGATAGGAGTGTTAAGCAGATTATTATGTGCAAAATTAATTAACTGTGCTGAGTCATGAACAGGTAAAAAGTAAGTGCACTGTTAAACCTTTGTTTGGAAAATGCTGACTCTTGTGCTAGTAATCCATCAGTAATCAGATCGGCAGATGACAGAGGTCTCTCACGGACTCCACTTGCCTCCATAGTGCACAGTTTGGGATCATCTATAAAGTTTACAGTGTAAAATCATGGCCTGCCACTGTAGGCTAGTTTTTCGCCACTTTTCAAATTAAATTTGTCACATACACAGTCGTACACAATACGATATGCAGTGAAATGCTTACATGACCGCCTGTGACCTTAAAAAAAAAAAAGATTATCAATAAGAAATATATTATTGAATAAAATAAGTAATAAAATATAGAAAAATATAGCTATAGAAGATGAAAACAAAATATTAAATATAAAAAAATGCTCTACAAATATAGAAAATATATAGCTTAAGTTGTGGAAATTGAAATAGAATTTAAATAGAAATGTCTGGGGAGTGGGCAAATGTACATGAATGTGTAGATGCAATGTCCATAAATGTGCAATATGATACTAAATACCTGTGCCACACTTGAGGCTTGAAGGTCCTTTGAAGTCTTTTAATGTGGCGTCTTTTTGGTATTTTTTGGAAGTTGTAGTTTTTGGGTTCTGCTTCTCATAAAGAGCTCGCAACCTATACACCATACCCTTTACGCCACCTCAGAAACATTTGGAGAGAAACATTAACCTACCATTTCCTGAGGTTTCATATAATCAAACCGTTTTAATTAAAGAGCACCCAAAATTAACGATAGGTTTAGAGCAGAAGTCACAGAATTGAGGGATAATTACCTGCACTTTCCGGTTCTCCATCCAGACTAGGACCTAAAATCACACAATTTACACAATGCAGTCAGTTTCTCATGTAAACAATTAGGGGGAAAAAAAATGAAGATTTTTCTTGAATACCATTACCACTTAAATACCACTCCGTAATCAAAACCATATTCTCGTTTATTATTCCTGTTGATAAGTTACATTACACTGCAAATGCTTTTAAATGCAATGTACATAGTGCAATGATTTTTCATCTATGTGGATAGGTCCTCTGATAACAGGTTGCTTATTAACATTGGACGAGTTTGTAACACATTCAGGATATCCTGTTTAGAAAAACAGACTAGTTATAAATCAAACAGGAGACTCTTTAGTAAACATCTGTTGGAAGTGTGAGCACACCTCTTTGGTCTGTATCCTCCATCCTCCCTCTCTGTCGCAATCTGAAGGCTTTGGGTCTGTCATATTTTGCTTTAGGAGACACTCTGTCCTTGGTGTCCCAGAGTCGGAAGGTTATTTTATGTGATGACATCTTTATAAGCAGCTCCTTAGTCACATTGAGCTTCACAGATTGAGACCAGCCCAGCCAAAGGTGGTCACCCTCCTGCCAGGCCTTCAGCACCTACAGAGAGACAAAATATATAAAGTATTTGATGTGTTCAAAACAATCAAGTCTGAATTCAACTTTGAACAAAATGCTGTCTTCTAAGAATCATTACTTTGTGTGCAGCTTTTACTGTCCTATATATACTCTCACTCATTGTCTATACTGCTTAATTCTATGTACAGGTTCGCGGGGGGCTGGAGCGGGGTACACCCTGGATAGGGTGCCAATCCATTGCAAGGCACACACACACTCACATCAAGGTGACAGTGCTAACCACTAAGCCATTTTGCCACCAGTCAAATAAGTCGTGTAATTATTCGTACTTTTGTTATTTCTAACAAGGAATGGTTAATATTTGCTCTGTTTTCTCCAAGCATGCTTTAAGGTTAGTGACCTTTAGCAATTGTGTAACCTGTCAATCTGATCAAGTGTGCTACCGTTAAAGGCAATCCCAAACCTTTTTATTTCTTTGTAAATCCATGTACGAATTGAGTGTACAAAATCAAAACGCTCCAAAATGAAAGCAAATCTAGTTTATTACCTTCGTCTCATTATCCATATACACCTTGGCCATCGAACCACACATGACCAGGTCTACTTTAATTGGCTCACTATCATCAGGCAGGAGTTTGTACTCTATGTGGTAATAGGTCTGCACTTTGGGTAGCTCTGGGGTATATTTAGGCTGGACTTTCTTGAGTTGCCTCTCTGCCTCTGCAGCCAGAAATGGAACATCTTCTTGACCTAGATGCCAAAAAAGACCAAATTTTTTTAACACAACTGACTGCAAAAACCACTACTAATGTATCCGACAATGTCTAAATAAGTAGGGCTTCAGTGATGGATGATACAGGGATGGGAAGCATATAATGAAAGTCAAAAGCTGCCTGTACCTCTCGGCACAGCCAGCACCATGCAAACTGTGCAGGTGACCGTGTAACTGGAGTCAGCATTGCATGAGTCGGTATGAATAGTCTGTGGGCATGGGCCAGTTAGCTCAGCATTGTCATCAATATTATTCTCATTTCGTGTTTCTCGCTCATCAGGAGCCTGGTAGTTATCATCGTTATTGCTTTTCATCCGGTCCAGTGAGATGTCAGTGGCACCAGGTTAAATCTACTTCCCAGAATGTTTTCCTATTTAGTGAAGTACAAACACAGTTAGGCACAATATTTAGCTAGGCAAATACAGGAAGTGTACAAAAGATGGATGACATGAATTATACACATTTACAGTATGAAACATATAACATGAATTATACACTGGCCTGCCAAAAAAAAAAAAAGTCACCACCTGGATTAAAGTTAGCTAATAGTTAGGAGCCTTCCAATGGATAATTATAGCAGTGTTATGATCTGGGTTTGCTCCAGATGGTCAGGTCTATGTTCAGCAACAATATGTGATGACCTAAAAGTACTGATCGACCGTCTATATTTTTCTTCCCTGATGGCACAGATATATTCCAGGGCTCAGTTTGTGAAAGAATGTTTCTGAGAGAATTTGGAATAATTTTCACACATGACATCACATGCTGTAACCAAAGCCAAATGTGATCGTTACAAATTTGAAGTGTAAATTTTTGGTCAGACATTGTTGTTGTTGTTGATGTTAATCTTTCGGCTGTCCCTGTTGAGGGGTTGCCACAGGAGACAATCTGATCTGCACAACAACTTGCAAACCCTCATATTTTATCCAGGCTTGGGAATCATTTTCTGCATCCAGTGGCTGGTGTTTGAGCATTGAGTGGCTATCAAACCTGGGCCTTCTCCATGGCACGCAGGAAACCTATACCACTGAGCAATCGATGGCCATTTGGTCAGACTGAGTAATCACATTTATTCAGTTGTCAACGTTTCTTAAATATCCTGTTAAGTTTATCTTCTCGTGTGTCCTGTCTGGTTAGTTTATAATAAATTAATAAACAATTATTAATATGAATTTAAATACCCCATGCTAGCTGGCTAACAAAAAGTTTTTAAATATATATATATAATTATTCAATTCATATTTTCGGCAATATATACAGTATACATACAATATATATAGACACGACCTCTACAACCTGCACAAACATGTGGGCAATTCCACAATTTAAAAAAAATATCTGGATTTTTGCTTACCTATTTTTTTAAATAATAAAAAATATATAATTTTTTATGTCGATTTGTCAGAAACAAATTCCAGAAATAAGCTACAGGACGTAAAAAAATCCACCGTAATTCCTACACGCTTGTTAGGATATTTAAAAGAAAGAACAAAAAGGTTTACCTGCACGCCTTACTGTAGTGAGCTGAAGTCTCACCGTTGTTCAGGTTGTGCTAACATTCCAGAACTTTCCAGAACTTGGAGAGGATTTTATAGACCGCTCGGTTAAACACCCGTGCAAAGAGCTCGCGGCGTTGTGTCTCCTAGGCAACCAGGCTCGCGCGCGCACACCCTCTTAACACAGCCGTTGCAAGACTTATTTTTGCCAGAAGGTAAATTGTAATTTTGTAGAAACACAAAATAAGTCACCAGCAAGACATTTAAACGTTGCCTGTATGTTGTCACAATGTTTCCACTACTTCTGAAGAGCTTGCGACGACGTCACACGTACTCTAACCTACAAAGCGAAACACCGGGTGCTGTCGCCAGCACGTCATTTTAAACCTTAGAAGCATCTTATCACTTTTTTTTTTAATCATCACAAAGCCCTGACCAAATGTCTGACACGTTTACCTGTCTTTACCTGAAATGTAATTTAGGTAATATAACACATTCAGCACACATGCAGTAAACAGTTTGACAGGTTTACTAAAAATATTTTATTTATTCATCAGCCTCATTAGTCACTCTATGATTAAACTGTCTCCATACTTTGTGCAACATCAATATGATAAATGTTTTAAAAAGTAATTTTGCATTTCTATAATCTACAGGACAATTTCTATATATAATGGAGCCAATCATTTTATAAATACCTCTCTTCTGACTTTTGTGATATGAATTAGGACTTTTGTTTTATGAATTAGGACCTCCACAAATTGGATTTCTATGTCATTCTCCAGAGCACCAGAGAGAGAGAGAGAGAGATACTTTCAGAACACCTGAAAAAAATTAATGAAATTTGCATGAAAATAGAAAGAAGCAGGAGTGACAAAGTTAGCAAAAGAATTAATGTATTCATGTGCGCCAGTGTGCTCAGTAAAAACTCAGTTGGTCAGCTGACCTCATTTTTTGGAGCACATATGGTTGATGAACATAGAGCTGACCAATAGAAGCCACCCCAGATCATGGCACACACAGGCGTGTATGATAGGCACTAGGAATGTTGGGTGCATAATTTCATTCGCCTCCCTTCTTACCCTGATGTGTCTATCCCTCTGGAACAGGGTAAATCTGGGAATTTCCATATGAAATTTCTCCAATGCGCCACGGTCCATTCGTTTTTCTCCCTAGCAAATTGAAGCCTTATTTTTCTCAATTTGCCTCATAAGTGGCTTTCGTTAAGGCTACACAGCTGCTTAGTTCCTATCCCTTGAGTTCTCTTTGCACTGTATATGTGAAAATTCTCTTACAGTATTTTCACTATTAAATACATCTGTGATTTCTACCGTAAAATATTTATATGTTTTTACAGTTTGATTTAACTTCACACGTTTTAACACAGTTTGGATCCAAAAAGAAACTAAATAGTCACACAAAACTTTGAAATCATGTGCCAATCATGTGCCAATTCAAATACCATATCTTTATTACCAACTCCACCTTCTGTTTGTTATAACACATTCAACACCCAAGTTGTCACCCACTAATGAGTGTGCATGAACAAGAACTTTGATGCCTTCTCTCTTGTTTTAATGTGTTTTAACAAACTTCTTAAATGAAACAAATCATTTGGGCAAAATAAACAATTGTCTTTTTTATTGTTGGGTATTTTTTTAAGATACAATTTAAGTCACTTGTAATTATGGGATGCTGGTAAAATACAGATAAGATGACTACTTTTGTAAAATAATAAATTTAATATTGATTTAGTTTAATTATATTTAAATTATACTGTACTTTATATAATTGATTATAATGTAACTCAATTGTATAATTGATTATAATGTAACTCAAACTGCATACTTCCTATATTTTGTAACTGATGAGTAAAACACTCTTTTCCTACCCATTCAAACATTATGTTGTAATTCTATGAATCTAAATTTGTGTGTACCAAATCCACAGAGCAATGACTTTCAGCCATCTCACATACATATTTACTCATGTTTTCATGGGCATCCATTCCCACCTGTTAATTTAGAGACACATTATTTCTAAATTATTCTCCAAATTGTATCATCTTTGCTGAACTTTACATGTCTGTGAGTGAATTTCAGACATCCCAGATAATTCCACAGCCAATAGGAGGGGGGAGGGGGGGGGGGGGGGGGGGGGGGGGCAGGTGGTGGCAAAAAAAAAGCCACCACCTGGATTTATCTAAGCAAACAGGTAAAAACCTGCAGAAATTCATATAGTTCAGTTGGTAGCAAGTTACTTAAACCTATCTGATGCAGTTAGCACTTTCTCATTTCTTAAACAACTTCAAAAGATATATCCTGTGGTCGTGGCAAACTCTGTTACCCTGAAGGGTCAAATTATTGGCCTGCATCAAGGAAAGAAAACAACTAAGGAGATTGCTAAAATTACTAAAATTGAGGTCAGAGCTGTCCAACAGATTATTAAAACCATGAACTGCAGTAGTGAACTATCATCTTCGAGGAAGAAATGTGTTGGAGAGAATATTTTGAATGACCATGACTGGAGATCATTTAACCTAACTTTTGGTGAAATCAAATTGTAAAAAAAAAAACAGCAGATCGAATGGCTATGTTTATTATTAAAAATAAGAGCTTTCCCACATGCACAAAACAAAGAGAACTCAAGGGATTGGAACTAAACAGCTGTGTAGCCTTAAAAAAACGTGAGGCTAATAGCTTCAGTTTGCTAGGGAGCACAAAGAATGGACTGTGAAGCATTGAAAAAGTATCATGTGGTTCAGATTTATCCTGTTCCAGAGTGAACCAGGGTGCACCAGGTAAGAAGAGAGGCGAATAAAGTGATGCACCCATCATGCCTAGTGCCTACCATACATGTCTGTGTGGGCAGATCCTAGATCCAGTCTTGGTTCAGCAACGTTATGTGCCCCAAAAATGAGTCAGCTGAGTATCTGAATATAATGAATGATCAGATTTTTCCATCAATGGATTTTTTTGTCTTTCCTGAGCATGTTCCAAGATGACAATGCCAGGATTCCCAAGGTTCAAATTTTGAAAGAATGGTTCTAAAGATTTTATCCAAGATTCTAGCCCAGCGCCTACAACGGGTCCTTCCCGGGGTGATATCAACTGATCAAACAGGCTTCATGCTTGGAAGGCACTCATTTCATAATACAAGGCGGCTTCTGAATATCATTAGACTCCCAGCTCACGCACTCCGGAGGTGGTGGTTTCTCTGGATGCGGAGAAGGCCTTTGACAGGGTTGAGTGGAGCTTTCTTTTTTTTGTCTTGCGGAAATTTGGTTTTAGTCCGGAATTTGTATCCTGGATTAAGCTGCTTTACACCTGTCCAGTTGCCTCAGTTCACACTAATGGACTACAGTCTGCCCCATTCTCCCTTTACCGTGGAACTAGACAGGGCTGCCCCCTTTCCCCCCCGCTTTTATTTGCCTTAGCTATCGAACCCCTAGCCATCTGGCTGCGACAAGAGGAGAGATTTGAAGGTATTGTCAGAGCTGGGAAAGTTCATAAACTATCAATGTATGCTGATGATCTCCTTCTGTATATGTCCAATCCAGAAGCCTCTCTCTCCCTGTAGTTCTAAGTATCCTTGAGAAATTTGGGTCATACTCAAATAACTCAAATAACCTCCATAAGAATGAAGTCCTTCCTATCAACTCATTGGCCAAAGACATCCCTCCATCTTTTTTCCCTTTCAAATATGCTGTGGATAGATTTAGGTACTTGGGAGTGATTATTACAAACCCAACTAATCTTCTTTTCTCCAAAAACTTTACCCCTCTTTTGGAGAGGTGTAAACTAGACTTTGAAAGATGGTCTGGTCTTCCACTATCTCTGGTGGGTCGTGTTAATTTGGTCAAAATGGTAGTCTTACCCAAGTTCCTATTTCTGTTTTCACATATCCCTGTTCTTATAAAAAAAGTCCTTCTTTAAGTTGCTCGATCAATTAATAAGTTCTTTCCTTTGGAGTAATAAAAATCCGCGCATTAGAAAATCAGTACTACAGCTCCCAAAAGATCGCGGTGGCTTGGCACTGCCTAATTTTTTACACTATTACTGGTCTTGTAACGCTCAAAACCTTTTATACTGGGTCACCAATACAACAGAGGGACGCCCAGTATGGGTGGACATGGAACTTGCATCCTCTAAGTTTTCTCTTTCCTCCCTGGTTTGCGCCCAACTCCCGTTGACCCTCTCCAACTTTACTCCACAAACCCTGTGGTGTCTAACACTCTTAGAATCTGGACTCAAACTAGGAAAAGCTTGGGTCTTCATAGGGCCTCAGAACTCTCCCCCATTGTAAAAATTTCCTATTCTTACCCTCTTGCACTGACTTGACTTTTCGCACTTGGTCCGACAAAGGGCTAACGAAAATTAAAGACCTTTATAGCCAAGGTTCTTTCATGTCTTTTGAGGAACTTTCGAGAAAATTAAACTTGCCTAAATTTGCCCACCTATTTCGTTTATTTCAAACAAGACACTTCATTCGGAACAATTCCCTAGTCGACCTCCAGAAACCTTGGTTGATTCATTATTAGCTCTTGACCCTCAACAAAAGCGATTAATCTCCAAAGTCTACAGCCGTATTAATTCATCAACTGATAGCCCAACACTCATTCTCAAAAATTCTTGGGAGCAAGAGCTTGGAATCTCGCTGCCTGATGAATATTGGCAACACGTCTTACAACAGGTTCATTCTTCCTCAATCTGTGCGAGGCACAGTCTCCTACAATGTAAAGTTGTAAATAAAGTTCACTATACGAATTTGAGGCTAGCATGGATTTTTCCTAATGTGACTGACTCGTGTAACATTAGGTGTAACCATTCTCACATGTTTTGGTTCTGCCCCAGACTAGCCACATTTTGGACTGAAATCTTTAAAACTATTAGTAAGGCATACAACACAGTTATCACCCCCCCCCCCCCCCCCCCCCCGACCCACTTTTAGCTATGTTCGGCACCGCCCTACAACCATGTACCTCCAAAATCCTGCAATCTGTTCTTGCCTTTGCCACCCTTTTGGCCAGGCGATTGGTACTCCTTAAGTGTAATCAATCTCAACCTCCAACTCATAATAGATGGGTGAAAGAAATGTTTATGTCCATTAAACTTGAGAAGCTTAGGTTTTCCCTTAATGGCTCATTAAATTTGTTTGAAAGGACTTGGACCTCTCTTAAAACATTTTGATTCTTTGATATCTTTTCCTGACTGTGCTGACTGAGCAACACTCCCCCCCCCCCCCCCCCTTTTTTTTGTTTGTTTGTTTGTTTTGTTTTACACTTTGTTAGCTGGATTGTCTGTCTGCTCAGAACTGTGGGATGTGTGAACACAGGGGATTGGAAGAGGGATATAATGGGGTAAACAAAAAGCAAAATGGAAGTTATGTCTGTAGTATTGAAATATTATGTTACCTGTGAAATAACTTCTAATAAAGAAAGTTAATTAAAAAAAAAAAAAAGAAAGAATGGTTCAGGGAGCACGAGACATAATTTTCACACATGGATTGGCCAAGACAGAGTCCAGACTCTAACCCTATTGAGAATCTTTTGGATGTGACTGAGACGGCTTTACATGGTGGTCTGGCTCCCTCATCGTCAATACAAGATCTGGAAGAGAAATTAATGAGACTCTGGAGGAAATCAACGTTGTGACATTGCATGAGCTTATCAAAACCATGCCACGGCTGTAATCAAAGCAAAATGTGGTCCAGTGTAATATTGTTTTTCCAAAGTGTATTGTTTTTCAATGACTATTAGAACTCGTCATTATAATGATTCAGCAATTCAGATCAAAAGAATTGTAATGCTTTGGAGAAACTCTTTAACCTGCACAACACCGAGCTCATAGTAACAGCAGTAACGGTGAGGAACGGATAGGTACCAGCAAATGGTTAACAGCTTTTCAAAAGGTTTTTTTTCCCCTCAGTGTTTGGTGGGCTGTACGTTACATTCCACACACACACATGCGCGCGCGCCCGGGCGCACACAAACACGCACACTCAGACTCACAGTGGTCTATGAGAAGAGGATGAAGCTCGTTTTTTCCCCCCTGAATCTGCTAGATTTATTAAATATATAAATGGCGCGGTTCTGAAAGAGACCCGGAGAATGGAAACACCAGACGCGGGTGATCCGTACAGCCGCCCGGCGCGCAGGACACAATGGATAGTGAGCACACTGGCTTACCATTACGGACTGGACCGCGGCGTGGAGAACGAGATCATCGTCCTGGCCACTGGTCTGGATCAGTACCTGCAGGAGATTTTTCACCACCTGGACTGCCAGGGCGACGGCAGAATCCCCGCCGAAGATTTCCAGATCCTGTGCGAGATCCTGGGGCTGAATAAGGAGACGGAGTCGGAGGAGTGCATGGAGATTTTGGACAGCTTGCCGAGCGAATTCAGTTTCCGCCAGTTCCACGCCAAGCTCTGCGGATACTTCAGCACCAAAGCTGGAAGCCATTACGAGGACGGCCGGCTGCTGGTGGCCAGAGAGAGCGAGCACATCGAGACGCAGATCCGCCTCCGGAGCCCGATGAGGCGCAGGGAGACGCTGCTCAGCCCGGGCCCAGGACGGCGCACCAGCGACTCCACCACCGCATCCGATCAACACAGTCCAGGGTGCAGGCAAGGCTCGTGCACACGCGAGTGTTATGAGGACATTGTGGCTTTGGAGGAAGCGGAGGACAGGATAGCCAAGCTGGAGGAGGAAAACGCAAGTCTGCGGGAGCTGGTGGAGGACATGCGTGCGGCTCTTCAGAGCAGTGATGCGCGCTCTTTAGCTCTGCAAGTGAGTGCTTCTGTTTCATTAACAAACTTTGCAAAGTTTTTCGCCTTTCTTGCTGACCCTTCTCATTCATTCATTCATTCATTCATTCATTTAAGTATTTATGCATTTTTTTTCTTCTTCTTGGAGGTTGGAGGCAGTTCTCACCTTTTATTCCCTCTCCCTTCATGCATGTGCATATCCAGTGGCAAATGTATCATAGCCCCTATACTTGTTTTCGTCATGCAGTGATTTTTCACCAACAGTGACTTGACTGATGCAGGTCCTGAAAGACATGCTGTCTCACCAGTTTCTTATTTGCCCTACTTTTCATTGTGATATGGCATTTTCCATAATTCATCAAATCAAAAGTTATCAAGTCAATCTAGGAGGCTTGTGAGACAAAGTGTTATTTGGTGTGGGTTAGGGTGAGTCAATTAGAGATGTCTTATTTACAGTAGACATACACCAATCTTCGTATAAAGTCAGCAGCCATTAACTACTATGGCAAACCCTTTATGAGTAACATCTACTGCTGGCCAAAAAAACAACAACACAATATTTAATTTGATTTGATTACGGCACTCATTCGTAGTTGATAAGCTTATGCAATATCACAACATTTATTCTTTCTAATGTAATATAATGTTCTATCTAATGTAATGTAATGATGATGAGAGAATCAGACCGGTGTATAAAGTCTTCTACAGTACATCTCAAAGATTCTCAATGGGGTTAAGGTCTGGAGTCTGTGGTGGCAAATCCATGTGTAAAATGATGTTTTATGCCTCCTGAACCATTTTTTTCACAATGTGAGCTCGAGGAATCCTGGCATTGTCATCTTGGAATATACCCATGCCATCACGGGGGAAAATGGTGATGGTGATGGAAAAACTTGGTCTTTCAGTATATTCAGATACTTAGCTGACCTCATTTTTTGTGCACTTAACGTTGCTGAACCTAGACAAGAAGCAAGTGCTTGTACAATAGGCACTAGGCATGATGGGTGCATCACTTCATCCACCTCTCTTCTTACTCTGATGTACCCATCACTCAGGAACAGGGTGAATCTAGACTCATCAGACCACATGACTTTTTTCCAAAGCTCTACAAATAATTTGTAGCTGGAGCTTTACATTCTTTTGATTACCCTCACTGATAAGTGTTTTTTTTTAAAGATCACACAGCTACACAGCTGTTTAGCCCCAATCCCTTGAGTTGTTTTCTCATTGTTTGTGGAAATGCTCTTACTTTCAATATTAATTGTGTTCTACTGTTGTTGTTTTTTTACGATTTCATATCACCAAATGTTTAGTGATCTCCAATAATCATTCAATATTCGTTTTCTTTCATCTCTTCCTTGAAGATGATAGTTCCTTACTATCCTTCTAGGACAGTCCTAAGTCCAATTTTAGTAGTTTCACCAATCCCCTTACTTGCTTGATTGCTTGATGCAGGCCAGTAATTTGCTCCTTCTGAAACTGAGTAACATCTTTGCTACAACCACAGGATATGTCTTCTGTGATATCTTGTTTACTGCATCATTTAAGGGTAAATAACTTGTTGCCAGCTCAAACACATTAATCACTGTAGTAATTATCCAGTGAAATGTTCTTAACTGTTAGTTAAGTTAAAGCCACGTGTTGACCTTTTTTGTCCTAGCAGAGTGTATTTAAAGAGCCACTTTGAACATGGGAAATATTTAAGCAATATCATTCGAGAGGAAGTGTTGTTCTGCTGGTTATCTGGTTATGTTAAAGCTGTGGTAGAAGGCATTGCAGATATGCTAATAACCAGAATAACAGTACAACCTTGAATGTGATATTGCTTGTATATAACAGTTCCACAAACACCATTTATTACCAACAGATTATGATTTGTTTCTTTATTTAATCAGTTAACACATATCGTTTTGTAGTTTTAAATTCCTTCTGGTATTATGTAGCCAAAGGGTGATGAGAATAAACCATGCAAGTGGTGGACAGTCCTGTAAATCTTTAAAGTTTCTATTTATATTTTTACTCATTCCACTTTAAAATATCAGCTCATTTAACATCCGCGTTCCCGGGTTGAATCCCAAATAGCGATAAATTTAAAGGTAGAGTGATGTAATGTAATGTAGGGTGCACTGTTACTTGTTCCATTTGTTCCCTTGATTAGGGGTTTTGGTAAGATGTGTGATTCAGCCTTGTGTTAGGCGCTAGTTAGCTTTCTAGCTCAGCGTAGACATAAATAAAACAAGACACTGGCATTTTGAAGCTTTGAAACAATTATTAAGTAGACAAAGTGTTGTTTAAAATTATGTGTTTTCCTGCTGTTTTTGTATGTGCATTTTGGCAGTTAACTGCTCTCTCCTCAGTACTGGATTCCATACTAACCTACTCATACCCATGTGGGCGATCGATAGTTAGTATAATTAACGATTGTGGAACAATTGGGATAATAAAAAGAGTGATATATATAGTTAAACGGCTCAGTGGTGTTAACATCTATTATCAGCACTCTGGAACGCCTCTCGTTCAAGATTGCTCAGTGTGAAATAACTGCTTTCAGGTTTCATATAATTTGTCAACAGGCGTTTGCAGATAGTCAGCTTGTATAGTAAGAGAGTTCAAAGGTCTATTCCTGCCCAGTGTTCCTAGGGCATACTCTGCATCCAATCCAATTCTGACCAAATAAAGTGGTTACTCAAGGTGAACAAAAAACTAATGAGGCATTTCCTTCTTGAAATCACAGCTACCAGAAATATTCAGCTGTGTGGAAGGAAACTGTGGGAGGAAACCAGAGCACCCAGAGGAAACCTACCAAGAACAGAGAGAACATGCAAACTCCATGCAGACAGACCCAGAGGCGGGAATCGAACCTGAATTACCTGAATTAGTATTCAGGTGCAAGACATCACCGTACCAGCTTTTATAATGCTGTGTACATGACAAATAAAGCATTGGTCAAATGTAATAAATATTGAGCGTCTTAGGTAATTACATTTTAAAGAGAACTTGGAATCCACCAGTGGGACTGTTTATTATTATTAGTTTACTGTCAAAGTAAAAAACTTTGATCATGCTTTAAATACATTTAAGTGTGCAAGCGCATAGTGGTATTGTGCTGATGTGACATACTCCTGTGATTCATAGATCCTGATGTTTTTCTGTATGCTTTAGGTTGGACTGTGGAAGAGCCACCTGAAACACAGGCCAGACAGCGGATGCTTTGTTGCCCATCAGAAGCGCATGGCTCAAAAATCCACCATTCAGGGCTGTAAGAAAAGACTTCAGGACGTTTTTACAGAGACAGACCTGGCCCAGAATTCTGAGCAGATTGAGGATGTCCTGCTTTTGAACAAGAAACTGGAACAGGAACTGCATGTTTCTAGGGAGGCTGTGTTGTTACTAGAGGAATGCAACAGAACCCTGAAGAAGGAGCAGGCAGAGATGAGGAAAAAGGTGGAGGAAGCCAGGGAGGCTCTCCTCAACGGCTTGAGCAAAGTGAAAGAGCTAGAAGCCAAAGCCAGCCATGTTCCAGTCCTGCAAAGACACGTGCAGCAGCTGGAGATGGAACTTCTTTATTACAGGTGAGTCAAATGGAGACGAGACAGAGCTTCCATTTATACGTTAGCCAGCTTCTTGATCTGCCAGTGCATTCCTGTCACACTGCTGGTTTGTTGGTTATTTTATCAAAGGCCTGAGCCTTGGATTGCTTTAAAGTTGGCCCAGATCGACTGTAGGCAGTGAATCGGTGCATGTTATTGCATAATTCTGTTTTGTCTCATCTGACTTGATGGAGTGCAGTTTCTAAAATGGCGCTCAGTGAATCCAGTCGTTTGGATCATGAACAAGTGTGGCAGCCTACATGCTAGTTAAACTGCCTTGATGTGGTTTACTCTCTCGGGTGCAGACCTTGTTTTGTTTGGGTTCATTAAGCAGACAACGTGTGTGGCAAGTGGGCTGCTGCTTGGGTTTATTGAAACCGAGCGCAGCTTTGGCTGGGGACTGCTTACTTCAGCGGAATTTAGGTTTTATACCTAGCCTGTCATTGAACTTTCAGGAGGCTCAGCCGTTTAATTAATGTTTACAATATGGTCAGCTGTATCACTTGCTCTTTTGGTTTCATCAGCTTTTGCACAAATGACCATTGGGGTGTTATTCGGATAAATGATTATTATGACTAATCCTATTCCTTCCAAAAAAATACTAATTCAGGTTAGAGCAATATCACAAATAAGTTACACCGCGGATATAAGAAATGATGCCTCATTTTGGCATTGATGATAAAAATCCTCATTCCTTCTCCAGAACCGGCCGTGCTAAAGTACAAAGAATGTCTGTAGTCGTGCTACAATGTGAGTCCCTTTTCTTAGACTTAAACCACATAATTCATTCAGAATCACAATAGGACTGATCCATTCAGAGTCAGCTCCATTCACTTTAGGGCCAGCACTTTGGGAGAGTTAAAAGGCCTGACCTAAACAGACTGAAAGTTCCAATCAATCTTCAACAGCTTCACTGCTATCTGCGCTCTCTTTGAATAATAGATGAACTGTCAAAGCCTGAATCCTAGCAACTGTTTCCCTTAAACCCTCACGTATTCGAGGACCCCCTGCCTATACAAAGCTGTGTCGTTAAGGCCATCTCTGACTTTGAATTTAATTTCATTATTTATTCATTTTTTTGCCTTTAGACATGAAACGTAAATGCATTTGCAGGGTTGTCTTCTGAGCTTAAAATGGGTTAAATAAAAACAGCTGGAATTTATTGATGAAGTGCTGCAATAAAAATAGCACCCACGCAAAACAACATACTGCAAAACTCATTCATACGGTCCTTTCAGAGACCGTATTATAACTACGGTAATGAAACAAACATCGTGTTGGTTTGAGGACTATGATCGAGCCGCAGGAGAGCTGACACTGAGCACACAGCTGTTTAAAGGCAGTACTCCAGAGGATTGCATTTGACACAGCTGTCTGTTCGGGAACACATGACACTGGTCATGCACCATAGGTCAGTAAGTGACCCACTTGCCCTTCGGTCTTTCTTTCTTTTTTGTCCTGATTTATAAATGCTACTATTATTCCTCTCTTGTCTAAAGTGGTCACTTGAATACCGCACCTGCCTGGTCCACCCCATGTGGCGACGGAAACGGTCAGTGACTTTGTGTTCATAACCCACATTAAAAAGAGCTCTGTTCTGCTAGTAATGCAATTTCTCAAGATGTCTCCTTTTGATGGGTGTTTTGAGGGATTATAATAAAAAGCAGAACGTTTAATGAGAGGTCAAATTTTTGGTAGTGAGAACTACGGATACAGTTGAGTTCGATTCAGTTGTTATGCCCTTTTTTAGCATTGTTCACCAAATGTTCTTGCCCCAAAACGTGGTTTATTTACTTATTTGACTTCAATACTGAGATATCTTAAGTAAAATCTGAAACAAGGTTTTCCCCTTAACAGTCTATAAATGTAAGCGCACTATGAAAAGCCTGCTGGTTGAGATGAAGAGTGGAAGAGACGGAGGGAGGTTTAGTTGCGGGGACAGGTCCTGCGGAGGAGACTCTGGGAAAGTAATGGATCTGCTGACTTCATTTCCATGAAAAACAGGAGAGCTAGCCATGTGTATCTTAAAGGGCTGGAGGCGTTTCACCTCCCAATAAATGCCGAGGAGGAATAGACCGGCAGGGGCAATGATGTCTGGAGGCTGGGGGAGAAGGAACAAAAGAGACGTGGGGGCACCATCTGGGGAAAGATGCAAATAGTCAATAGCTGTTGGATTACTGTCTCTGTATCCTCAGAGATGAGAGAGTGAAGCTTCAAGCTGATAAACAGGACCCTCCCATCTTTCTGTGATATTATAATGGCTGTTATAATCCTGGTTATAATCATGCGTCTGACATTTGGGCTTTACTTACTCACTCACTTATCGTCTATACCGCTTTATCCTGTATAGAGAGTCGCGGGGAGCCTGGAGCCTATCCCAGGAGGCCACTTAGGGCACGAGACAGGGTACACCCTGGACACACTCTCACACATTTGCACAATACAGGCAATCAGTCTACCATGCATGCAAACGCCATGCACACAGATCTGAGGCAGGAATCGAACCCGGAACCTTGAGGTGCGAGGCGACAGTGCTAAGCACTAAGCCGCCATGCCACCAAATATTTTTAACAGCAGATCACAGAGGCTGTGTTCAAATAAACAGTTCTTGCCGTGAGAACTGTAATTTCAGGTGCTCTGCGGTAGCCGTTTGTAAAACTGTGTTTCTGCAGCCTGTAATGACAGTCTTGAAAAGGACAAACTAATTGTTCTTCCCTGTGTTATGTCTGAAGCAGGTAGAGATTTGAAAGTTAACAACACAGTGAGACCTCACAGGGATAAGCATTTAAATGGTAATGTGTGCCAAGATTGCAACCTGTAGTTAAGGACAGACAAATATATATATATATATATATATAAGCTCTGGGACTTTGAGACCTATTTCACCATGGTGTTACTCTTATAAGGGCAGCAACTCAAAGTGCTATATAATTATTCAGTCCTCTTCTCCTGCTCATGTTCACAGGTGACTTAGTGTTATAGCCATTTCAAAGCATAATGTTTACCATTGCTCAAATTTCAGATCAAGATTTTCAGCCAATCATTTCATTGTCTGCTTGATGCTCTCATTACTTATATTATTTTTAATGTGACAGTTGCTTACTGTCGTAATTTAATATCGTCCAAAACACGGTGCTGAAAAGTGTCTCACCTACAGTAGGTGTAGAGTTTTTTTTATTAAAATCTTTCAGTGATCTTAATTGTCATTCAATTGTCATTCATTGTCAGATGAAACTTGGCCAGTTTAGATTTCACATGAAAAGACATAAAGCTGAGAAAGCGTATTATTCTAAAATGCAAAGTTGTTAAGATATTGCAATATGGATTTGACATGGTTACGGATACTACAGGTTTTTTGGGGGAAACAATACATCATTTTGGATGAACTGCTTTAATTGAAACCACAATTTTTACAGGTCACATGCTTCAAGAAGCTTACACCAATTTTGTGTCAATAGTATCAATAATTGTCATTCAGATGAAATCTGGCCCATGTAGATTTTACATGAAAAGACTTTTACCTTAAAAAGATAAATTTGGTTATGTACACTACAGATTACTTTCGGAAAAAATCCTTAATTTTTAATTCAACAATTTTTACTGGTCATATGCTTCTATACCCTATACGCTTACAACATTGGAATGCCAATTAACCAATTTTTATCATCAATACTCATAAGGAAATATAAATCATTTGCATTTTAAATTATTATTGTTTGAAGCTAGAGACTATAACACTGAAAATTTTCAATTTTTGGGGCACACATAAAATAATTTCTCTCGGCTGAAGTTACAGTAGCAAATTTTTAGGAAGGCAAGATTGGTCACTTTCATTCTGCATAAACTCACACACACGTTTTCTGTATTATATGTATAGCATAAAAAAATAACATCAGCACCAGTATTGTGTTTTGGCCGTATACATCGTATTCATAGGGCTTTCCCTCCAAAACTCACTCACTCATCATATATACTGCTTAATCCTGTATTCAGGGTCATGTGGGGCCTGGAGGCTATCCCAGGAGACAGGGTGCCAATCCATCGCACCACACACTACAGCGAATTTAGGAATGTCTTTGGAGCACGGGGAGAACATGCAAACTCAGAGACGGGAATCGAGCCCGGACCCTGGAGGTGCTAACCACTACACCACCGTGCCACCCCCCTCCAAAACTGATCTACTAATTTCTATCTGTCTTTGGATTAAATGAGTAATTGTTATATTCCGTAATGACATCATTGATTTGTTTACAGTCTATGCATGAGCTAGGACTATGGTATGCATCTGGTGCGTAAGTTAGCAAATAGAAACATTTAAATGTCTAGGATTGGTTGCTTGCATGGTCAGTGTAATAGCCTTCTCTTCTGAAATTGCTTTGTTCTTGGTCAGCTGTAATGAAGAAAAGTACCAGAGCAGGACTCCAGACAAACCACTTTGGAAATAAAAGAACAAATGGTCATAAATGTGTAATGCACAAGCCTTAATTTTTCCACTTTTTACATGAACTCTGCAAACTGTTGCAAACAGATCAGTGTTATGCCAGATAACTGAAAATCTTTCTCAAAATTTGTCAAACCCAGTCTGATCCAAGCTGGCGTTTCCTAGGAAGCCATTATCCAAATCCAGTACCCTTTATCCCTGTAATAAGAATGTGCAGATTCATTCTGCACATTCGATGATAGCTATTATTAATATTATAATATTAAAATATCCTATTTTGTGCTACATAATATAGATAGTTACATATATATAGTATGTTATTAATCCCAAAGGGAAATTGTATAATATATTATATATAGTTGTATCAGACGATGATGGTGCTTGTACAGTATATGAATCATTCTGACACAAAAATGACTGAAGCTATCAGTAGAGACACAGTAAATGTAACAGAAGACTCAGACAGAAAGCTAGAGAGAATAAACACCAGGCTGTAATGTCAGCTTTGTTTTACTAAACACAGGAAATGCCCGGTTTCCTCACTCCTTAACCCCAAGCAGCTGCCCCTCGGTTTTTGTTCACGCGGGTCCGACCTGCGAGCGTGAGTCAAGCCGTGCGATACCTGATCCTGTTGTTATTACCTGAAACCTCGAACGTAACGGTGGCACCAGTGACCCTGAACCAAGCAGCGATATGATGAATGTCCCAAGCTCGAGACACAAAGTAATGCTTGGTATTGATTAAGCGTCCCTTCTCACCACTTGGAGCATTATTCACATTCTCTTCTTTCACTCTGCATCTGTTTCTGTTTTGTTGCTCGCTCTGTGCATTTTCCTGTAAGAAACAAATCCGCCTGTGAAGAAAACAGTCCCAAAGGGTATGGAAGAAAAGTTAATGAAAATCATCTTGGCATTCTGAAAGGCTTTGTAAAGCATGCTTAACTCAGTACTAAAATGCAGTGTGTTTATCTTTAAGCAGTCAGCGTGTTATATATGCTAGCTTTTGTAGCAGTGAGGCTCACTGTAAATCAATCTGCAAAATCATCTCCGGTTTCATCGAAACACTGGTTATAGAGCTTCTGGTTTGACTCAGATATTTTTTTTCAAATATATTCACGTCACAGTCTGTTATGTAGCACTAGACCTTGTTTGATGAAATGGCCTTTTTTTTTTTTTTTATTGTTTCAAATGCAGCCCCTTTAGATGAAACCAAGGACAATGGAATTAATGCTACCAGATGGTTGTCTCTTAGTTCAAATTTCTTTGCTTGTAATTACCCAGACATATCCACTTTCAAAGTCGTGGAGCAAAACCCAGCTGGGAAAAAGTTAGAAATTTCAATTTAGGAGACAAGTCATTAGCATCACAGCCCTGAGTCACAACATGCACGGTCATGTGAATATGTTACCTTGTGCTTCTATAATATACATTTACCAACATGTTAAAATAAGTTTGTTTTCTTTATTACACTCGGCCAAAGCGCAGTATTGGTGCTGATGTTATCCCTAAAAATGTCAAGTTGCCAACTTCAGGCAATAGAGACGATTTCACGTGTGCCGCAAAAACGCCCGTTTTTTAGCTGTCTCGCTTTAAACAATAATAATTAAAAATGCAAATTATGCTATTGATACCAAAATTGGTGTAAATTTATAGAAGCGTATGACCTGTAAAACTGTTGCTTAAATTAAATGTTTTTTGGTAAAAGCTTAAAAAGCCAAAAATCTGTAGTGTCCGTAACCTGTCAAATTCATGTTGCACTGTAAACCTTAATGCTCAAAGTAATTAAACATATTGAGTACTGTTCACTTAAACAATTACAATTAGTTAAAATGAATAGACCTTGATGAGTATTTAGAACTTTTTGGTATTCATGAGTTTGTAGAAATTACACTTTTCAAGTTAGCTGAACAAGTTTGATATTTTAAGCCACAGTAACTGTCGCCTTAAAGTTCCACCAACTTCAAATTTTTCAGCCTAGCGATTTTGTGTCTGACGTCATCAACGCACATGTAAACTGCCCACATTGAATTGTTTTGATCAAGATGGTGGATTGGACTGTCTTCACATGATGCTGTAAGTATAATCTTTACAAATCTGGGCTCCCTAAAGTACCAGAGCACTGGTGGCTCAGTGGTACAGTAGGTGTTTCGTCTGCCATGCAAAAGGTCCGGGTTCGATTCCCAGCCACTGGATGAAGTGCCTGTCTCAAGCCCAAATAAAAATGGGAGGGTTGTGTTCAGGATGGCATCTGGCATAAAAACCTGTGGCAAACCGCTGTGGTGACCCATTTCCAGGAGCAGGTGAAAGACCAACAATTTATTTAATTTGCAAAAAGTAAAAAATATATAGTATGAGTTAGGCTACTCAGTAATGCAAGTAAATAACGATTAATATGAATGAGTACAACAAATTCAAAAACTTAAGTTCTGTTTACTTAAAATTGGAAACATCATTACTTTAAAAAATTGATGTTACTGACTACCTCCAATTTTTTGAGTTTTGCCAACTTATTTGAGTTTACAGTGCGCAATATCTTTACAACTTTGCATTTTAGAATAATACACTTTTTCAGGTTTATGTCTTTTCATGTGAAATCTAAATTGGCCAAGTTTCATCTGAATGACAATTAGGATCATTGAAAAATTTGAATTCAAAAAAGTTACAGACACTACATAAAAAGGCATGAAATTATATTCAGCAAATGTGTTTCTTTTTGTATAAAAATATAAACGTGGATGCATATTTATAAAAACGAAGCATGGATCGGGAGATAAGAAGCATTAAGTTTTATGAAAAATGGTATTATATGATCCTATCTGAAAATGTACTTTTTTTTCACCTACTGTAAATGAGACACTTTTTAACACCAATACTATGCTTTGGCGTGATATATATATATATATATATATATATATATATATATATATATATATATATATATATATATATATGCTGATAGAATTAAAGTTACATTTATATCAAGTAAAGTTAATATCATTCTTACCCACAAGATAAATATTTAATCAGAAAATATAAAAATTTTACATTAAATGTAATATGTTTTTATTGATTAACGCACCGCTGGTGAGTATGAACACATCGTGTTTGAAACAGGCCAAGTACATGTTGAATGGTTATAAAAGTTGGAGTCTATCCAGATGTGTATCCAGGATGATGCCATAACTTTACCTAATCATATTTTGTTATTTTGATTTAACAGACTTTCACATGAACATTATGGAGCATGTGATAGAATAAAACTGCAGAGCATTACCCACAGTTCACTGTTGATTAAAAAAGTCTAACGATGATGAGGAAAGGCAAGTTTTACCCCTCTAACAGAAGAACCCCTTCTTCTTCTTCCAAAGCTTTATGTTTTCATCATAATCATCTCCATCTGCCTCTTACACACTCCCATGCTGTCAATTAAAATCCAATTAGTCACACTGAGCCTTGACAAGCCCCTTCTATAACCATCCGTCTGGTGCCATTGGTTCCCCTTGGCAACCTGTTAGATCCTATATTTAGGTATCAGCAACATTTATGTAGCTTCCTAAAGCAGGAGCAGGCATACGTTGTAAATCTGTAAATCTGGTCCAGAGTCATTCCCATAGTACTGTGACTTCAACAAAGAATTCTCAAGAAAACCTGGGCGTGTATTACAGGGAAAAACACTAAACCCTGCAAGACTGTCTTCCTCCAAGACAACTCTGCCCAAAAGAAACACCATTCTTAAATCTGTTCTGCTGTATCCACGACTAGTACCCCAGATCCTGACCTTAACCTCTGCTCAATACCCATTCCTGAGCCTGCAGCCCAGGGGACAATGTTTTGTTAGCTTGTCCTGCAGCTTACAGAGACCAGGGTTAAAGCTTTTGCAT